>CM075351.1:3132500-3542500 GCA_037693485.1 Kitagawia praeruptora | reverse complement strand
TACATACATACATACATTTATGTTGTATAATCTATTAATATTTCATTATTTATAATATATTAATTACTGCATAATTATACATACATAAACTTGTACTAACATAAATACATATATAAATTTATGTGGATATGTTATAATGTACTATAATATTCACTAACATATACCATATCTTATTAATCATTTTAGATCTACTTTAATTATTTACGAATTAAATATTACAAAAAATATCCCAATACAAAAAAAACCTTCATGCCTATGTAAGTATAATACAAACTTGTATAAACATTAACTATCGTAAAACTCATCAATCACATCTTTAATACGTAAACGCATAAAACAATATAACAAATATATATATATATATATATATATATATATATATATATATATATATATATATATATATATATATATAATAGAGCAAATGGGGGGGTTCCATGAGCAAATTTATTCATATAAAAAGTCATATTTACCTCTACTAATTATATCTATGTTATATTTCCGGGGACTATTTAGGTATTGCAACACTAACATATTTATTACATATATAATAATAACTGATATGAACTAATATGCATTTATTATTATGTAATTAATACTTGAATGTATCTCTGTATCCATCCATGTTAACTCTATATATTTATATTTCGAAGTACGGTTTTGATCTTAACATTGACAAATTTATTACATATCGTTCAAGTTTATTTTAACAAAACAAAACATAGCGTAAAATATAAAATAGATTTAATTTAACCAAAATTATAATTTGCATGTTACGATCGGGTATTGCATAAATTCTATTTACTCAGAACAATTGCTACAAAGATATGAACAATCGAAGATATCAACAAATTAATCCTACGTGATTACGAATAATTCATAAATTTGTAATTTAGAGCATGCCCGTGCCTTGCACGGGCTACAAAGCTAGTTTGATTAATAGATCTACAAAGTGTATGAAAATTGGCATTTTCCTTAACAGAAATACGAAGACAAATCAAATAATTTGATTCATTAAAATATGGAAAGAATCGTTACCAGAATACACAATTAAATCTAGTCAACCTGAGTACTCTATTAAATATTGAAAAAGATTTGTTCACAAATTTTAACCCACGATTTTAGTAGTGATTAATTGCTTCCATATCTATACTATATTATTATAAGCAAATTAGAGATTTTTGTAATTTGTAGTTTGGTTAACCAAGTTATTCATAATCGTTAGATCTTTAACTCAAATAAATCACGACCGTTAGATACAATAATACTAAAAATTGTTATTTTGAGAAGTCTAAGATTCTATTCTCTTTTAGTTTAAAATATTACCATTTATAAACAATTAAAAACATAAATCATACCATATCTTTCGATTATTAATATTTCTATCTAATTAAAACATGTTACCTTCTATTTAATTAAAACATGTTACCTTTTATTTTAAAACTAATAATGCAATCATTAATCTACATATCCAAAAATATTGCACCATATATTTCAACCATTAATAAACACCTAAAAACATGAATCATACCACATTTCAATCATTAATATTTCTTTTCTAATTAAAACACGTTACCTTTTAATTTAAAATTAATCTTGCAATCACATCTTTAATTTCAATTACTAATAAAATATAGGGATATTCCAAATGGTATCACTGTACAATTGGCTTTTTCATTTGGTATCATCCAACATTTTTGACTTCTAAGTGGTACCCTACCACTGTACTTTTGGCTTCATCCATTTTATACCATTCTGTCAAGCACACGTTAGTCATACATTAAATTATTCTTAACGGTACCACTATACAATTGGTTTTTCCATATTGTCACGGATTGTTGTACTATTTTTAAGAATTATTTCTCGACGATCCAACCATACGGATCTCAAGATATATCAAATCTAGTGATATTCCCAATTTTCAAAAAATACAAAATTAATTTGGTTGGAGATCTTAGTAGTCAACTACCGAATTGACTAGTACTCGTAACTAGTGCTTTGTTACGGATTGTTGATTCTATGTTTTAAAAAATATATCTCGACGATCCAGCCGTACGGATCTCAAGATATATCTAATTTAGTAATATACCATAATTTTCAAAAAATAAAAAATTAATTTGGTTGGATATCTTAGTGGTCAACTACCGAATTGACTAGTACTCGTAACTAGTGCTTTATCACGGATTGTTGATTCTATTTTTTAAAAATTATTTCTCGACGATCCAACCGTACGGATCTCATGATATATCTAATCTAGTGATATTACCAGATTTTTAAAAAATAAAAAATTAATTTCCTTGGACATTTTAGTAGTCAACTATTGAATTGACTAGTACTTGTAACTTGTGTTTTGTCACAAATTGTTGTTTTTATTTTTTAAAAATAATTTCTCGATGATCCAACAGTACGGATCTCAAAATATATCTAATCTAGTGATATTACCAAATTTCTGAAAAATAAAAAAATAATTTGGTTGAAGTTCTTAGTAGTCAACTACCGAATTGACTAGTACTCGTAACTAGTGCTTTGTCACGAATTGTTGATTCTATTTTTTAAAAATTATTTATCGAAGATTCAACCGTACGGATCTCGAGATATATCTAATCTAGTGATATTCCCAAATTTTCAAAAGATAAAAAATTAATTTGGTTGGAGACCTTAGTAGTCAACTACCGAATTGACTAGTACTCGTAACTAGTTCTTTGTCACGGATTGTTGATTCTATTTTTAAAAAAATATATCTCGATGATCCAACCGTACGGATCTCAAGATATATCTAATTTAGTAATATTCCCAAATTTTCAAAAAAAAATATTATTTTGTTTGGAGATCTTAATAATCAACTACCGAATTGACTAGTACTCGTAACTAGTTCTTTGTCACGGATTGTTGATTCTATTTTTAAAAAAAATATATCTCGATGATCCAACCGCACGGATCTCAAGATATATCTTATTTAGTGGTATTCCCAAATTTTCATAAAATAAAAAATTAATTTGTTTTGAGATCTTAATAATCAACTACCGAATTGCCTAGTACTCGTAACTAGTGCTTTGTCACGGATTGTTGATTCTATTTTTTAAAAATTATTTCTCGACGATCCAACCGTACGGATCTCAAGATATATCTAATCTAGTGACATTTCAAAAATTTTAAAAAATAAAAAATTAATTTGGTTGGAGATTTTAGTAGTCAACTATCGAATTGACTAGTACTCGTAACTAGTGCTTTGTCACGGATTGTTGATTCTATTTTTTAAAAATTATTTCTCGACGATCCAACCGTACGGATCTCAAGATATATCAAATCTCGTGATATTCTGAAATTTTCAAAAAATAAAAAATTAATTTGGTTTGAGATCTTAGTAGTCAACTAAAGAATTGACTAGTACTCGTAACTAGTGCTTTGTCACGAATTGTTGATTCTATTTTTTAAAAATTATTTATCGAAGATCTAACCGTACGGATCTCAAGATATATCTTATCTAGTGATATTCCAAAATTTTTAAAAAATAAAAAATTAATTTGGTTGGAGATTTTAGTAGTCAACTATCGAATTGACTAGTACTCGTAACTAGTGCTTTGTCACGGATTGTTGATTCTATTTTCTAAAACTTATTTCTCGACGATCCAACCGTACGGATCTCAAGATATATAAAATCTCGTGATATTCTGAAATTTTCAAAAAAAAAAAAATTAATTTGGTTGGAGATCTTAGTAGTCAACTACCGAATTGACTAGTACTCGTAACTAGTGATTTGTCACGGATTGTTGATTCTATTTTTTAAACATTATTTCTCGACGATCCAACCGTACGGATCTCAAGATATATCTAATCTAGTGACATTCCCAAATTTTCAAAAAAATAAAAAATTAATTTGGTTGGAGAACATAGTAGTCAACTACCGAATTGACTAGTACTCGTAACTAGTGCTTTGTCACGGATTGTTGATTCTTTTTTTTAAAAATTATTTCTCGACGACCCAACCGTACGGATCTCAAGATATATCTAATATAGTGATATTTCCAAATTTTCAAAAAATAAAATATTAATTTGGTTGGAGATCTTAGTAGTCAACTACTGAATTGACTAATACTCGTAACTATTGTTTTGTCATGGATTGTTAATTTTTTTTTTTTAAAATTATTTCTTGATGATCCAACCGTACGGATGTCAAGATATATCTGAATTAGTGATATTTCCAAATTTTCAAAAAATATTTTTTTTTAAAAAAAAATACATGTGTCAAAATTTGTTAAATAAGGCCGAATATTTCAAAATTAGATACATCACTTATATAACGATCCATAAACGCTATGGAAGTGAATGCACTCACTGACTCACTTAGACAGCGCTTCACGAAGCGCTATATAAGTGAATGCATTTTAATTTCTGAACAGAATATGCAGAATTTATTTATTTTTTTGCTAATTATGTGTAGAATTTATTAATTTATATTTGCAAATTGAATGAAAATATTATTATGTACAAAATATCGTAAGCAATATTCAATGACAATAATAAATATATAGCAAATCAGAAATATAAAAATTGACAAAACTAAACAAATAAAGGTCAAGAAAATATTAATCTATATAAAATTATTTTATCGGATATTTTTCGATTCAGTTATTTTTAGTTTCGGATTTACATCGGATTCAAGTCATATTCGGTTCGGGTAAATTTTTATTCGGATTTGATCGGTTCTGATTATAATCGTATACATGGTCATCATTGGATACAGTATTTCGGATAATTTTTGGTTAAATTTCCGGTTCGATTAATTTTTGGATCGGGTCAAATCGGTTCTCGGATCGATATCGGATTTGATTAAATTGAACCGTTTTCGATTTGGATTTGGATTGTTTCGGTTTTGGATCCAATTTCGGATTCGGTTCCACATATTTCGGTTCAGTTTTTCGGATCCAGACCCATTTTGCCAGGTCTACTTAATATTTAGTTAATTGATTTTTTTATGAAAAAAATGTAGAAAAAGAAAACAAGATGTCAGTTAATAAGTATCAGGTGCATTAGGGTTTTGTTGATTAGTTTTTTAAACAGACTGTTAGTAAACAGACGTTACACATGTGTTGTCCTGTAGTTGAGTTCCTCAGTTACTCAATAAAAAGAGGAATTGTCCTGTAGTTAAGTTCCTTAGTTACTCAATAAAAAGAAATGAACCCATGCATATATATATATAGGAGGAGGTTCAAAAGAGAACCCTCCTTAGAGCATCTCCAAGGGCAACCCTTATTTTCATTCCCTAAAATATAATAAAATAATGATTACTTAAAATATATGTAACCAAAAAGTTCGTTTACTCCAATGGTGTTACCTATATTCATTACTTATAACTTAAAAAATAATATTTAAACAATATTTTAGGTAATATAGAGAAGGGATGAGGTTGTTGGTATAGATGTATATTATTTTATAAGGATAGAATAATGATGTGTCATTTTAGGGGTTTGATTTTCACTCCCCTAAATATGGGGTTTGATTTTCTCTCCCCTAAAATTTATAGGGGATAGGGAGTCCCATTGGAGCATCATTTTTAAGAGTGAACCCCTAAATTATGTACACCTAGGATAAATATAGGTAAGGGTTGTTTGCATTGGAGTTGCTCTTAGGAGGAGAACCAGGAACCCCCATTATCACTATTGTTTTAATTTTAATCTTGTGACTTAGATTCTGTATAAATAAACTAGTATATTACTTGTTTTATAGTATAAGGGTAGTATTTGACTAAAGGAAAATTTATTACAGACATACGTTAAATTCATCCTTAAATTCATTACCATGTTTCTAAAGACATGATTAAATATGTTCTATTATAATTTATACACTTTCCATATTGTTGTTATAAATTTATATCATGTAACTGATTCATTGAATATTTATTAATTTTGATTACGAATCATGACAATATCAATTATCACCAAAAATACAATAAAATATACATATCACTTTATAATTTATTACCATTTTTTCCAATGATTTAATGAGATACTGTTACTTTTAAATATAGTCTTTCCATATATTAGTTATAAATCTAATTCTTATTATTAATTTCTAAATTATAATATCCCTTAATTCATGCAGAATTTTAATTATAACTTATTGCTTCGTAAAACAGAACATGCAGAACATAGAATTACATCTCCTCTTATAATGTAGTAGAACACCTTAGAGAATAGTACTCAAGAACTCAACCTGCAATAATATCCCATCATTTTTTATTGGTAGTATCAACCGTCTATATATTCCAAATGTCTGTTCCAGACTTCCAATCGTCAAGCAATCAACTTCTTTATGTAGTATTTTCAACGAAGATTATGTAATAATTTCATCGAAGCTGACCATATCTTCTTAATTTGTTCCGAATTTGTTCGTATCTAATCTCTTGAGTATTTCTTTCCATATTTTTCATCACCCACAATTAATATTTTAACTACACAATTTTAATTTAAAAATTTTCATTACCCACTATTTTATTCGGAAGTGTGTAAAAATAAATTTAAAAAAAAAAGGAAAGATAAGGTAATAATCTTGTACATAATAATTCTGTACATAATAGTCTAATAGTAAAGGATATATAAGTGAAATTTTAATTACTTAGGTGTTTTATTAGTCTAATAGTCTAAGATTCTCTTAGTTGTTTTATTTAATTACTCTTAAATTTTAAAAGAATAAGTATATTTTTATCGAATCACTTTACGGAATCTTCAGTATCCTTAAAAATATTAATAAGTAGATATTTTTTAAAGAAAAGTACTCATAGATAATCTTTTAGCAAAATAATTTCATTTTTTTTGTAATTTTTAGATATATTGTGAAGTTCATTAAAGTGTATATAATGCACATTGTCAATGAGATTCCTAAAAGTGTTTTGATAAATATTTTATGTCAAAATTTTAAAAGAATTTGTAAATATTTTATTAAAACACTTAACAGAATATTCAAAATAATTATTTGATTGATCTGTCACAATTAAAAAACATTTATTGAAACACTTGACGAATATTTTTTTTAAAAAGTACTCATATATTTAATTTTTTTTGGAAAATTTATTTCATTTTTTGTAGTTTTTAGACTTATAGTGAAATTCATTAAACTATTTTTAATACATATTGTCAATGTAAAATTCCTTAAGTGTTTTGATAGATATTTATTGATCAAACTGAATACGTAGATTTTTACTGAAACACGTAATGAAATCTTGAATATTATTCTAAATATTAATAACTGAATTTTTTTTTAAAAGTTACGACTCATATCCTTCTAAATATTTTTTAGAAAAAGTATTTCTTTTATTTTTTTTGTAATTTTTAGACATATGGCGAAGTTCATTAAAGTGTATATAATGCACATTTTTAATGTGAGATTCTTAAAAGTGTTTTGATAAATTTTTTTTGATAAAATTTTAAAAGAATTTGTAAATATTTTATTAAAGCACTTAACGGAATCTTCAAAATAATTATTTGATTGGTCCATCACAATTAAAAAATATTTATTGAAACACTTCATGAATATTTTATTAATAAAGTATTCATATATTTTTAAAAAAAATTTGGAAAATTTATTTCACTTTTTTTGTAGTTTTTAGACTTATAGTGAGATTCATTAAACTATTTTTAATACATATTGTCAATGTGAGATTCCTTAAGTATTCATATTGATCAAACTGAATAAGTAGATTTTTACCGAAACACTTAACGGATTCTTGAATATCCTTCTAAATATTAATAAGTAGATATTTTTTAAAGAAAAGACTCATATCCTTCTAAATAGTTTTTTAGAAAAAATATTTCATATTTTTTCTAATTGTTAGATATGTGGTGAAGTTCATTAAAGTGGATATAATGCACATTGTCAATGTGATTCCTAAAAGTGTTTTGATAAATTTTTTTTGACAAAATTTTGAAAGAATTTGAAAATATTTTATTAAAACAATTAACGGAATCTCATATTTGTCTTGAAATATTACTACACATAATATTTTAACTACAAAATCTTAATTTAAAATTTTTCATATCTTTTCTTTTTAATATTTTTTATTACCCACTATTTTATTCGGAAGTGTGTAATAATAAATTCAAAAAAAAATGAAAGATATTATAATAATCCTGTACATAATAGTCTAATAGAAAAGAATATATAAGTGAAATTTTAATTACTTAGGTGTTTTATTAGTCTAATAGGTGTTTTACTGAAACACTTAAAAAAATCTCGGAATTTTCAAAATAATTATTTGATTGGTCCGTCACAATTAAAAATATTTATTGAAACACTTGATGAATATTTTATTAATAAAGTATTCATATATTTTTAAATTTTTTTTTTGGAAAATTTAATTCATTTTTTTTTGTAGTTTTTAGACTTATAAATTCATTAAGCTATTTTTAATACATATTGTCAATGTGAGATTCCTTAAGTGTTTTGATAAATATTTATTAATCAAACTGAATAAGTAGATTTTTACCAAAACACTTAAGGGAATCTTGAATATCCTTCTAAATATTAATATGTAGGTTTTTTTTAAAAGAAATGACTCATATCCTTCTAAATATTATTTTAGAAAAAAAATTTCATTTTTTTTTTGTAATTTTTAGATATATGGTGAAGTTCATGAAAGTGTATATAATGCACATTGTCAATGTGAGATTCCTAAAAGTATTTTGATAAATATTTTATTAAAACACTTAACAGAATCTCATATTTGTCTTGAAATATTATTACACATATTATTTTAACTACACAATTATAATTTAAAATTTTCATATCTATTCTTTTTAAAAAAATTATTACCCACGATTTTATTCGGAAGTGTTTACTAATAAATTCAAAAAAAAATTGAAGATATGATATAATCCTGTACATAATAGTCTAATAGGAAAGAATATAAAAGTGAATTTTTAATTACTTAGGTGTTTTATCAATGTTCTTACTAGTAAATTTTTTGATAAAAAAAGTAATAATATGTGGATCCAAAACACTTAATGGAATCTTAGACTCAAAACTTAAATATTGATTTCAAAAATATCCAAAAAGGTCAAAAAAAATAAAAAATTCTTAAAAAGAAATAAATATTAACACTAAAATAAATAATTTATTAAAAAAAAACACTAAAATAAATAATAACAAATTATTCATCAATTGGCAATACCTAATAGAATCTTGCAATTTATAAATTTTTTGAGAAAAATTAGAGTAGGAAATATAATAATTAATACGTTGTTACAAAACACTTAGTGGAATCTTACAATCCACAATTTTTTTATCAAAAATTTCGAGGATAAATTAAAATAATTAATATGTTAATATAAAACACTTAATGCAATCTAAGTCTTTAACTTAAAATCTGATTTTAATAATACACAAAAAGGCCAATAAATATACAATTTTTCTAAAAATGAATAAAGATTAACAATTTATAATTTTTTTTAAATAAAATTTGACGAGGTAAATAGAATAATTAATATGTTAATACAAAACACTTAATCTTGTTCTCAAAACTTAATATTGATTTTCAAAAAACCTAAAAAGGCGAACAAAGATGCGCTAAAGTGTTTTCAATAAATTTTCTAACATTTAAATTTATTAAAAAATATTTATTTTTATTAATTTTTTTAAATTTATTTAAGAGATTTTCTAATTGTTTAAGAGATTCTCTTAACTCTATTTAAGTGTAATATAAAGAGATTCTCTTAATTGTTTAAGTGTAATTTTAAATTGATTTAGAATGTCTCTAAGAGATTCTCTTAGTTGTTTAAGTGTAATATTCTAATTAATGTAGAGTTTAAAATATTTGATTTTTTTTTTAGAAATTGGCTTATTCATCTTTAATATTATATTTAGGATTTGACCTTTTTTACAAGGTTATATTTTTCATTTATTTAATGTTAATTATAAGATTCGCATAAGAATTTTAAAATAATGATATCTTAAAAGACATACTAAAATATTTAAATATTCGATTAAGTGTTTCAGAATAATTATAAGAAAGTATCTTATTTTGATAAAATGAAATTCAATATGATTGTTTACCAAAAAAAAAAATTTATTTTTTATGAAGTGTTTTAGTATATTTTTTTATTTCTGATGTTTTTAATATTTCAGTTCATTAAATAAGCTAACATTTGATTTTTTTTTTAATATTATTAATAAAATAGAAATTATATTTTTCAATTATACTTTAAGATTTTATTACGATACTCTTATAGTGTTTAAGATTTGGTTAAGCGTCTCGGAATATATTTCGAGAATGTATGTCATTATAATATAATAAAATTCATCATTGTCGTTTTGTAAAACATGCAAAAAATTAATATTTTTTTATGAGATTTTCTTAACTATGTAAGGGTAATATTTAAAATCATTTTTAATTTAATTTTTTTTAAATTTAGATATCATAAAAATATACTAAAAATATTTTAATGATTCCCCTAAGAGTTTCAGTGTAATTTTGAGAAAATGTTTTATTTTGGAAAAATAAAATTAAATATAATTGTTTACAATAATAAAAACTATATATATATTTTACGAGATTCTCTTAAAGTGTTTTTGTACAATATTTTTAATTTTTTAGGATTTTTAATCTTTCAATTCATTAAATAAGTTAATTCATGACATTTTAATATTATTTAATAAATAGATATTTTATTTTTCGATTGTTTTTAAGTATAAGGTACTTTAAGATTTTATTAAGATTTTATTGTAAGTGTTTTAATAAGTGTTTTAAAGTAAATTTTGACGATGAATGTTATTCTAATACAATGAAATTCACTATTGTCTTTTGCAAATCACATTTTTAAATGTGTTCTTATGAATATTAATGAACTATGTAATATGAAATTGAGGTTCTTTAAAGTTTTCGGTTAATTATTTCTCATAATTCACATATTTTTTTAATATTTTCTTTGTAAACATTATCTTTTAAAAATACATTTTAAAATTATTCGCATATTTAAAAATCTCTTTAAATACATATTGGATTTTTCAAATTAATTAATAATTTTTTAATAGTTTAAAATTTAAAGTGTTCTTTAGGGTATTATTAAGGAACCCAAGAATATTTAACTCAAAATTTTATTTTTAGTAGAACCCAAAAATAAAGTTAAAATTGTATAAACAAAAATCATTTGTAGGGACAAATATTATAATTTATGTAAAAAAAATATTTAATTAAGATAATAGACAATCTTCTTTGCTTTTTCTTATGAAAGGTTATATTCTTAAAAGATAAGAAAATATTACAACCCTCTCAGACACTCAAACACTTACAAATTGTAGTAAAAAACAACGGTACAAATGTACAACACTCAAACATATATACCAAACAACTCTGCAATATTAGTAACCAATTAGTAACGAAAACACCTGATATAATATTTTACAACTCAGTGCCTTAAAGAATCTTTACAAGTGAATAACGTCACAAATCAAAATTAAGATATTACTAGCTTATAGCCCGTGCAAAGCACGGGTTACTTTTAAATACTTTTAAAATTATGTGATTAAATAAAATAGAGTATAATATTTTATTTAAGCGGGATACACTGGGTATATTTGGTTTGGTTTTTTAGAGTATAATATTTTATTATGGAATTTTACTTTGTAATATTAATTAATAAAATTAATAATAATAATAATAGTTATTTAATAAATGATATGTATTGATTAGAACTAATAATATAAAATCTTAATGTAAATTTGTTGTTAACGGGATTCGAACCTTGATCTTTAGAAGAAGGATTTAAATAAAGAATATTCCTTATTATTAGATCTAACGGCTATCATCTATTTACTAAATATCCAACGGTCACTATTCTTTCGATGGTTCAACATGGTTGAACCAAACAACCAAATTATACCCCTGTTTGCTTATTATATATTAGTATAGATAGATTACAACATCTTTTAGGATTTTAATTTACAAAAGAAGTTCGTTCAAATACTATTACAACTCCTATGGGATCTTATGGGGTCGCAGAGATAGCACCAATTACAACCTTGGCAATCATTACTTATATCATATCAGTAGAGATGCAGCACCGGCAAAAGGACCCTGGCCTTACATGTTAGTCGTTCCTCACTACAACAAAAATGGGCAAAACCTACCACATAAAACATACCAAAAAAAATTGGTAGGAAATGAGTGAGTATTTCCTACCAATGTTCGAGTTGGTAGGAAATGGTACCAGTGGGGCCCAAATTTTGTACACGCAAGCAGTATTTCCTACCAAATTTTGGTAGGAAAATAAAACCTACCAACTTTGGTCGGTTTTGGCCACATTTTGACTGAAAAATTGCCCCACATTCCACATCATCATCCCTCTTATATTTTAAATTAATAAACAATTTTGGAAAATAAATAATAATGTAATTTTGTCAGAGCCATTTCCAACCAATTTTTGGTAGGAAATCAAAACCTACCAACACTGGTAGGTTTTGACTATGATGGTGCCCCACCATCCACGTAAGTAGCCACGTAAATTTTCGCCAAAACTTTTACGAAAAAATTGAATTTACCGCCCACAACAAAACCTACCAATATTGGTAGGTTTTGATCAGTAAGTTTCCGCCAAAATTTTGTGAAAAATTTGAATTTCCCTTGTACATCAAAACCTACCAATATTGGTAGGTTTTGGCAACATTTTGGACCAATTAGGACCCCACATTCCACATCATCATCCTTCACATTTTTCAAATTAATAAACAATATCTTAAAATAAAAATAAAGTCACTTTCCCAGGGTCATTTCCCACCAATAATGGTAGGAAATAGCCTTATCACGAAAAATAATATATATTGTGGGATATCCTTATATATAATTTGTATGTATATACCCGGATTGGATCCCAGCTTAGTGGTAAGATGCTAGTACATTGTGGGAGTGGTCGAAGGTTCGAATCATACGAACAACTTTTTTTTTTCCTCTTGGACTATTTCCTACCAATATTGGTGGGAAATAGCATTATGACATTTTCAAATTAATTTGTTTATTTCTTGATTTAAAAGGAAAATTTTCCAATTTTTTTCTTATATATTAAATACATACAACTCACTATTTTGTGTAAAATGACATTTATTTAATATATTTATAATTATTATTAATTAGGAAAAATATAAAAGTCCTTATTAATACATTTCTCGTGAACATCAAAACCTACCAATATTGGTAGGTTTTAATCAGTAAATTTTCGCCAAAAATTTCATGAAAAAATTGAATTTCCCGCTCACATCAAACCTACCAAAATTGGTAGGTTTTGATCAGTAAATAAAATAATAAAAAATAGTTACACATTTCCTACCAATAATGGTAGGAAAACATAGGGAAAAAAATAAAAAATTTGTTTTGCTTTTTGTTGATTGATTATCGCGTTTTTTTATCATACTCTACGGGCATAACAATTTATTCATATTAGAAGTATATAGGAAAAATTAGTTGATTTAGACTTACATTCATATATTTATAGTTTATTTGGCAAAAATATAATTATAACAAAAAACTAAATAAATAATATCAAGATATATGATTTAAATATAAGTTTTTAATGAAATATTTTTTTTAGTGTGAGGAAGCATAGAAAACAATTTGGGGTAAGACATTTTAAATTAAAAAAAAGTACTTCTCGACGACCCAACCGTACGGAGGTCAAGATCCATCATTTCTAATGTTATTTCCAATATTTCAAAAAATAAAAAAAAATATTTGATTTGGTAATATAACGGTCAATTAGTAGTTTGACTCAAACCCCTAAACAGGGTTTCGACCGAGTATTGTGTTTCAATTATTAAAAATTATTTATCGATGACCCAACCATACGGAGGTCAAGAACCATCCTTTATAATGTTATTTCTAAAATTTAAAAAAAAATTTTTGATTTGGTAATTTAACGGTCAACTAGTAGTTTGACTCGAACCCCTAAACAGGATTTCGTCCGGGTTTCGTGTTTCAATTTTTTAAAACTATTTCTCGATGAACCAACTGTACGGAGGTCAAGATCCATCCTTTATAGTTTTATTGCCAAAATTTCAAAAAATAAAAAATTATTTGACTTGGTAGTTTAACGGTCAACTAGTAGTTTGACTCGAACCCCTAAACATCAATTTTACAACGTTTTTGTTAAAATCTCGTACAACCCGGCCTTTTTATTTTTTGCTTATTTTTTCCTAACACTAAAATGAATGTTTATTAACTTTCGTACGGTTCGATCATCGAAGAAATCATTTAAAAAAATTATTTAGTGAATCTGGATCGTGCCCCGTTATAGGAAGCAGCACTTTTACTACGTTTTTGTTAAAATCTCGAACAACCAGACCTTTTTATTTTTTGATTATTTTTTCCAAAAGCTGAAATGAGTGTTTATAAACTTTCGTACGGTTTGATCGTCGAAGAAATCATTCAAAAAAATTATTTGGTAAATCTGGATCGTGCCCCGTTAGAGGAAGCATTACTTTTACGACATTTTTGTTAAAATCTCGTACAACCCGACCTATTTATTTTTTGATTATTTTTTCCCAACACTAAAATGAGTGTTTATTAACTTTCGTACGGTTCGATCGTCGAAGAAATCATTCAAAAAAATTATTTAGTGAATCTGGATCGTGTCCCATTATAGGAAGCATCACTTTTATTACGTTTTTGTTAAAATCTCGTACAACCCGACCTATTTAATTTTTTATTATTTTTTCCCAACACTAAATGAGTGTTTATTAACTTTCGTACGGTTCGATCGTCGAAGAAATCATTCATAAAAATTATTCAGTGAATCTGGAACGTGTCTCGTTAGAGGAAGCGTCACTTTTATTACGTTTTTTTTAAAATCTCACACAACCCGACCTATTTATTTTTTGATAATTTTTTCCCAACACTAAAATGGGTGTTTATTAACATCCGTACGGTTCGATCGTCGAAAAAAGCATTCAAAAATAAATTATTCAGTGAATCTGGATCGTGCCCGTTATAAGAAGCATTACTTTTTCTATATTTTTGTTAAAATCTTGCACAACCCGACCTTTTTATTTCTCGATAATTTTTTCCCAACACTAAATTGGGTGTTTATTAACATTCGTACGGTTCGATCATCGAAAAAGCATTCAAAATTTTTTTTTCAGCGAATATGGATCGTGCCCCGTTATTGGAAGACTCAATTTTCTTATATTTTTGTTAAAATCTCGCATAACCCGACCTTTTTATTATTTAAATATTTTTTAAACAATTAAATGAGTGTTTATTAACATATATTCATTCGATAGATTCGATAATCATTATTAATAGTAATTAATTAAAATAATTAAAAATTACTAAAATTTAAAATTTATTTTATATGAAACTTATCAATTTGAAATAATTTTTTCATGGGCTAGTAAAAAAATTGATCCATATTTCATTTCCATGCTCTGATTCATTCCCCCTTATTAATATTTCCCCCCTTTGTCAATATTTCATTTCCCCCATTTTCCATCTCCCTTTTTTCAATAACCTAAATCAGCCGCCCACTCTTTTCCATCCCTCTCTCATTTCACTAACCCAACTCATCAATCAACCTCTTAGCCTTTTTCTTTTATTTTCTTATTCAATTTTGTTATATAATTCTTCTCCTTCTTGTATTAAACCCCTCAATTAATTACTTATATAATCAATTGCCTCAAACACCTCACCGGTCAATTGAGGAGAGGGATGTGAAGATTAGGGATTTGTAGAGTTTGGTTGATGATTTAGAGACGGTGTTAGAAAGGTCGAATAAGGAGAGAGCGGAGTTGGAGATTGTCAAAGGGGAGATTCAGTCGCCGATGGGTGTAGCCTCGGTAGAATTTGTGGATCCAAAAGAATCTGTTGCTTAAGTGTGTGTCTGTGGTGTCCTTGGTTTACTAGCTTCATGCTTCTTCTTCTTCTATGATATATGCTTCTTCTGCTACAATATATTAATTTTCACTTTGTGTAGCACTCTACTAATTAATTTTGTTTTGCAGATTGTTCCCATCTTGAGAGCTGGTCTTGGTCTTGCAGAACACGCATCATCTATCTTGCCTACAACAAAGACATCTCCCACCTGGTTCAATGGGCTTGCCACTACTGGGAGAAACTCTTAAGTTCGTTGCTCCCAACTCATTATCTGATATTCCTCCCTTTGTCAAAGAAAGAATAAAAAGGTACGATTAATTTTAGTATATTCCATTGATAAATTCTCATTTACAAGCATTTTACCCCTCTGTTTTCCTGTTTCAATATAAAAAAACCTCTGTATCCAGATATCTTTATAGAGATATTTGGAAAACAAAATGTTGGATCTTTATGCACGGATTCATTTACAAGTACCTTTTTTGGTCCTGAAAGCCTAAGAAAAATGCTAACTGGAGTTGAACATGCGGCAAATAAAAGCTTAGACATGTGGACAAGCAGCAGGAAAAATAGAATCACTTAAACTGTTGAAAATGAAGAAGTCACCTTTTATTGTTGCTTTGAACAAGGTGAGATACATTGCTCATAATGTATTCCTTGACGTGTCTGGCTTCTTAACATCACAATTTCAGGTTTCAGGTGGATAGATTTTATGGTTGGAAAACATGTCACAATGCACCTATTTTCAGGCAAAGAATCAACAGAGTAAAATGTCCATAATGAATTTGAAAGGAGGCTTACTGAGGTTATATATCATATATTTTTCTTCTAACTCTCTCAGCCATGCATGTCTACTAACACATGCCTGGGAATCCGCAAATGCCACCGTTGTTACTTGGAATGAGACCTCCAGGTTTGATGAGACCAGGTATTAATTCTTGTGATTTGCAAAACACTGACTATATATATTAGATAGTCATGATCCATGTGGAATTCATCTGGTATGCATTTTATTAGTTATAATCTTTGCTCTATCCCAAGTTATCATCTAGTATATTAGATAGTGATTTTTATTTCTATAGGAATGTATTATCTAATTTGCATATGATTCCTTAATTACTGTTAGGAATCTCGGAAAGATAGTCAAGAGAAAGAAAAAGAACCATATCACCGCACTTCTTGTTATACTGACCACTGTTCTAAGATCATGAAACATGGGATTGCTGTCTTGTTTTTTCTTTTTGCTAACTGATAATTCTCTTCTAGAGTTTGGGTGAATTAAATTTTTAATCTTTCTTCTAATACTTTCTTTCATAATCTGCAAGATGAGAGAACTCAAAAAACTAGTTGAAGAAGGTAATATAAAGTACATCGGATTGTCAGAGGCATCTGCTAATACAATAAAAGGGCTCATGTTGTTCATCGCATAAAAGCTTTACAGATGGAATGGTCATTGTGGTCTAGGGATTTGGAAGCTGATATTGTTTCATGTTGCAGGTGAGTGGACATGCTTATGTTTTCTCTAATTTTTTTTTTAACTATATAATTTCTTCCAAAGTTTCCCTTTGAAGATTTTGAGGAAGAACAGAGCATTCACATGATTAAAATCTTTGTTATTGTTCAGAGAGCTTGGTATTGGAATTGTCCCATACAGTCCCACAGCAAGAGGATTCTTTGCATCAGGTCCCAAACTGATTCAAAACTTGACCTAAGGCAACTTGCGAAAGGTTCGTTTTGAAACATCATGTTGTTTTATTATGTTACCAAATGTTTTAAACCCTTGAGGTTTTCACATGAGGGCTTAATATGCTGCTTTAAAGTTAAAGGCTTAATTACATGTTAATATTTTTGCAGACTATGCTGAGGTTCAAAAAGGGTATTCAGAGAGATGGCAAGCTGGCACGGGCTCAAAAAATCACAAAATTTGCTTGTGCACAAGCGTACGTAGTTAATTCTAGTGCCTAGCTTGACAATTTGGTATCTTGTTAAGTGATATAGCTAGTTTGGTATCTTGTTAAAGTAACAGATGGATGATGTACATGTTGATGTTGGTGGTGGTTGATGTATCTTGTGAATGGTTTAATATAAATGCATGGTCCCGTTTTTAAATTTTTGGTATGCATTGAAAGACAACAGTTTATTTAGTTACACTCAGAGACAAATGTCGGTTTATTTTGCTTATATGATTGGTTTTTAATATTTTTGCATTTAATTTTAGTTAGTAGTCATGATTTGATAGTATATATCACATGTTGCAATTGAATTTGGTAAATTGTAAATGAATTATGGGCGTACAATTGTTTGTACCGGAAATGACAAAAACCAAAAAAAATTATTATTTTTGTTTAAAAAGCCATCAATTCCTACCAACCTGCATATTTCCTACCACACATACCATTCAAAAATAGAAATATGGTAGGAAATACTTGGTAGGAAATAACAATTTTTACATGCTTCTGTTTTTAAACCTACCAAACTTGGTAGGAAATAGATATTTGGTAGGATATAACTTGGTAGGAAATGAGATTTTCTGGGACCAAATGTAACGTGGCAAAGTGTTGTGGAGGTGGGCCCTATGACACGTGGACTGCCATGTCACCATCTGGGACCACATATTTTGGTGACGTGGCACCTTACGTGGCGAATGACGTGTCGGGGTCCACCGCCATGTGGCATGCCATGTGGCGAGCCACATGAGTAGCCACATGGCATGTGGGACCTCTTTTGAAACAAACACTCATTTCCTACCAACCCTCATTTCAGACCGGAGCAATTCTCACCAACGCAATTGGTAGGAATTGATCCCATTTCCTACCAATTTATGGTCATTTCCTACCAATCGCGTGGTAGGAAATGGCCATTTTTGTTGTAGTGCCACCATTTATATCCAAACTTCTGGCATACTCATTCGATTTTTCACAGGTAACAAAATCTAAAACACCCCAGAATAAGAAACTAGTAAATTTTTGAATCTCAAAAGTATGTAGAAGAGTTCAAGAAGATCAACCAGTTCACCAACAAAATCTTGGAGGCAATAGTACATTAGTACTGGAAAAACAATTCGGAGAACATCAAAAATTTTTTTTGCAAAAAGACTATAAACATAATATGCTAGTGTATTATCTTCTACTATAACAATAATCTTCCAAAATTTGAAAGACCATATGATACCTTACATGTTGCAGAACTTCAAGTAGAGAATGAAATTTCCCAGGTACCACAAGAGAAATCATGTGCACTTGTCCACAAAATATAACATGCATTATTTCCCATAATCTAGTCGAAGAAATCAAAAATATACTCTATGTACATCAAAACAACAACCTATTTTCAAGAAGTAAATAACAAGCTCTCCACCAAACAAGATGTACTTACATCACTAGAAATCCAACGACAAACATACACCTCTGAAAAACGCAGCAACATCCCCGTCCAATTGAATCTCGAAAAAATGTTGTATATATAATCCTGAAACACACACCTGGGAACAAGCCTATAACCTCATAAAATACTCTCCACCAATATAACACATATATGATAATAGTTTTTTTTGCTAAATTTATTATAATAGTTATTTTACAAAACTAGAAATCCTAAAATTAAAATAGCAAAGAAAACACAACTGAGAAAAAGCTCATAAGTAGATTAAAGACTTACTCTGTATGAAACCCCTTATCTAACGGGTCTTGAAAAAATAAAAATCCAGCAAAAAAGACAAATCTAATGGAACACTATAAGAACCAAATCCTGCTTTATTGACCAATTTTTTTAATTTCCATTACAAGAAATTGAAAAAATATGCCTGTTTCAAAATCATTATAAAAGCCTTGATAAGGGCTAATAGAACACATGTTTGGAAAATCTTACAATCTCTCACTTACGTTGATTTTGTGAAAACGAGATTATAACATAATCACGTTGATCAGAAGGAGAGGATTCATCCGCGATCAAACCCTTGAATGAGAATTTTATCCAATATCTTTCGACATAGATATCCAATTAAAACTTCTCTGTAATGAAACACATGATAACGTATAAATAACGAGAACACATATCAGAAACCCACACAATCTGAAACACATAAGAAAATATTGTTAGAACACATACCAAACACATAATGGAACTCATAATATATTTTTTTGAAATATATATATGTGAATCGAAGGAACCAATCGAGAATTTAGAAAAAAATTTGAATCAAATATATGTGAATCACCTTCATAAATCTATCAACAAGAACTAATTCCTTTTTGTCCAAACAAAATATACTTTAATCCATACACACTATAGAATACATTAAAGAATCTCAAACACATGACCAAACACGTACCAAAATCTGCAAAACATAACAAAATCTTGTTAGAACACAAACGAAAAAAACACATAATGGAACTTGTAATACATATAGTAGTTCTAGTCAGTGTTCTACAAACATATAGTAGTTTAAATGTTAAACTCTACACAAATGAAAAAATAATTAAATGTATCATCTTCTTAATTCCTCCATTTTCTTCTTAGGTTATGCTTCTAGGTTTTTCAGTGTCGCATAATTGAAAAATGTATAGTCTAAATCATATAAGAACTACTCCCTCCGTCCCATTTTTATTGTCCATTATTTCCATTATTCGTTGTCCCAAAAAAATTGTCCATATTCCTATTTATGGTAAAATGATACTCTTATTTGGAGTAAGTGACAATAAAAATAGTTCAAAAAGATAGAAAGTCTTGAAAATTAAATAGTAATTTAGGAAATTATAGTTAGATTGAATAAAATGTGGATTTTGATTGATGGACAAGAAAAACGGGACGGAGGGAGTATTACGTGAAATTTTTGTCATGATATTCTTTCCAAATATAAAAAAGATTGTGTTCTATAATCAAATCTTAATTTAAAGATTCTTCCATCTTTCTAAAAAAAATAGTACGTATAATACTTAATGATGAATTCTAAATGACCTTTATCAATCTATTTTATTACAATACTGCCATTGTGACTTATATAATAATGAAATTTAAATAATGAATGGTCTAGATTGAGGTTCTCAGGTTCTCCCTAGAACCTTGCCCTATATATATATATATATATAACTGAAAACTAGAACTTGAAATCGGAAATTCATTTGCAACATTTTCAACCTTTGCAACCAAAAATTAAAAGTTACGATTGGCGCCCCCCATATATATAAAAGGTTGCATATGTTGCAAATCGTATTTTTGAGAATAAAACTTAAAAGATAGTATTTTTGAAAATAAAACTTAAAAAATAGTATTTTTATAAATAATTTTTAAAATGATAATATTTTTGAAAATAATTTAAAAAAATAGTATATGGGATAATTTTCCTTATTTTTACGCAGGTCAATCTCGAATTCAATCAGCTTTCAACCAAACTCAAATAACAACTCTAACTTGTAAAATTCGTGTAAAATTCATGTTTGGTTCTCGGATTAGTGTTCAATCTTGACAAAACTAAATGTTATCTTACACTTGTTGAGAAAGTAACTACAGTATCTTTTAACTGACTAAAACTTTACGCATGAAAAGAAAGCAATTTGGATCATATACTTGCTTTGGCAGTGAGGGGTGAGTAATGAAAGTGTAGTTCATAACGTAACCGACCATGGAATGTACGCCATTTAACATGCCAGTGGAATAATATTTTATTCTCAAGGTCCAGCATCACTCCACTACTATTCCTAGGTGTGGCTGTACATTTTTTACAAAGTAATAAAAAAAAATGTGTGTGCTTTTTACGTTGCATTTATTCCACTTTCATAAAATAATTGCACTACAATTTATCTCCATTGCATATTCAGTGGCCGAAGGACAGATCGTTTGTACAAATTTGGTGAGATTTGATAGTAAGTTGTGGAGGTTATGAACTCGATTAAATGGTTTGGATTCAAACTCAGTCTCGAGCTTGATTGATCCATAAATTTCATGTTCGAAATTAGATTTGATAGGAGTTTGAAATTTTCAAATTCGATTCAAAATTCGAGAAATTTTTTAATAAATTCAATAATAATAAAAATATAAGTTGAATTAGGTTTACGGACTTCACAAATCAAATAATTTAAGACTTGAATTCGGTTCAATAAATTATTCATATAACTCGAACTTCTCTCAATTAGTAGCGAAATTCTAATATTTTACGAAACAAATTCGAAAAACATTTATTATCTGGAAACATAATAAATATAAAACCGTATATAAATATAAAGAAAAAGTAGATAGGTAAAGTTGGAATGCCGCAAAGCGCGATAAGGGTTCAACCAGGACCACCCAAGCACAGTTGCGTTTAGGGCTGCACATGGGTAGGATTGGGTCGGGTTTTCTTCAAACCCCGACCCAACCCAATTAGTTCGGATTTATGAAAAATCAACCCATTAACTGAAAAAAAAAATCTGTAACCCAACTCCGACCCAATCTAATTAGTTCGGTTTGGTTCGGGTTGGGTCGAGTTAAATTTACTAATCAGAAGAACTTTGCATAAAATTCCACACATTACCGAAAATCCCGTACTTCGAATAAAATGTTGTAGAAAAATGTTGCATATGCTAGAAAGTGTTGCAGAATATTGTAGAAAGTGTTGCAGAATGTTGCATAAAGTGTTACAGAATGTTGTAGAAAGTGTTGCAGAAAATTTATATAGTGCAGAAAATTTATAGAGTACAGAAATTTGTAAAAAATATGTAGAAAATATACAGAATATGTAGTAAATATGCAAAAAATTCTGCATTTTATGTAAACGGGTTGGGTTGGGTTGGGTTGGGTCAGGGTTAAAATTTGTTAAACCCTTACCCAACCCAATTAGTTCGGGTTTTTAAAAAATTAACCCGTTTAACCCATGATTTTGGATAGTTCGGTTTAATCGATTAAAAAGAGGGTCGGTTTGGATCAGTTTGGTCGGTTTTCGTAACCCATGTGCAGCCCTAGTTGCGTTACTAGACAAGGTAACATGACTTTTAGGAGTACTAATTTTTTATTTATTTTTGCTAAATTTAAACCCCTTTTTTATTTCTTGTGTGCAGCGAAGTACTGGGACTGGTTATGTCCCCAGATTCCAAATCGAAATACATGATTATTTAAATAGGAGGATCTAGAGTACATTCCATGGAATATGCTGTTTCGTCTTTGAATGTGCATGTGTATCTATGAGGCGCCACGTACGTTTTTGTTCGTCAACCATCAACTTCAAGCTTTACTATTGTCTAAAATTGAGTCCCTAACGCAAATACAAACCATTGTCTTGAAAATCGCAAATCACACCTAAGCGGCGGGATGACCTTCTAGCGTTTAAGCGGTTAAGCGGATGCTTAAGCGATTTTAAAAATGGATCATTAATCGGATTATAAATAATTATATATTTATAGAAATAAATATAATATTAATTTTTTTTTTAAAAAAACTAACATTCACATATGATATAACATATTATGATTAAAATTAAAACTAGTAAAGTCTACATTCACCAAATCATACTATAATTAGTCATAATAAACTTAGAAAATACAAACATCATAATTATCATAATACGAGATCCGAAAGATAAAAAGATAGATTGTAGCATTCTTTCAGAAATACGGAAACATATGCATTCTTTCACCATCCTTTATAATTTTTTATATTTTTTTTATAATTTTTTATAATTTTTTTTATAATTTTATAGATTTTTTTTTAATTCATCCGCTTAATCCGTTTTTGACCCGCTTAAACCCAAAAAATGCTTAAAATCCCGATTTTGCTAAAAGTTAGGCGTTTTATCCCCGATTCCGCTTAAGCGGCCGCTTAAGCGGCCGATTAATGCGCTTTTCATAACATAGATACAAACACGTCCTATTAACTTGTTTTATAAATAATTTCTTAATTATAAATTAAAAAATATATTATTTTGTCTATATTAAGTTATTAACTAAAGAACCCAACTTTGACATATAATACGTGCACACAAAGTATCCAAATTTGGCACTTGAAAGCAACCTATTTTAAAGACGTTTGTCACTCACGTGTGAATTAGATATATCAAGTTGGTCACTGATTAAATCGATATTAAATAGATCATTATAATCAATTGTTAGTAAATTCCGTCAGTTTCCTAAACTAAGATAGACTTTATTTCAGATCATACTCTCCCTAACAAGTGTCCTAAAACTAACTTGATACATCCGTTAGACCACACTCTTTTAGATTCGACACTTGTTATGGAGTATTGTCAGATATAAAACCTATCTTTAGTTTAGAAAACTAATGAATTATATTCGTAATTGATTATAATGACCTGTTTGATACCTTTTAAATTAGTGACCAACTTGATACATCAAGCTCAAGCTTGATGTATGAATAATATAATTGTTAGAGTTTGGACTAAAAATTAAAAGAAACCAGAATTCTGAACTGTTAGAAAATGGGGTTATTAGGGCATAATTATTTTATGTTCTTGATGTTAATTCCGGATTTTAACGATTGAAAATTGTTCCTTGATATGGGAACTTAAATTTTCATATATGGGTCTAAGTAATTTTCTTAGTGAAACCCATAGAGAAATGGAGTTGAAATTGGTGGCTTGAAAGAGCTTGAAAAAGAGAATGTGTATTTGTCCCACATTGAAATGAATAAAGGGGGTTGTTGGCTTTATATAGAATCACACACATGGGTAGTGTACAACTACTAAGGTGTATGATGGTGCATGGTGTTACTGTGTGCTCCACGCGCACACACACACACACGCGCGCGCCGCCGCCGCCCGCCCCGCCACGTCACGACACGCCACGCCACGCCTCGTCTCGACTCGACTCGGGTCGGGTCGGCTCGGTCGAAGGGCGAATGTCTCGGCGTCTCGCGTACGCGAGGCGACCTGGGCGAGGAATTTTATTGCATGGATTATTGATTTATTTTAATATTATAAACATACTGTCAGAAACAAGGTTACTGTCAGGAAGTGAAAACTTGCTGTCAGAAACAAGGTTACTGTCAGGAAGTGAAAACTTGCTGTCAGAAACAAGGTTGCTGTCAGGAAGTGAAAACTTACTGTCATGAAACAAGGTTGCTGTCAGGAAGGTGAAACTTGCAAAGTTGCTGTCAACTGTTGACAGTTACTTTAAAGATACTGTCGAGACTTGTTGACAGTAACTTCTGCGTGATTTTGACAGTAGAGTCTTAGCGTTTATTCTATTAATTGGAAGTCATAATGTGGATAAATATATAACGTAACTGTTACGATTTATTTAATATAAAATCAGCTGTTACAGCCGTTTTGATTATATTAAATCGACCGTTTCATTCTAATTAATTAGAATGGGAGTTACAATATTAATTGGGTGATATCAGTTACGTTTGGCCTCTCCTATAAATAGAGACCTAAGCTACTGATTGTGATACACACTAAACATACTGTCCACACCCTACATTCTCTGTTCTCTCTATACACTCTATTCTCCCCTTTATATTCTGTACTCCTACAGTAGGTTTTTCTGGCGAACTGAGGTGTTAGTCGAAGTTGAGTTTTCCTGGTTACTGTGACCATCTAAACTCGGAGCTGTTTTATCCTGGAAGAATATTGCCAGCATCCTGACACAGTGTAAGTGGAGGCAATTATCTCTTCAAGAACAATCAGGACTTCTTTGCAAGGCCTGGTGACTCAGCTGATTCTTTCTTATTTGATACCTGCATAGCTATGGCTTCTGGTATGATTTCTTATCTTCCTTTGTTCTATCAGTTACTGATTTGCATGTGTTTTACCTTCGTGTTTTGTTTCGCTAATTGTATGCTTGGCCTGGACTTGTTAAATACGATATATAACTGCCTCTATGTTGCTGTAGTAGTCAATATTCCCAACATTCTTGAAGAGATAAGCTGTTATATAGTATTTAGCATAATGGTTAACGAGAGTGAGATTCCTACTAGTGGTAGTTCGGTTGCATCTGTTGGGGTCATTGATTGGACCACTTACAGTTTTCCACAACCTGTTGAATTAACTGGCTTGCCAGAGAAATTCAATGGGGGCGTTGGCTTTTCTCGTTGGCAGAAAAGGATGAAGTTGTGGTTGACTGTAAAGGGTCTGTGGCCTGTTGTGGAATATGAGAAGCCGATTGTGGATCAAGAGAAGGCTGAATCAGTTAAGAGTTATGCGAAGTGGGCTGAGAAGGATGGGGTTGCTAGGGCAGCAATTCTGGCTGCTCTAACCAACACATTGTTTGATGTGTATTCTTCTGATGCCTACACCGCAAAACTCTTATGGGAGAAGCTGGACCAGACACATAATACTGACTCACAAGGTCTGGAAAAGTATTCTGTGGCGAGGTTCCTTGATTACAAGCTGGTGGACAATAAGTCCATGACTGAGCAAGTGCATGAGTTCGAGATGATAGTGCATGCTTTGAAGGAGTCTGGAATGGACCTCCCCGAAAAGTTTAAGGTGATGAGTGTGATTGAAAAGCTTCCAAAGTCTTGGGAAGAGTTCTCTCTCTCCCTGAAAAGACAGAAAGGAGAGATCACATGGACCAACCTTATGCTGGACATCTCGGTGCAAGAACAACACAAGTCCAAACAGGGACATGTGATGCCAACTGAGCATGGAAGCTCGAAGGTAAATGTAGCTACTGTAGGACAGAAAAGGAAGGCTGTCTCTAAGAAGGGTAATAGTAATAAACCTAAGAGTGACAAGGATAAGGCCAAGAAACCAAAGGCAAACAAACCATGTTGGTCTTGTGGGCAGGTTGGACACTGGAGTAAGGACTGCCCTACTAAGAAAGCAAAGAAAGCCGAGGGTGTAGCTCAAGCGAATGCTGTGCTTGGAACCTCAAGTGGGCCTGTAGTGAACATGGTTGTTGGTGAGGCTTTGGCTTCTGAAACCAACGTAGACCGGTATGTTACCTACAACCCTGTACTATTTTCCACTTATCTGTCAAATGAATGGTTGATTGATACTGGAGCTAATGTGCATATTTGTGCTGACATTAGTTTATTTGTATCTTATCAACAGAGTCATAACTTGACAGTGACGATGGGGAACGCAAGTGCTGCTCAAGTACATGGAGTAGGAAACGTGGACCTGAAGTTTCCTTCGGGACGTATTCTATCCCTGACGAGAGTGCATCATGTTCCTGACATGCGTAGAAATATAATAAGTGGTAGTTGTTTAGTAGCTAATGGCTTTGAAGTCTCTCTCAAATGTAATAAAGTAGTTCTTATTCATACTGGTACATTTTTTGGCAAGGGTTACTTGTCAAATGGTTTATTTGTGATTAATTCTGAACCCGTTTTGGGTGGATTGATTAATAATATTACTCCTTCTGTTAATTGTATTGAATCTTCTGATTTATGGCATGCTAGACTTGGTCACTTAAATTTTGGTGCTCTTAAGAATATGATGAACTTAGAGTTGATTCCAAAACACACTATAGAAAAGAATTCTAAATGTCAAGTATGTGTGTCTGCTAAACAAATAAGGAAACCTTTTCATAATATTGTTAGGGATTCAGACTTGTTAGATTTAGTACACACTGATATTTGTGAATTTGGTGGTGTGTTGACTAAGGACCATTTTAGATACTTCATTACCTTTATAGATGATAGTAGTAGATACTGTTATGTTTATTTACTTAGACATAAGGATGAAGCACTTAGTAAATTCATTATATATAAAACTGAAGTAGAAAAACAAACTAGTAAGGTACTTAAAAGGTTGAGATCTGATAGAGGTGGTGAGTATACGAGTAACGCTTTTAATGAATTTTGTGCAAGCAATGGTATAGTTCATGAAGTTACCCCACCATACACACCTGAGTCTAATGGGGTTGCTGAACGAAAGAATAGAACCTTTAAAGATATGATTAATAGTATGCTTATTAATTCTGGGTTGCCTAAATACATGTGGGGAGAAGCTCTGAATACGGCTTGCCATATTCTGAATAGAGTTCCTCTGAAACACATGGATAAGACACCCTATGAGTTATGGAAGAGCAAGAAAACTAGTCTTAAGTATCTTCGTGTGTGGGGGTGCCTTGCTAAGGTACTTGTCCCTGAACACAAGAGAAAGAAACTAGGTCCAAAGACTGTTGATTGTATCTTTCTAGGCTATCTTGAGACCACTACAGCTATGAGATTTTTAGTGTTAAAATCTGACATAGATGGTATAGTGGCAAACACGATAGTTGAGCTTCGTGATGCTACATTCTTTGAGGATGTCTACCCTATGAAGACTGGTATGCCTCAAGATACTTCTAATGAAGATCCTACTCACACATCAAGTTCTATTCCTGATCATGTGGAAAAGATGACAAATGTGGGGGCGGAACCTAGTAGTAGCTCTACTGCTAAGGAGGTAGAGGAACCACGAAGGAGCAAGCGTGCTAAGGTAGTCAAGGATTTTGGAAGTGATTTTATCACTTACAATGTCGAGGACGAACCTTTAACTTTCCGACAAGCTATGGATTCTTCAGAGTCTAGGCACTGGAAGGGCGCTGTAAAGAGTGAAATTGACTCTATTGTTTCTAACGGAACATGGGAGTTAGTTAATCTCCCTCCTGGGTGTTCTACTATCGGGTGCAGATGGATCTTTAAAAGGAAGTTGAACCCTGACGGCTCAATAGATAAGTACAAAGCTAGACTGGTAGCTAAGGGTTTTAAGCAAATGGAGGGCATTGATTACTTTGACACATACTCTCCAGTAGCTAGAATGACAACAATTCGAATGCTTGTAGCATTGGCTTCCGTACATGGTCTTATCATCCATCAAATGGATGTAAAGACAGCTTTTCTTCATGGTGAACTTGAAGAAGAGATTTATATGGATCAGCCTGAGGGATTTGTTGCATCTGGTAACGAAAGGAAAGTATGTAAGTTGATCAAATCCATCTATGGCTTGAAACAAGCTCCTAGGGATTGGCATAAAAAGTTTGATGAAACTATAGTGCCGTTCAGTTATGATATTAATGATAGTGACAAGTGTGTCTACACCAAAGTTAAAGGTAGTGAGTGTGTCATCATGTGCCTATATGTAGATGACATACTATTGTTTGGAACCAATATTGAGATTATTAACGAGACAAAAGCTTTCTTGAAAAGGCACTTTGAAATGAAGGATATGGGTGAGGCTAGTGTGATTCTTGGTCTCAAGCTGACTCAGTCAGCTGAGGGAATAACTTTATCGCAGTCTCATTATATAGAGAAATCTATACTTGAGAAATATGGTTATTCACAGTGTAGAATCGCTAGTACACCCTATGATCCTAAAGTTGCCCTTGTTAAGAATACTTCAGGAATACCTGTGTCTCAGTTAAGGTATTCTCAGATTATAGGGAGTTTGCAGTATCTTGCTAACTGTACTAGACCAGATATTTCATATTCTGTGTCTAAGTTGGCTAGATATACAAGCTGTCCAAACAGAACTCATTGGGATGCTCTTGATAGAGTACTTAGATATCTAAAAGGCACAATGTACCTAAGTTTACACTATAGGAGGTTTCCTGGTGTACTTGAGGGGTACAGTGATGCAAGTTGGATAGCTAAGAAGTCTGGTTCCAATGGAGTGACTGGATACGTGTTCACTTTAGCAGGTGGAGCAATATCCTGGAAGTCGACCAAACAGACTATAGTAACTCGGTCTACTTTTGAGGCTGAGTTGTGTGCACTTGATGCCACGGGGACGGAGGCTGAATGGTTACATGGACTTATGTCCATGATACCTGTAGTAAGCAGACCGCTTCCTGCGCTTGCTATTCATTGTGATAGTAGAACAACTATCGACAAGATTAGCAGTAAAAAGTATAATGCTAAAACCAAGAGGCACATCCAAGTTAGACTAAAGTCTATTAGGGGTTTAGTGTCTGATAGGATTATTGCTGTAGAGTTCATAGGAACTCAGAATAATATAGCTGATCCTTTAACTAAAGGACTGGAACCTGCAGTGGTCCTTAAGTCAAGGTTGGGGATGGGGCTGTCAACCCATCATAGTTCATCATCAGTGGGAACCCAATACACATGAGAGGAGATCCCTTGAAGTGTATTCAATGTGGTAATAACAAGCTGTAAGGATGAATTGGTAGTACCTTTGCTACATAGATGATACTGTTGTATCTGAGTCTATCCCCTGTAAACCTAGAAGGTACTGACACTGCTAGTAAGCAAGAGTTATTATAACTCTGAATGGGGTCAAGTCATTTGACGAGATGATAGCAGTACATCTCTGGAGATGCCCAGCTAAGCGAATGTAATTGTGTGGTCGCAATTAGAGGGAAGGGTTATTCCTTGAAACATTCGACGAACAGGATCGAGACAAGACCTTTAATGTCTCAAAGCCGTAGATTGGCACCATAGCCTTTGACTTGTCGTCGTCTATGGAACATGGTTACACCAAACGGATTAAGATTCAAGGTGAAACATTCCATCTGAATCCGGTAATCATTGAAGTAGGGGACTTAGGAGGGTTCAAACCCGGAAGGGTACCGACTCTGAAAAACAAGTCATGATGGAAAACCTGAAACATTTCTGTATGGATTTGTGGGGGATTGTTAGAAAATGGGGTTATTAGGGCATAATTATTTTATGTTCTTGATGTTAATTCCGGATTTTAACGATTGAAAATTGTTCCTTGATATGGGAACTTAAATTTTCATATATGGGTCTAAGTAATTTTCTTAGTGAAACCCATAGAGAAATGGAGTTGAAATTGGTGGCTTGAAAGAGCTTGAAAAAGAGAATGTGTATTTGTCCCACATTGAAATGAATAAAGGGGGTTGTTGGCTTTATATAGAATCACACACATGGGTAGTGTACAACTACTAAGGTGTATGATGGTGCATGGTGTTACTGTGTGCTCCACGCGCACACACACACACACACGCGCGCGCCGCCGCCGCCCGCCCCGCCACGTCACGACCCGCCACGCCACGTCTCGTCTCGACTCGACTCGGGTCGGGTCGGCTCGGTCGAAGGGCGATTTGGGCGAATGTCTCGGCGTCTCGCGTACGCGAGGCGACCTGGGCGAGGAATTTTATTGCATGGATTATTGATTTATTTTAATATTATAAACATACTGTCAGAAACAAGGTTACTGTCAGGAAGTGAAAACTTGCTGTCAGAAACAAGGTTACTGTCAGGAAGTGAAAACTTGCTGTCAGAAACAAGGTTGCTGTCAGGAAGTGAAAACTTACTGTCATGAAACAAGGTTGCTGTCAGGAAGGTGAAACTTGCTGTCATGAAACAAAGTTGCTGTCAACTGTTGACAGTTACTTTAAAGATACTGTCGAGACTTGTTGACAGTAACTTCTGCGTGATTTTGACAGTAGAGTCTTAGCGTTTATTCTATTAATTGGAAGTCATAATGTGGATAAATATATAACGTAACTGTTACGATTTATTTAATATAAAATCAGCTGTTACAGCCGTTTTGATTATATTAAATCGACCGTTTCATTCTAATTAATTAGAATGGGAGTTACAATATTAATTGGGTGATATCAGTTACGTTTGGCCTCTCCTATAAATAGAGACCTAAGCTACTGATTGTGATACACACTAAACATACTGTCCACACCCTACATTCTCTGTTCTCTCTATACACTCTATTCTCCCCTTTATATTCTGTACTCCAACAGTAGGTTTTTCTGGCGAACTGAGGTGTTAGTCGAAGTTGAGTTTTCCTGGTTACTGTGACCATCTAAACTCGGAGCTGTTTTATCCTGGAAGAATATTGCCAGCATCCTGACACAGTGTAAGTGGAGGCAATTATCTCTTCAAGAACAATCAGGACTTCTTTGCAAGGCCTGGTGACTCAGCTGATTCTTTCTTATTTGATACCTGCATAGCTATGGCTTCTGGTATGATTTCTTATCTTCCTTTGTTCTATCAGTTACTGATTTGCATGTGTTTTACCTTCGTGTTTTGTTTCGCTAATTGTATGCTTGGCCTGGACTTGTTAAATACGATATATAACTGCCTCTATGTTGCTGTAGTAGTCAATATTCCCAACATGAACATGGAGCTTAACTACTTTTAAAGATATCATGTATTGTTATGAAATTTGACTCTGCTAAATATACTCACTTTAAATAATATATAAAAAAAATTAATATGACAAAATTTGGGAAATTTGTAATTATAGAACTTGATTAGATAATTATAATTATATCATTAAATACACTATATATTTGGGTGAGTCTCATGTATTTAGGAACATTTTTTTTAGGATTTATATCGGATTTGAGTTCTCATTTTGCAAAGTTATCCATCATTTTCCTTTGAGGTAAAATTTGATGGTTCGTATTTGATTTAGATATTAGAATTTAATTCGAATTTAGATAGTTCATTTTACATTTCTTATTGAAGCTTAATTACACCAAAATATTGTATAGGGTTGATTAAACAAAACCCCGGAAAATTTGAACTAATCTTAACTGGAAAACATAGATTAATTTTTATTTTTTTTTTTGATAATTCGGTACCCGAATTAACTTTCACATACCTCAATTTATCGGAAGGATTGCTTACCTCCATGTAGCATGAAACATAGAAACTCTTGTTGTCACATAAGAAGCAACATATGTTGCTATGTTCGTCTGATGAACACGCTAACAAGATTGGTTAGTTTGTGTACGAAGTACAACAACTCATATGCGGCGGGACCGCCAAACAATTTGTTAGGATTGGCAATAAAAGTCTCACATTTTATGCTACACAAGTATTTGCTTTCACACTACAAAAAAAAGTATTTGCTTTCATACAAGTTATCGAAAACTTAAATATAATATGATCGATGGAGCGGGATGAGATAATTTAAATGATAAAATTTATTTTTTATTATTTCAAATTTTAAATACAAATTTTGCTTATTCTAAAATTTGTTAAAACAAAAACTTATTTATTTAAATATATAAATCTATTTATTTAAATAAAATAGTATTGATGGAGATTTAAAAAAATCAATTTTGAAGTTGGGGTTATCGTACACGATCGAAAATATTTTCCAAATTGGGCATATTATATTTTTTTATTTAAACGGTTGATCAAAAAATTCTTCCATTTGGACAAATTTCTCTCGCACTCTAGTCATCCTCGCTATACACTGTACCATTTTTTTGGGGACCAGTTTACCGTCTAAGAGCATATCCAAGGGTAGTAGCTATAACGATTAACTAAAATAATTGTTAGCTAAAATTTGTTGAAACTGTAAGGGATTATGCTTTATTGGTATTAGCTATAATGGGTAGCTATAATTCAAAAATAATATATATGTGTAATAGATGGATAGGAATTGATTTAAATGGTAGTATGTATTAATGTGCAGGCGTAGTTTAAATATAGCATAAAGCTGGCATGGATGGTTTAGGTAATGACTTGCAATTCAACAAATATAGAAGACGAGATGGAGGATATCTATAATTATTGCTAACAGCTCTAATGGTTGGAGGGCTACATTTTTTACATAATATGTATATCAAAGTGACACCTAAACTTTTTAGCTAACAGATGGTAATGGTTGGAGATGCTCTAATACAATTTAATTTTACTTTAGAAAACAGTCGACGTGATATTATTACTAAAATATAAATTCCCACTATATTAATAACCAACTAAAAAATATCACATATTATTATTATTATTTTCTGAGTTTTTTTCAAAAATAACCAAATTGCATAATGTTTTTTAAAAAATACGGTGTAATCTCAATTGCAATTATTATAATTTAAAATGCAACTACTTGCAAGTTGCTGCGCAATTATATATGCAATTTAAATCATATTTTTTGAAAAAATGGATATATTTGAAAAACGGGAAATGCTAACTATAGTCCTAAGGATTTTCAATAATTAGTCTTAATTTAATTAATTTTTGGTTTTCCAATACTTTTTTATAACATTAATTTAATTTCTCAAGTAATAATAGTGGACCCCTGTATTCACATCAATTTTCATTAATAAAAATTTCCAAATTATTAAATAATCATATTGAAATTCGTGCAAAATTAATGAATTACGTACAAAACTGACATATTAATTACATTTATCCACTTACATTCTTTTTTTCTTAACATGTTTAGCATTATCCTTGAAAAATTTTCTTAATTTTGGATTTGAGTTGACAAATGAAACACCCATATTCTAACCACCAGCCCACTTCTCACCACCAGCCCACTTCTCGCTCTATATAAACTCCATATCTCTCTCTCTGAATCTCTCTCTCTCTCAATATAAAAGCACTGAACAGTAAATATGAATGCAGTTACTGTAACAGTCGGACACGTTGACACGTGTAGAACGATCGCCGTCGTATCGGGATCATCACCGACCGGGGAGGACTACGATGATTATGAGCAGTACACGCCGCCTCTTAACTTCGCAATGGTCGAAAATGGAATATATAGGTCTGGCTTTCCTGACTCCACCAACTTCTCCTTCTTGCGAACCCTCTCCCTCCGCTCCATCGTGTAAGTAAATGTTTAAACTCGTACAACTATATTATTAAAGTCGAAACATTGTAGTTCGTAATACGTAATTTGATTAAATATCAAAATTATGTTGTCGTCCGTAGCACGTAATTTGACTTGAATAATAAAACTAATACGGAGTACTTTGGATATTTGTTTAGATGCATTTTGTGAATATATGTGGAAATGAAGAATAATTAACAATTTTAGGGTTTTAATAATGTGAACAGATATTTGTGCCCGGAGCCGTATCCAGAGGTGAACGTCGAGTTTTTGAAGTCCAATGGCATCCGTTTGTTTCAGTTTGGTGTTGATGGTAGTAAGGTAGTACTAAACTATATATCTGTATGATTTAATTTGTTCGATTGTACTTTTATAATCTTAAAATTCGAAGTATGTAGCAAGTGTTGTTATTAGCATTCTATGATCAAATTAGTATCAAAATGATTTATGCATTTTGATTTGTTGTGTTAGTACTTAGTAGTAATTAATTATTTTTAATTGATACAAATCTATAATTTATTTATTTGCGAGTTGTTTACAATATGTTCATGTACATTTGGTTGATTAGTTAAGAGACAATTTCTGGAGTTGTTTGGAGTAATTGAATTGCTTCTTAACAACTATTGCATTACTACTTTACTAATTGATTTTTGATGTTAATAGCTTGTAGTATGATTTTGTTTATCTGAGCCTTGATATATGTGAAATCTAGTTTGAGATAGAGGTGATATATATTAAGGTTGCTAAACAAGAGGATATGATGGCTTGAGAGGCTAATCTATACTTCTTGTCTCTTGAGTCACATATAACATATACTCAAGTATACATTAAGTACTTTTTTTTTTTTGAAAAACAAGTGTATTAAATTCAATAAATCAAAGCCGTACGGCATCTACAATTCATATCGAGTAGAACAAACATAATTGAATCGCCGGACATCCAAAGGAGACCAAAAGCGAATTTTGACGGAGATATATACAATTGTATCCCCAACACCCGTCTGAGCTTATCGACCTTCAATGCAGAACCAAAACAGCTCGAATCATTAAATCCAAATCCACGCTCCCACAAATATTAAGGTAAACACAGTGGATAGATAAAAAGGGGGAAGTAAACTATTAGTATATAAGTAGTAAAAGAGCAATAATTTGTTATATGGGTGGAGGTAGTGAGAGGAGATTATCAGACAACATTAGCTTTAGTGGAATAGGATTATTAAACACTAGGGAAAGATTATATATTTCCTATATAGATATAGGGGTTTAGAGATATTATAACATACAATTATAGAAGTAATTAAGTATAAGTGGCGCACCGTAACACGTAAGAAGCTCTAAGGATCATATTCTCTTTGAATTCCCTCTATTATTCACTGTCTTCATGTATTATTAAACGTGTGCGTCTCTATGGCAGATAGGCCTTTGCATTTTACAATTCCAGCTCTGGTGCTCTTTTAATCCCTGTGGTCATACACTCTTACTTTATTAATAGCCAAAATTTAAGGAAAAATTTAACAGAGTTTTGTTGGATGACATTGACTCATACTTACAAAATTTTGTACTATATTATACGTGTCTGAGGCACTCATGTTGCTTTCATTATCTTACTGGATTTTCCCAAGTATTCAAATTTTGATTCTTTGACAACATTGTAGGCGTTCCTTGAAATCTAACTTGATGGGGATTAAGAATGTAACAGGGACAGGTTAGTGGTTAAGTTGAGCGCTTGATCACCTTAGTATTGTAGTAAAGATGAAATACACTTTATTTTATTTTTCATTTATTCTTTTATTGTGGTTAGTGTTTTGCTTGTATCGCACTATGTTTCGTTGATAACCCCAAAAAATCCTCTACCTTTAGTTCAACTAGAATTTCAAATAGAGGAATTCCAAAGATATTTTAGGCTAAATAGATCTAAGGCAAAACTACTTCTATCTTTCAGGAGTATATTTATGCAATTGCACATGATCATGGTTTAATTAAAAATAGAGCCATTTTGTTGAAAAATGCAGGTTATAATACATTCAGCTTACTAATTTGAAACAAGCAATTGAGCTGATTTTTCAATCAAATCCCAAGTGGGAGGAAAATGTATAATCTTAAAAGCATACGGGAGAAAGTAATCATAACCAAAACGATCCCTTCTAAATGCATATATTACCCGTTTTTAGGTGTAAACGTTTGAGACTTCATAAGAACTTGCCACTGTCCCAATTGTATTAATAGAACCATAAGATGTTAGGTATCAGAATTTTAATGTAGAATTTTAAACTTGCCACTGTCCCAGTTGTATTAATAGAACCATAAGATATTAGGTATCAGAATTTTAAAATTAATGTAGAGATGACCAATTGTAGACTGCGCTGCTTCACTTGATGTTCATGGTAATATAGATAATTAGTATATCTTGTAAATCGGAGTATTGAATATCACTAGCATTACATGGTGGTAAAATTAATAACCGCATGCATTGCAATGTTATGTAGTTTGATAGGCCAAAAACTTTTTTTTGATCTTGTATTGAATTCTGTTATTATGCTATTGGTCATTGTAGGAACCTTTTGTCAATATTCCAGAGGATACAATCCGTGAAGCACTCAAAGTAGTCATTGGTATTGCACTCTCCAATCTCAATATTTTGAATTATTTTAGCCTGAGATGAATTCAAGTCTAGTTTATTTTATGATTAATTACTTCTACCTCGCCATGCTGTCATTTCAGATATCAGGAATCACCCACTGCTAATTCATTGCAAACGAGGGAAGGTATGGGCAGTCTGGTACTTTTAAAGCTCACCATCAATATTTGTAAACATTTCGTAATTGTAACTGGTGTTTGATATGAATCGCTTGTTCAGCACCGAACAGGTTGTGTGGTAGGGTGCCTGAGAAAATTGCAGAAATGGTGCCTGACCTCAATATTTGACGAGTATCAGCGCTTTGCAGCTGCCAAAGCTAGGGTTTCTGATCAGAGATTTATGGAGCTATTCGATATCTCGACTTTCAAGCATATACCAAAGGAGTTTTCATGTTTAAAGAGGTAAACAACTATACATTAAAAAAGACGTTGTTTCTTGTAATTACTAGAAACCTTATTTTTGTTCTTTCCATAGGATGGATTAAATGGGAAATTTGATTTTTTAGGATGAATTCCAGCTGTGAAGGGACAATAATTTCTTTTCCTCCCGAGGACAATGATACTTTCTTTTTCTCTTATGGACAATAAGTCGAAGCTTTTCTTGTTTGAAGTACCCAACTCATCTTGCTTTCTTGATGATCATCAAGTTTACAAGAATTTTATCAAATATTATAGGATTTCATTTTGTATTGTTTCAGCCTATGAATGCTGACAAGCTTGACTAGGAGGTTTAAGCTGTTGCTAGTATATTTTAGTTTTAAATTCCACCTTCCACTCAATGGTTTTCATAATATGCTGTAGCAATTATTTGGAACTTATTGTACAATTTAAGCAGACTGATATAAACAGAAGAGTAGATTTTAGCATTTGTTTTCCTACTTCAGCTGGAATAGATCAAGTCTCTCTGTAAAAATGTCACATAGCATATCAGTGTTATTGTTGATACAGGCAACTTGATGAGATTAGTAAAGTTCATTACTTCCAAGAACATGTTTTATCTCCTAGGAAGTCGTACATACGGTGTTTCTGGTTGAAACATAACTACAGTGCTAAAATAAAACCATGCGAAAGAGGCAACAAACGGATTTATGACCTTTTTTTATAGAATTGTATCCATTAAATCCAACACTTGAAGATTGTGATATAATATGTTATCTTTTCTGGTTTGTATGTGAGAAGTGTGCTTCTTTGTATTTAGAATAATCTTTGAGGGCATGGAAGACTAATGTATAAACGACCAATAGTTGAAATGACTTTGCTTGTATTACCTAAATCACCTTAAAATAAAGTGGATTTTGGAACTGGTTGAGAAGGCTTTCGGGACACCAGCCTTTTACTGCTACACGAATTTCATTAAAAAAAAACGGGCATTTTTATTATTTCCAGTAATTTGATGTTTGGATTGGATTATATAAATGTTTTTTCATTTTTAATGTCTACAGTTGATTAAGCAGTACATCTTATAATTTCGTGAACGGAAGTTTGAACTTCGATGTCTGTGTTCCTCAACTGTTGGAAGGACATTGATCGTAGAATTTAGTTTATAATTTAGTCGGGGAACTTATAAGAAACTTGTGATGTTAAACCTAAACTATCCAATTTTATGTTCTATTTTTGTAAGAGTGCACTTAATCCATTACTTGAAGCTGTTACATTTTTTGCCGTGGCTACTACCTTTTTATTGTAGTCCGAAGGATATCCTTAGTAGATCTTTGTAACTAATGTTTCATCAGCAAGTTCTTTTCAAACATCTTTGGACAGGCTAATGAGACTTCTTTTCTCTGGCTCTCTTGCAGCGATGAACTTTTGTGCGAAGCCCAGTCTCATTTGTAACCATGGAAAAAGGTTTGGTATTGTTTGATATTTTCTTTAACATATTAAATTTGCAAGAGCTTATCCATAGAAACACATCATGATTGTAAAGTACAACTTTCTTGGTGATGTGATTTAAGTCTAAGATGCCACCTAGCGACTCCTCGGGCTTTGTTTTAGTTTTGGCTATCTGACTACACCGTAGGCTATTAATTTTTTTTTTTGAGGGCTAGTAGGCTATTAAATAGATATGTACCATTTGGGCATAGTTTGTGAGTGATGATATTTCATTCTTTGTTTGAAGAAACATTTTATATTTTAGAAGATGTTTAAGTAATTAGTGTCAACGATCACAACTATTGTAACAGAAATGTAATCCCCCCTCCTCTTTCCTTCATTAACAATAGCTAGATACATCAATGAGGACTAGATTATGTTTACATAGAGACATGACTAGCCAACAGGATCTATGCTATTTCATGAAGTCATAGATCTTTGATACTTGTGAGCAGCAATTTAGAGATATTTAAATATGGTATATGTAATAATTCATAAGAGAATATGTTTTCGGTCTCTTTGTTACACTCAGAAAGCACACCCCTGTCTGACAGCAAAATAAAATCATTGTTTCAGACTACTCCAAACATCTATGCTGCGATTTGTTTCAAATTCACATCCACTTCTATGGCCTTCATGGCTTCAAACCGTGGTTCCTTGGCCTGAAATTTGACAGCCGTATATAGCTTCATGTAATCATCGAACATGAACTTTGGGTATACTTGCTTCTCATCTGTTTCTTTCGCCACCAAAGCTGGTGCTGGATAGATAACAGCGTCATTGCCAGGGTTGTAAAATGAAGCAAGAGACATGCGATTTCCATCTGATTGAGCTATCACTCTGTGAAGCACACTCTTGTATTTCCCGTTGGTGATAACCTATATTTAAGAGATGTAATTAATTAGAGTCTCACTCGTATACTATCAATTTATTTAGCGAAGTTTTATTAAACTGCTTGTACCTCTAGTTGATCACCGAGGTTGATCACAATGGAATGACGCATTGGTGGAACATCAACCCACTTGCCGTCCTTGAGGAGCTGTAGACCGCTGACCTTGTCATCTTGGAACAGTAAGATAATGCCACCAGCATCCGTGTGTGCTCTTAGCCCCTTGATCAACTCTGGATTAGGACATGGGGGGTAGTTGCTGACCTTTGTGCCAAAGTTGGGACCCTTGGTGCCATAAAAGGCTTTCTTTAGGTAACCTTTCTCTAGTCCAAGATTCTCACACAGCAAGTCCAGAAGCTCCTCTGCCAGTTTCTCGAGCTTTCCTGCAAATTCCTTCATCACCTTCCTGTCACACCACAAAATGTACACAAGCACATGAATATATAGAAGAATTTAGAGAATTAGGACACGGATGACTATGCATATAACATCATCTGTTATAATATACCTGTACTCATCCTCAAGGTCAGGGATCTCGGATATGTTTGTATACGGGAGATGGCGTAAGAAGAAGGTGCTCTCCCAGTCCATATCGGTAACTTCTGCTTGGACTCCCTCCAGAGCTTTACTCGCAACCATCTCCTTGAACCTCTGCTCCATGCACTTCTTATAGTGCTCCTTTGTCAATCTTTCCACCGTGTCCATAAGATCATGCGAAATCCCATGGTTCACAAGCTGCAACAATATAAGTTGGAATCATCAGTTGAATTTAGACAACGATTAATATGGTACACTTGTAAGGTAAAATAAGAGACTGGGGTGGACAGAAAAAGCTATATAAGTACCTCAAAGAAACCCCAATTCTCGCAAGCATCTTTAATCATCTCCATTGTAGAGGTTCTCTCTTCCCCATTCAGCTTCTCCAAGTTGATGACTGGAAAGTTCTCCATCTCTCTGTGTTCTTTCTACTCTTAATGTGTTTCTAAATTTTACCGAGTGTGTGTAAGTTGAAGCTTATGAAGTTTTGTGTAGGATATGCTGAGTTTTGGGTCCTATTTATAGGGAAGTGAAGTATCAGTAGAAGCTGGAACGTAACCAATGTATCGCTAGGTGCAACCGACCGAGCTAAAATTATAAAAAATGAAAATTTTGTATGTATAATTTTTATAAAAAATATTTATAGTGGAAAATTTCAAATTTGACCTCACTAAAAAATTACTTTTGTAATAATAAATATAAATTTGACCCCATCAAATTGTGTAAGTAGTTAATTTTGTTTTTGATAATTCAAATTTTAATTTAATATATTTATCCTTCTAAAAATTTTGCACTCGTCATTGAGTTAGAAAATTTTTTGGCCCCTCGCTAACTCCGATTTCTGACTACGTCTGCTGCATATTTTTTTCATGCTCCACTGTTGAAATATTTGTCCTCCAGTATATGATAAGACCCCACTTTGGCAGATAAAACATTCTTGACCAGAAGATGGTGGCTGCTGATACCTGTATATTTGAATAGTTGAAGACTGGAGAAAAAAATATGAGGAAGCTGCCTAATTGCTCAACGTTTAACAGCCTCTAATGCATGTTTTTTATTAGATTTTTCTCGAGAAAACGACATCTGATTTGATCGTACGACCCTTTGAGCTGATGATATTTTCTGTGCAAGTGAGACCATGCTCATGTCATTTTACTTGCAGTGAATAGTTGACTCTTCAATCCTTGTATCTATCCTTAGAGGCTTAGGATTATGTTCCTTATTGAAGTGTAATTAATACCTTCTTAAAATGATTTTTTTTTGCTTAATTGAATTTTTGTGATTAACTTACATGTGGAGAACCTGTCACTATTTAGGGCAGCAAGATGACAATTTTGGTCCCATATAATGGAGGACATTTGAAGGCAGAAGATGGGGGATATAATCATTCTTTAGCATGAAATAACCACAAAGGGAAGTGGAGAGAGGATGCTGAGTCGGTTTCCAACTGATAGTCCTCCTTCTAATTAATTTGTATACATCTATGTATGGTTTGATTTTTCGGTTCGGTTCGGTTTAGTTCGGTTCGGTTGGAATTGCTGTTTTGGGAAAGTAGGGAAACATTTTAACTGACACTACATCGTAAAAATTGATGAAATGAAGTAAATTTCATGTGTGAGACAGAGTTGTCCTGAATTGTAGTCGGGATAAGATTGATATTAACGTCATTCCGGTAAAAGTATGAATTATGTAGATCTCAAATGAGCGGCCTCTTTGAGGTCTTGGAAGTAGCTAAAAGATAGAGACTTCTGAGAGTTCCCTAAATTGACTCCCACATGGACGGTATCCATTCATGTTATGGTGAAAGACATTTAATCATTGTAACTTGCAATAGATAGATTTAGATATAGATTAAACAATGACATGTTCTAATGGTAGTTAACCTTTAAAACTCAATTATCGATGTTAATGTTTAAGTATTGCTTTTGGATATCTAATTACTTACCTTTTGCCTTGTTATATTCTACAGGGTCGGCAAAAGCAGCCATGTAATTGAGTTCATAGAGTCGTTTCGATTCTTTATAGGAAAGACAAGAATAATGCATTATGGTAAGTTATCTGTATGAATTCTGAATCACATGTCACCCATACAAGTAACTCATTTTTGTAAGGAGCTCTGCGACATCCCCAAAAAGATCCCAAAAATGTTCCCAAATACAACGTGGCATCGTTTTATTGTGAGATTCATATCAACACACGAGGATCTATCTCATTAACGAAAAGTTAAACAATCATAGGACGACACTCAGCAATCGGGAAGTCTAGCATTTAGCCAACTTCTAATCTACTAGTGATGCCTAATTAGCTTGCTTAGTAAGGAGGCAAGCTGTGGTTAGCTTCAACGTTTAATTAATCAATCTTAAGTTGACAATGTGTAGTTTTCGAAAGAGGGTAGCTTCTGTTATAGGAAAAGTGGTGAATAATTTAGTAGTGAGAATTACTGCGAAGATTGAGGAGTTATTTCTCGTTATGTCCCTAATTTCGTGCTGGTTTCAGTTGGACCAACTGTTAGACATAGTTCCGGTCGTTAAGAAATAAAATATAACTTGCTCTTCTCCAAGTCCTTGTTTAGTGCTAATCTTTGAATAACTATTGCTTAATTCTTGATCTTTCATCAGTCTAAGTGATGTCAGTAAGATTGCCCTTTAGTTATATGTTAATATTTTTGGTTTTGTTCTTGTTGAACGGTTGGTTAGAGATATAACCTGATCGACAGTCGGGGGTTTGTCCTATTGTTTTATTTTGTATTAGTTTGATTTAGTAATATAATCTTCCGCATTTCGTAAAAAAAAAAAAAAAAAAAACTGAACGTCATGAGTCTCATGACAAGAACGTCGCCGGGGGACCAGCCAGCCCAGCCCTGATGTGAATTAGATATATGTCTTTATCTCTTTCTATTATGTTGATCCACTCATCCCGCTCACATGGCGAAAGTTGGACGGTAAGAAAAGTGAGGTACATGATTGTGTGCACAGATTTCTAACGTGGGTTTAGAGTCTTTTTTATTAATCGATCAAGAAACTGTTGCAGGCAAGGGTTTGTTTTGTCACCTTTTTATTAGATTCGATAGACTTTCGAGTTTGATGTATGTACTTAATGGTGCACCTTTTCGAGTTTTATGTCATTCTGTGTATTATTCGTCAAGCAGAAAGCACCAATAAATATAACATTAGATCCATTTGTGCCCAGTTTTTGGTACACTTTTAGTTTTCTAGTGAAGATTATATGTTCGTTGACAGTACTTTCGACCCCAAAATTTTTGTGCATTTCTAGTGAATGTTCGTTTAATATAAACCTATTCGACTTAGTAATAAGCAATCAGTAGGTTGGAATGGTGAATTCATTCCTTTGTTCTATTTCTTTTCTAAAGCTTTGGTATTTTGTTCAAATACCCTCTTTTAACTTTTGACTTGATTGAAATAATGGAATATACTTAATAAACCTGTTTAGTTGAATAAACGTGCGTGTTCAGGATCTTATTCCTAGCCACACCTCATTTCGACAAATAATGTTTTCTCATTTTTGTATACTTGTGGCTAAAATTTCTAGTTAAACGAGTTATCATTGAAAAAAAAATAATGTTCATTTAAAAGTGACTTTTAAATCAAAAGACAACAAAATGCACTTTGATATTTTACTTCGGAGAAACACAGACCGACAACACATCTGGAATGCTTACCACTAAAATTACATAAAATTATATCACTAAAATTATATCACGCAAAAGGACATAAACATACAAATTAAGAAAGGTTTATGGTCATTAAATTTATTCTCTTAGAGGGTGTTTGGAATTGCTTAAAATAAGTTACTTTTGACTTAATGAAGGTGTTTTTAACTTAAAGGAGAAAGTAAAGTTGTTTACTTTAAGTTGAATGAATGTGTTTGGATAATTTTACTTAAAGTTAAATGGGAATTTAATAATTTTGACTTAAAGTGATATTTGACTTAAAAAAATTTAAAATTCATGATATTTAAGCTTTACAAGAATTTTGAAAAAAAAAAAAAAAATCATAAGTCATAAGTCAAAAGTACCTAAATGTAACTTCTGACTTAAAGCAGTTTTTTAACTTAAAGCCGGTTTAAAGCCACGTTACACAAACATGCACTTTCTCCTTAAAGCCAAAAGGAAAACGCAATATGCGTTAAACAAACAGGCTCTTAATCAATCTCACTATTAACCAAAAAAGCAGGTAAAAGTAGTAGCTTTCGAGAAAAAAAGTTTCCTGTCCCTTTTACGTGTTCCTTTTGAAAAATTTACATAAATATCAGTGCATATTGAATAGAACAATTACACTGCTGAGATACAATGCCAGATATGCAGAAATAAGTGACCAAATAGCACAAGAAACTCAATTTGTGGAGTCCATTCTAAACGATCTTTCTACAAAAGAGTCAACAGTCTACATGAATAAGTCACCATATACGCATGTATCGATAACATCATAACAATACAAAACAAGATCGTGTAAACGACTTTTACTACCTAGACTAGCTAGTGTAAGTGATGTAACATTTTATGAAGTAGTAGTAAATGCATGCAGTGGTCAAACTGGATGTGCTTGACATTTTATGAAAATTCTACTTTTATGGTTAAACACAGACAAAAGTTCTTCACTGTGCTCAAACAAATGACTTCTGTTCTACCAAGGATATAATCTACATACATCTTTCACCCTTATGCGGGACACTTTCTAAACCAGACAAACTAGATGTGGTTTAGAAATTAGGACAAAAGAATCTGTGTGCCGTATTGAGCCATGAACCGGAACCACTCTATATAGTTTATCACACCTCTCTGCAAACTGCAGTATAATAGATCTTTTTCTCTCATTTATACAGAGCATCCAAAAATATGCTTAAATATAAAAGCATGTCGAAGCGAGAAGTTGAACATGGTGCACATGAATGTTTCCAGGGTGCATGGTTTCAAAACCCCTGCATGTGGTTCGATCTTATCACATTCTATGTATAATGCAAATAAGCTACAAAAGACATTTTCTGTATAATGCAAATAAGCTACAAAAGATAATTGTTACAATTATGTTTTCTGGGAAGATCAAGAGCTATTACCTTTCTCCTTTTGTCCAATTTCCTACTGTTGTTTAAAGTACGGAATATTAGGTTATATCACTACCCAGTAGGGTGCTTTCTTAGTCTCGGAATCCAGAAGCTTACTTCGCAAAAATGACAGGTATAATATACTCCATTCGTAATTACAGGTGGCGTCCCTTTAGTATTATTTTAATGCTGTTGGAGAAATCGCAGTTGAGGGTATACAGATAACTGCCAAAATCTAAAACATAATAAAATAAGTGCATGTCAGTAGATACATAAAACATATCATTATGGTGGGGAATTTTAATGAAAATTATAGTAGAAGATGAGCAAATCAACATTTCCTAGTTAAAGGCATGATGCATCCCCCAATGACCACATAGCCAAATTCTTTATTAGGGAATAATCACATAGTCATAGAACTATTTTTCAAGTTTGAAGATTAACATGATATCTTTGAAATACCGACTAGAAATATTTCTAAATTAAATTGTATGACTTGCATGACATTTAGGACTAATTATAAAATTTGATGTTTCATTACTTCACGTATCAGCAGATATTGCGTTGATTTCAAAATATATATATATCACTTTTAAAAGAGAATAAGTTCTAGTTTACATATGTCACTAACTGGAGTTTAATAGTATCTACTTGAGAAAATATAAAAAGTTCAAAGCAGGAAGACATAGTCATATATCTTTGTGAGCACCATTAAAAAAAATTAAAAATAAAAAAAATAGATGTAGGGCTCAAGTCTCAAGATCTTACGGTATCAATATTTTGATGAGAATCGCTGTAAATTCTGCCTTATATCTGCTTCACAAAATTTGGTAAACAGAATATCAGAACTATTATGAGATAACCTTGCAACCGCATAATAAGCAAAAAGAGTAAAGATGCATGCATTAATGCTACCAACACTGCTTATTCCGATTACCTTGCATCAGTACAACAAAATTCACCTCGCAGACTGCAAATTTTGAAAAAAAAAAAACGAGTCCTGTTTTTTAAATATACCTGGAGTAGAATTAATCATCACAAATAAAGTTTGTGGAAGTGAGAATAAAAAGAAAGCCTATTGAGTGAAGTGAACAATTGAAATAATACAAATCGACATTATTTACTTCAATTGATGATGCACTTACCTAGTGCTCTATTTATAGCCTACTTGTAACATCAAATGCCGGTAGCTACGGCCTCTTATAGTACGCTGCCACATATAGCGGAGTGAACTCCGAATGCTCATCTGCAGTCTTTCCTGGACAAGCCTGTGGTTGCATCACATAACAATATTACTTAAAAAATATTTCTTGCTGCTTCAAACATGGTTTCCAGATATACAAATGCAACAGTATTACCATCTCACAAGACATCTCTGAATACCGCGAGATACAGGGCGAATGAAGGATGGATCTCGCTGGGCATAAAGCAAGCCAACCTAAGAAATATGAAATCACACCCATTAATCTAAACATAAAGATGGAAAAGCATAGGGAGAAAGGGAAAGACATATACCTCTACTAATGCAAGAGCTGAAGGATCGTCCAAGATCTCAAGGCTACAGTCAGCCAGATAGTTGATCTGTAACAAATTTAAACAAATAATCAAGATGTTTCAAGACTTAAGAATCAACTGTGTGTGAAGAGATTAATAGTACTATGATCATTCTACGCAGAGTTTTGATTCTGCATTTCTTTTTATTATTGACATCAAAGGACATTTTCAGAAGCTGACTGGCTGTTTACTAGCACAGTTACACTTGCACATATAAGCTACCACTTTTACAAGATAACTATCAGTGCTTGAGATAGGAAAGATATGATACTTGAGGCATTAAGCCAGATTGGATTCCAGTAAGCTTCCTACTTGTATGGGAAATTTAGGACAAAAAATACACTACTCGATCCATCCCATAATTTTAGTCTGTGACTTTCTGAAGTCAATTTCACCTTTTTCGAAACGATAATTTACACTAAATTCAATAGGCTACTAATTGAATAATAACCATTAGATACTAATTTTATGAACTGTAGTGTCTTTAGTTGTTAAACTATTAAGAATAAAAATATGGGAGATAAAGAGTATAATAAAATGGTATGCAAGTGTCAAATGTGCATTTTAAAGGAAATACTTAATCCTCACTAAATTATAAAATAAATTGAATGCATCCGTATACTACATATAGTAAAGAGGGAAAAAAAGTTGCTAAAATTTATGATGTTGAAATCGTGAAGAAAAATTACCCCAAATTCCGTGCTAACTAGAGACTGAACAAAGTCTAGTAGTTGAAGCTTGGCCCACTGTGACAGCAACTCAGTGTTGCTCGCAGCTGGAGGGTGTCTCCAAGGAGCTCCAAACCGTAGTCTATCTTTTGAAATCTTCCCGCTCCGTGCATCAAAAGCAAACTTTTGCACGAGTGACAACGCTTTATCCATGGCAGGATTCACCACTGTTATCTAATAAAACTCACCAGAAACACAAGAGACAAATAAATCTTCTAGGTCAAGGTTAAAAATAATACATATTCATAATGATGTGTCATATGTACGCGCATGTATTTTAGTCTACAGGAAAGGACGAAGAGACGAAGATACAACACAAAAGTTTGAGAAGGCAACAGCGGAAAAACTAGAAATTTTGTTTAAAAAATTTCTATAATTATATGATGAAACTAGAAAATAGAGTACTGCAGGTACTCTAAAATAGAAACTTTATCAAAATTGTACTGCTACATATAAGAGAGTACTGCAGGTCACTTCATACTTGCAAATACGCCAGATATGCATCTACAATGTCCTCAAATGAACTGCTCCTATCTTCCATGATCCTGCATCATCGTTGACAGAGAGTCAGAGAATGTAAATGACTCCCAAGCATAAGAAATTAAGAACAGTTAACATGACAAATAATAGCTTAACTGCTCAACTAAATCACAGAAGTCTGGATTATTAGTCACAAGGCTTAGCCTAGAGGGATACCCCTCTTCTCTTGGTAATAAGAGGCTGAGGGTTTGTACCCCAGTGTGTATCTAAACTTTTAAATTGATCTTCACCAAAAAGAAAAAGAAGAAGAAAGTGATGGATCTTGCATAAGCCAGGGAATAACAACAAATTAGCCTAGAAGATTCGGATCTTATTTGGGTTTAAGTCTTTGTCTAATGTAAAGTAGGTAAGCGAGTAAAAAAATCTCACTCAATAGTACTTACTTTAGGTAATAGTTGCTTTGTTTAAGTGCATATAGCTCAAACAGATGTCTTGGGTTTGGCCCTAGAACCTCAACAATCACATTCCACTGCAATTGAGAGATATAATAAAAAAGTTCAAATTAGCTCTTCATTGATTGTAAAAAGAATATAAAGCCTATAAATGTCTTAGTTTTCTATATAATTGAGCCCACCTCAGCAGGACTGAAATAATCATTAACCATATGCAGTTTACCCTCTTGAGGAGTCCATCCAAAGGTCTGCAAGTTGAAAAAGATCAGATACAATAAGATATTCAAATGTTATTTAACATATCATACAAACTACATCTTCACATGGTCAAAAAAACATGCACGTACGACTTTATATAATAATATGTTGTACATTAAAAAAACATAAGAATATGATGGCTTGACTTCATGTTAATGAAGTATGAAAACCATTGGAAAAATATCAACTATGTGGGAAAGCAATGTTCAAAATTAAGGAGTTACTTCGGCTTTGAAAAGGACCAGACTGAATGAAAACCATTGGAAAAATATCAACTATGTGGGAAAGCAATGTTCAAAATTAAGGAGTTACTTCGGCTTTGAAAAGGACCAGACTGAATTAGCCCTTTTAAACTTTACAATTACAGCTTGGAGAGCAAATAGTCATTACATGGCCTCAAGAGAAGTCAAAATAAACACAAAAAGTATAATGTCTCATCAGTTAAATTTTGACTTCATTACCTCTCGAGAGATGAAAATATCTGGAAACCCAAAATCCATAAAAGCTCGGTATGAGTAATAGCTGCAGAACATTACTGAATATCAACAGTGTTTATAATTATAAACAAAATGAAAAAAAATAATCACATGATACAACAATTTAAAAGTAAAAAACATAAATAACACTTGTACCAGATAATTGATGCTATATGTATGCATTATGCACACCAGTATAGGTGACAGGATTAACAGCACTTACTCTGACTTTGTGAAATAATTACCTATGAAGTAAAACTCTCGCTGGAAAGAAACACCCTTCTATCAGATAGATCTTTCTATAAGTAGTTAGAACATGAATTCATACTTTCATTCATAGGGTTTGGTTATAAAGCTTAACAACTATTTAGGTTGGCTTTTATTTCAGCTTGAAGGGGAAAATGCTGAAAAGCTTTTAAGACTGGCTGCTACCCAGTATCTCCAATGAGCAAAGCTATAATATTTTGTTTCATGTTCAAGTTAATTGTAATGTCAGTTCTATTTGTATGATCTCAATCTTGAAGATAAAAGTAATTGCATAATTAAACATTGTAACCACAACTATGCCAGCAGTGTGGTTCATGGTACAGGTAAGAACCACCAGTTTAATGAAACATTAAGTCTCACGCTCACCCCTCATAATAATAGTGATATTTAGATGACAAAAGTGGAACAGTAGATTTCGCAAACGAGAAATTCATATAAAGGTAGGACGAAGCCGATGCTTCAGTGCCCTCAGTTCACCAGCATTTGGGACAAAATTATATATCCATGACCAATGTGCTTCAAACTCACATAAATTCATTTTCATATAATATCACATGATTATTTTCATATTAGATTTTCCTCAGGCTCAAAAAAAGGGAAAATGTGTTCACAGTTTCACGTGCCTGGACACGCAATTCTGTGCAAATTTATCTTTGCCATCTTTATATATGCGAAGCAAGTTGCAGTGTTGTCAATATGCACTAATCCCTGTCCTTTCAATACTTTTCTATTTATCAAAAAAGGTCATAAGTTACTGGTCCCTAAAATAAGAGAAATGCAGAAAAAAAAAAAAAGTAGCATGCTATGATAAAAGTGTATGTAGTAGTGTATATTATCTTAAACAATGTGATACCTTGTATTAGGGTTTCATTAATTTATACATATGGAAATATGTCAAGACAGGAATTTCCTTTATAACAACACACAATATACAACTAATTATTATACTCTCCCATGTCTCTTTGCACTCTCGTTCTAAAGGATCCTTAATTTCTACAAGTAGTAATGTGGAGATTAGATACTTTCAGAAGGAAATTGGCAATTAACAAACGGAAAGTGTTGTGTGAAAACAAACAAACAAACGAAATTAATATTAACTTCACAAAGAAAGTACCTAATGTGTGATATCTTAAATATTAAGTCACTTAGAGTTGTTCTAATCAAAATATATAAAGCAACTAAAAGAACTGTCATAAGCCCGTCATACTGGCCACTCGGTAAAGAATAACATATTGATGAATGACAATCATAAATGCAAATGAAAACACTAAAATTATAATGTGCAACAACAGAAAGTACCTGTCTGATGTCAGAAGAATGACAGGGAGAATTCTTTCATTGGCACCCAAAGCTATAATTCTCCATATCAAACTGTCGTGATACAATGATGCCCGGACTGTTGTCTCATCGTCTAATTCGGCATTCTTTAGGACGTCAATATTGTTGATCACCAACTTGGGCTACTCAATTATGGCGATGGAAAAATGTAGAGAAAATCTATACATTAGATCATCCATAACAAATCAAAAACTAATAAATTCACTATCACGATTTTTCTGTATTTTATCAGCTCATGCTTATAATCTGATTATCAATTCAAAATTTACAGCCGCACCTATACATTTTCAACTTGATTAATCCTGCTTATACTATGCAAGACCCGTACCTGAAAGTAATCAAGTTCCGAAGCAGCAGACAAAAGTTCCAACAGAAGACAAGGCCAATCAGTGGCCGAATTTGCCAACGACCTCGAAAATCCCCCTTTCGCATTCAACTCCCTAACAGCATTCCCTCTCCACCTTTGCTGCACCTTAATAACCTCCTTCGCCAACCTCAACGCCGCAACAGCTTCCCTATAATACTCCCCCTCCTCGACCCTCAAACTCCTCCCATTCTCCCTAACCCCCAAAACCCCACCCCTCTTCCCAACATTTCCTCCAACACTTAACCTAACCACCGCCTGCTCCCACAACTTCAACCCCGACAACCTATCAACCCGCCCACCCTTCACCCCTAAATCCCCTCCCAAAACCTGCTTAACCGAGTAATTCAAATTATGCCATTTACTCATAATTTTATAAATGTCATTCGAACTAATCGTACCCAACCTAATACCCTCATAAGTCATACTTTCTAGACAATCATCAAGCTGAGATGTAACCTTACTAAGCTGTGGCGGTGTACAAATCGACCACGATGCCCACGGATACGAATGCCCGTGTTTCGGGTGATTCGACTCGATTGATTCGGCTAAATCCACATATCCTGTAACATGAACCCCTTCATTCCAGCTCTCCATAAGCCCTATAAAAAAACAGCTATTAAAAACAAAAATAAAAACATTATGTACAATGATCGCATTAATTAGGATGTTAGCATTGCGATTACTTTCGAGAATGAGAGTTGTTTTGCCAACGCCACGGGGGCCGTGGAGAATGAGAGGCTGAGGAACACGGTGATGATTGGCGTGATTGTTGAGAACTGTTTCCAGGAGAGGTCGTGGGATGATTCTCCAGGCTTTGTTCACCATTTTGATTGGAAACCAAGGTCTGGTTTAGTGTTTAGTGAGCTTCAAGTTTGTGCACACCAGGTGTTTGCTGAAATGATTTGAGTGTTGGCTAGTGATGTACAAAATTTATGATTTTTTTTAAAAAGAAGAAAATATTGAATGAATGACTTCGGTTGCTAATATTTATATAAACATAAATTTTAAGGTATTGATTTTTAATTTTATACTCCCTCCGTCCCGAATTGTTTGAACCTCTTTTGACTTTTACGAAAATTAAGAAAATGTAGTAAAAAAAATAAAGTTAGTTGAAAAGTGAATAAAGTGGTAGGATCTATCAATATTTAATAATAAATGTGAGATATTGGAGGAAAGTAGTGTGTGTAATAGTGTAAAAAAAAAAAATATAAAATGGAGAAGTAGTGGGTGTAATAGTGAAAAGTAATGTTTAAAAATAATAAATATAATAGGTTAATTAGTTTTGGGACTTCCCGGAAGTAATATTATAATGATGGTGATCGTAAATTTGTAACCAATCTTTTCTGAAAGCATGTATAAAATAGTATTTTATTATTTTCGTCTAGTATTAATTAAAGTGGAAAATTAATTTTGGTGTCAATGTAAAAGAAAATTGTTATGAACAAATTTGGTTCCCAAAATTTGTTCAAATGCCTGGTGACATATTTGCTGTAATAAAATAAATTGAAAATGGATTCATGTGCAGTCATATTAACAAGACTAATCAAAATATTTCATACCATCATGTTATTTGAAAACAATTTTTTGTACTAAATTTTATATCTTTAGCACTACTCTTATGTAAAATGGAATTAACATGATTTATTAACAATTTAATGTACAAATTAAGTCATGAAATAATGCTTGAAAAAAGATTCAGAGATCATAACTCAAGCTTGAAGAACAAGGTTGTAGAAATAAACACAGTTGTATTTTAGTCTGTTCGAGAAGTCAGGAATTCGATATCTTAAAAGACACTATTCGATATCTCAATGAGTCAACAAGTCAAAGCCTCATTCGATAACTTAATGATTCGATATGTCTAACATTCTATTCGATAACTCAAAAAGTCAACAAGTCAAAGCAATATTCGAGTTCTCAAATAATCAATAAGTCAAAGTTACATTCGCTATCTCAAGGACACATGATGCTATTCAACATCTCAAGAATTTCATGAGTTAAAGCTCTATTCGATAAGTCAAGAATTCCTGAAGAAAAGACTAATTCGAGAAGTGATTCGATGTGTCAAAGATACAATATTCGAGAACTCAGGGTTATCGATTATGGCAATTCCTAGTTCTCGAATCAATTACTTAACCACTTCTCGAATCAACTTTTGAAGACAAAATACTGAAGATTGCATAGGTAAGATATCTGCAACAAGCTAGTACACTTACAGGCACAACTGTAATGTGTACATAGAAAGTCTACAAGAAACTTAGAGAGTTGTTACAAGAGACAAGTTGATAAAGAAGTGGATCTGAGCAGGTTAAAGAAGAGTCTAACTACATGTTGCTTGGACGTTTACTCAAAAAGGGATAGACAGATTAGAAAGCAATTTTTGTCTATCATTACATTTGTAGTAAGTAGAGTGTACACATGTTCTATAAGTGTACAACCCTCACTTCTCTAGCAGTTAGCATAATAACAGATAAACAACAAGTAAGAGCATCTCTATGAGAGAAAGAAGCTGAGAATACTAATATTTATATTCACAGATTGTAGCAAAATCTTTATCTAATACAACATTAGATTAAAGTGAGTGATTGTGTTCTTGTGTTTTTTATTCCGCACTTATATATTTTATTAAGCACAAACAGACACTTACCTACACAAACATCAAACAGATTCAAACCTTCAAACAAACGTTCTTGAGAATCAAATAGAAAGAAAAGTGTGAAAATACATTCACCCCCTCTGTATTTTCCTTGTGTGTGTATTCCATACTCAACAAATAATATAAGTAAATTGTGAAATATAGGCTTTCTACTAACTAATTATAACTAGCACAATAACCCGTGCGAGGCACGGGTCAATTTCTAGAAATTTTTTTTTACAACACAAAGTTATAACATTCTTGATTGTTTATTTATTATTTATTCATGATAAATATTGTACATTGTTCCAGGTATATTAAATATAAGTAGATTGATTTTTATGTAGTACGTTACTAATTTGTGTGTTTCTAATTTAACTTAGTGAGTAAATAATACATCTTTTAATTTGTGGCATACGTGTGATTTGTACTTACTGAATAAGTACAAGTAGGGTTGTAAACGAACCAAACTACTTGTCAAGCTCGACTCGACTCGATAAACAATTGAGTTCGACTTCGAACAAAAAATTATGTTCGATAAATTGTTCGAGACGATCCGAGTTTATGAGTGGTCGACTCAAACTCGACTCAAATCGTTAAACGCGACTCGAACTCAACTCCATAAGCTATATACATAAAAAAAATTATATTAATAACATAAATAATATATTACAATACAATAATACAAATATATAAGGGATATTCTCTGTGGTACACTCGTGGAATTGGCTTTTGCCAATGGTACCATCACATTTTTTGTTTCTATACATGGTACACCTGACATATTGTTTCTCTCTTAGTCATGCCCTTCTGTTAGACAACTGTCAATATTTCAGGTGCACCACGTATAGAAGCCAAAAATGTGATGTTACCATTGGCAAAAGCCAATTCCATGAATGTACCAAAGAGGATATCCCTATTATTTTTAATATTCATTAACATTGATTAAACGGTATTTAACGTTTTACTTAAAAAAGGGTATAACTAAGAGAAAAACAATATTTCAGGTGTACCACGTATAGAAGCCAAAAATGTGATGGTACCATTGGCAAAAGCCAATTCCACGAGTGTACCAAAGAGAATATCCCAATATATAATCATAAGTAGATCATAGATCAATGACTAATCATATAATCCCTCATCATCCACAAAATTAAACATAAAAATGCACTGAATAATGAAAAAGAAGCGTTAAATGAAAAAAAAAAAACAAACTCGAACTCGACTCGTCGAAATGTTCGTGAACAACTCGAACTCAACTCGTTTGTTTAAGAAATCGGGTTCAAACAACATAATTTGATCGATAAGGTAATCGAGTTTGGCTTGACTTGTTAAGAAAAAATTCGAACTGGACAAACTAACATTCAACTTGACTCGGTTCGTTTACAACCCAAAGTACAAGTAATATAGTTGATGCACGTTTATATGCAAAAGATAAAAAGTTTTATATAAAATGAATTGGCTAGTATATATGTTAATAAACTAGAATTAGTATATATATATTTATATGTGTGTGTGTGTGATGAGTTGACTAAAATGCCTACACGTTTGAATATCTGTCACATAACATTGTGCTCAACTATTATGAACATGTGCAATTTAAAGATATAACATAAGTTTAAATTAGCTTCATAGTTATTTTTATATATTTTGAAGTTAGACAAATATATTACTGTAAAACGACATTCACATATTAGGTGTATGGTTTTGAAACACATGTGACAATGTGGTGCCGTGGTAAAAGAGTGCAAGATTTAATTAATAGACTCAAGTTCGATTCCCACAAATAACATTTTTTAAAAAAATATTCAATAGAGGGACAAATTAGTCATTTTAAATGCATTAAAAAGTCTCACAATTTTTTTGTGTGTTGGTGTATTATATATATATAATAATAATAATAATAGATAGATAATGGATAATAGATAATAGATAGATTCATTAACAGTGTATTGTCAATTTAAAACAATATTAAGGGTAATAATAAAAATAATGATGATAATTTAATTGGGTCATTTTCTCTATAGATTTGAATGTCAAATACACAGAACATAATTGACAAGTTAATAAATGAAATCTATCAATATGTGTAATCATTTGTGTGAATAGTAAACGATACAACCTACTCGTTCCCTAATTATCACATTTTAGGTATCTTATCTTTTATATTCGTTCCGTCCCTTTTTAGTTGTCACATTTGGAAAAAACACATACTAAGAAAAAATTAATGTTATAAATTGTTTTCATGTATTACACCTAATTATTATATTAAATGATGAGATTAGTTGTAAAGTTAAACATTGGAACTATGAATAAATGGGTAGATATGGAAAAATTGGTATAAAAATGTATTGAAATAATTGTGATAAAATGATGAAAGATGCAAAGTATGAATTGATATTCATAACACAAGTAATTGATATATTTTTCTCATTGCTTTGAAACTTTTTTATTTTTCGCTTCGCATGATAGCATACATGATGAAAAGCTAAGCAGTTGGTGGCAACTAGCAAGTGAAGTGTGATTGGTGGCAGAGAAGCTGCAGTAGTCTCTTTGTTTTGTGTTTCATATTTAAGAGATATTTAATTGACTATGTTGGATGTATGAAATGTTTCTATATCCCTGCTATGGATTGATTTGTTTGAGGGGTTCAACCCAACCCATCCCTACTAGACCCGGTAATTTTCAACACGACACGAAAAAACGACACGAAAATTTAGTGTTTGGGTTTGCATTTTTAGTGCATCTTAATCTGACACTAGCATCCTAATCTCGGTCACTGCATTTGGATTAGTCAATGTTTGATAAGTACCTTCTTAGGACATAAATTTATTCATTGCATTTTCATTTCCCCTGATTTTGTACTGGTGACATTTGTGCGTACCACTAGACAATTTCATTTTTTATTTGCTAATCCTGTAGGGAACCTGTATATATATTTATTAATTGTGGCACCACTGCATTTAGTTTTACTTGCTTTAATTATGTCACACAAGTTCCATGCCTCTCTTCGCATGTTTATTTACATACCTTGTTACATTACATGGATCCTATTTGTTTTTAAGATTGACATCATATTAATATATGACTACATGACTGATGGTCTTGCAGGTCTTCACTTTGTGAACACATGGTCCGAAGTTGCAACTTGCAAGCTTGTGAAGTTCTGGATATCATGGACTCTGTTTTCAATTTTTAGTAATATTATGGACTATTTGTAATTTGAAAATGTAATCTGAACAATTCATGTACATTTCGTGTACAATTCGTGTACCAGTTTCCGTGTTATTTCGTTTCGTTTCGTTTTGTGACACGATTTAATTTCGTGTCGTATCGTTTCGTTTCATGTTTGTACCGTTTCGTGTTCGTGTCTGGATTTTGGTACATGATTTCATTTCGTGTCATTTTCGTGTCAGCCCCAGTACACGACACGAAACGACACGACCCACCCGTTTTGCCAGGTCTATTCCCAACCTAACTCGTTCCACTTTAACCCAACCCAACCCAACCCAACCCAACCTAACCCAACCCCTCCTAACCCCCTATTCAAAGAGGCCCTTAGGGACAATTTTTTTTTTTTACCAAATATTTTCTCATTCAACGGTACCCAATTATTTTTCATTTCTCATTTTTTTTCACGAACCTATGGTGTGGTGTCTTATAACTATGGTGTATTGTACATCCGCAAAAGTTGAAAACATATTAAAACATTAATCATCAAACAATACTTTAAGAAATTAAGAAAACAAAAACTAATTTTCGTTATCACAGTTAAACTTCAATGTCGGCTTAAACACGACTTTAGAAATAGCAATAAGAGTCAATGTTAATTGCAAATTGTTAATTGCCCATTAGGTCACCGAATATTTTCATAATTGGATCGGGAATTTTAGGAAGGATGGGGTGAGATACTATAGCCTATTGGGAGCTACTATATTTATAGCAAGGTTGTAAAAATTGGATATCGGTTCAATTCAATTTAATTTCGAAAAAAAGTACTCAGAAAATTGGGAGAGTACGAGTACTCGGATAACTAATCGAATAGTATTTTCATAAGTTTTACTGAAAATATTAAATTCACATATCATACTTTAGTGTATTAGTGCTATAAGTTATATAGTTTTGTTATTTACTAATAATTTAATATAAATACCAAAATTATAATTATTGATATTTTTAATAATGTATAAACAACGATAATGTCAAAATATTAATAACTTTTACTTGATAGCTTTTATCAGTACAACTTAAAACTAGTTATGATGATCAAATACATGCATTTTTCAACAACAATTAAAGTAATAATAAAAAATTGAATAATTTAAAATTGGATTTCATTCTGAGTACTCGGAGTTTGACCGAATATTGACCGAGTTATGTAAAAATAAATTATTAGTAATATTTAATAATAATAGTTATTTAATAAATGACATGTAGTGTTTAAAACTAATAATATAAAATTTTAATGAAAATGTGTTGTTGACGGGATACGAACCTTGGATATTAGAAGAGAGATTTAAATATAGAATATTACTTATTATTGATCTAACGGTTATCATCTATTTACTAAATATCTAACGGTCAATATTATTTTAACAGTTGGTTGAACCAAAAAACCAAATTATACCCTAGTTTGCTATCTTAGAAAAAAGATTTAAATATAGAACATTTCTTATTATTAGATCTAACGGTTATCATCTATTTACTAAATATATAACATTCACTATTCTTTTGGGAAAATGGATCTTTTTGTTACTGAACTATTGACCTTTTTAGAAATCTACCACTCAACTATGAATTTTTCTTTTTTTGTCACTAAACTTAGGTTCGGTTTTGTTTTACTCACTAAACTTAGGTTCAGATTTGATTATTAGCATTATGTTAATTATTAACATAAATTAATAATTTCTTCATAATCATAAAAATATTTATTACACTTTTATAAAAATAATTCTAATAAATTTAAATTTATATGAAACTCATCCATAATCTTTTTTATTACATCCAAAAATTCAAATATGGTATTTTTGTACTCCATCAAAAAATTATTAATTAATGTTTTTAATGTCTTGAATACTTTTTATGTGCGACAGATCTAAAAATGTTGTATTATCTTTAATATCATTTATATATACATTAATTTTTTACTTGTATTATCTTTAATATCATTTATATACACATTAATTTTTTACTTGTATTATCTTTAATATTATCTTTAATATCATCTATAATCTATATATACATTAATTTTTGAACCAAATCGAACTTGAGCTCGATTACCTTAATGAGCTTTTTTTCTTGCCGAATTCGAGTTCATTAAGACCCGAGCCGAGTCGAGTCGGTAACGAGCTTAGCGAATCGATCCCTCTCAAATTTAATTTTATCTTCCTATATCTTATTAAACTTTATCTTACTATGACTTTTAAGATATAGTTAAATGAATATTTTTTCCCGATCCAAACATAATAGAGATAGTGTATTTTTGACCTCGATTAATGAATAAAAAAATTCGGTCCCAAGCGTATTCATTCATCGAGGTTTAATTGTAAAGATAAATCATTAGAGAGGATAACTTTATCGATTTATTTTCAAGATACAATTTAATGCAAACGTTATCTTATTAAAATTTATTGATTTATTTTCAAGATAAAGTTTAATGTTGACTTTATCTTATTAAATTTAATCAATTTATTTTCAAGATAAAGTTTAATGCTTCATTTTCAAATATTAAAGTTTAACAAATTGTTCTCTATAATGCATCATTTTTAAGTATTAAAGCATCAACTAACTTTTTTACTCCGAACCTAAGTTTAGTGAGTAAAACAAAATCCAAACCTAAGTTTAGTGACTAAAAAAGAAAAATTCATAGTTGAATGGTAGATTTCTAAAAAGGTCAATAGTTCAGTGGCAAAAAAAATCATTTTCCCTATTCTTTTAACAGTTGGAGCAAATTAACAACCAAATTAGGCCCTAGTTTGCTTATTATATATTAGTATAGATAGATAGGGATAAGTATCAAGTAAGTCACTGGTTGACTTGAAATGTATCAATTTAGTCCTTAATTGCCATTTTGACTCATTTTAGTCCCTAAATTCTTCAAATTGAACAAGTAAGCCACTGGTAATTTAGGGTTCTTAAGGTTCTTAGTATTTTTCTTCAAATACTTCAAGATTTTTATGTAATACTTCAATTGATTCTAGTAATACTTCAAACCAGGCTAGAAATCGCCCTAGAGGCGCTCCAATTGATCGCGATTGAAAATGGGGAAACAAAACCTAATATCAATCGTGATCAATTGGAGCTGCTATGGGACGATTTCTGGGCTGGTTGGAAGTATTACTAGAATCAATTGAAGTATTACATACAAATTTGAAATAATTGAAGAAAAATACTAAGAACCTTATTAACCCTAAATTATCAGTGACTTACTTGTTCAATTTGAAGAAGTTATGGACTAAAATGAGTTAAAATAACAATTTTCAATTCAATCATTGACTTACTTGATTTTTATCCCGATAAAAATGTAGATTTAATTAATGGATCAAATAAAAATGAAAGACAAATTCAAGTGTGTTTTATCTTTATAATCCAAATTTTTAAACACAAAAAAGCCTAAATCCATCCAATGTTTTATCTTTATAATCTAAATTTTTTAACACAAAAAAGCCTAGATCCATCCAAATCCATGATCCTAAAAAATCCACCACTATCCAATAAAAACCACCTGATCCATCTCAATAGTAAAAACTAAATTCCTTTAATTTAAATCGAAATAAAAATTTAGTGTTGAATTTTTTACGTTGAGTAGCTTCACCGAGACCAATAGCTCGCACTCACAATCTCTCTAATTCAATGTAAGTTATTCTTTATGGTAGCTACCCCATTATTCTATTTACCAAAATGGGTGAAAACATAATTCTTTTAGTCTAAATTATAATTCAACATGTATAATTCATTTTATACAGTTGTGTTGTATTTCAACATGTATAAACTATAAAACTTCGAGTAGGTGGTGCTCCTCCAAAACCTCCAGAACCACGTCCAAAGACACCCCTCCCAGAACCCTACAATTTTTGTGACTAACATTAGCACATCAACTAACTCATAACTCAGCTATTAAGAAACAAAATTCTATATTAAAACGGAATCCTAGTAACTTAGCCATTATCAGAAACACTGCGTAAAAGATCATAATCAGCTGTTTAAGCCTTCAAGGACACAGAGCAACTGGCACAAAAATAAATGTAACAACTCACTTAAGAACCTTAACCATGAGAACAGGGGATCACAAACAATGAAAGAGCATTTAAATATCTTCCTACAAGCTTAAAAGCCTTTTAAATAGTAGCAGGCAATCACGTTGTCGTATAATACTCACCCTCAAATACTTCACAATCGGAAATTAGGGTGGATGAGTGCATACTGAATAGGCTTTTGAATGATCAGTATTGCCCTAAATTGATGCACATCCTAATCGTCAGATATGGATCCATAAATCCTACAGTTTACGGATTCCTAATTCACTTTATAAGTCGGAAACATTGTATTTCTTCTTTTATCATAGAAAGAACTAACCCAGTAATTTGGTACAAGATTAATCTACTTGAGGACTACTAAAATTATTGGTTAAAATTATCAAAATACTGTACATATCAAATAACTTCTGATATGCATAGTTGCATACAAGCAAAAAAGTAGACAGCTTCATACAATCCATACAATTGCTGCTTCATTCATAGAGTTTTAAAACTTCGAGTTAAATCCTTTCAAACTAAAACTAAGATACGAGCTTGGTCCTTATCATCTAAAACTAGAATGACAAACACACTAAAATTATGTTTTCACCCATTTTGGTAAATATTTTTAAAACCACCCATTTTGGTAAATAAAATTCTCACCAGCACTTTTTTGGGAAAAAACTCCTTAAAAAGTAGGGTAGAGCATGGGCCGGTTCGGTCCGGTTTTAGGGTAAACCAGGAACCGGAACCGTAAATTCCCGGTTTCTAAAATCGAAAACCGCAACCACCGGTTCGGGTTCGGTTTCGGTTGCGGTTTCAAAATCCAGGTTCGGTTTGTAATGGTTCGGTTTCGGTTTTAAAATTGGATGAAAATAAAAATGAAAACAATATATTAGTTTAAACAATACAACTTCAAAAATGCACTTTTTTGGATATTGCATATGAACTGAAGGTCTGAAACTCTAGTATACCTATGAGTATATTTATTTTTTTACTTGACAATGTCTACTTGGAGTTATAACAGGGGGAATAAAAAGGCAAAGCTTGAGAAATATGGCATGGCAGTAGCTAATAAAAGGATGAATACAATTTTTAGTTCATAGTTGATACTGTTCCAATATAATATATATAAGGTTAAGATATGAAGCCCTTGCTTATTACTTATTAGTACTAAACATCTCTGCAGCATGCAACACAAGTTGCCTCTCACAGTATGTACATGGATTGGTATATGTTTACTATGTAAGATTGTTCAAATTATGAGTTAGAGAATATTCATCTTTATATGTTATTAAAAATTTATATAAATTATATATATATATATATATATATATATATATATATATATATATATATATATATATATATGGGTTGGACTCCATAAAGAACACTTTAAATAAAGAACAACAAAGAACACCTCATATCTAATAGATCCATTGCCCCTGGCGGGGCCACCCAATACAAAAAGTTCTTATTTTTTTAGGCTGACGTCATCGATGAACAGTAAAATTTTCAATTTTTTTTTTTTTTTTTTTTGCTGGATGGATAGAGCCTAAAAAAATAAGAACTTTTTGTATTGGGTGCCCCTGGCGGGGCCAATGGATCTATTGGAATAAATGATTTTATAGTGTTCTTTATTGTTCTTTATATAAGAGTGTTCTTTATGGAGCAAAGGCCTATATATCCTTTATTATCAAACCTGAGTCTACCACACCATCCAGTTAATTAATCACGTACCCAGTTAACCAATCAGAAAACTATGAATTATTTTAGAACCAATCATAGATCACTTCTAAATCATGGACTAATCAAATTAAAACAAATTTGTTTCCTTATATAATTTAACTTGCTATCTTTTAACCAAGGTTAAACCCATCAATCATTCTAAATATATTTAAAATTTAAATCATGGACCAATCAAATTAAAACAAATTTGTTTCCTTATATAATTTAACTTGCTATCTTCTAACCAAGGTTAAACCCATCAAAAATTAAAATAAATCTGTTTCCTTATATAATTTAACTTGTTATCTTCTAACCAAGGTTAAACCCATCAATCATTCTAAATATATTTAAAATTGAATTATAATCCTAAATAGAATTACAAATAAAATCATAATATTATTAAAATTACTGCTTTTTCATAGTAAAAGTTCCGTCAACCAAATCGACGAATTGATGAATTCAAGGCCGGCAATCCTTTAAGAGACTTTTTTGATTAATTACTTGAGACTTTAGGATTCCATATAATCAACTTAGGCCCCGTTTGGCAAATCGTTAGGTCAACTTATAAGTTACTTATTTTGAAAAAAATTTTGTATTTACATAATTTTTTTTAGAGAAAAATATGAATGGGGAGTTTAATATTCGTTATCTTGCAAAAATAAGTTACTTATTTCAGAAAACAGTACATATTTCCTAACTTTTTTCCAGAATAAGTAACTTATTTCTGAAAAATAAGATTTCCCAAACGGACCCTTAATCTCATTCACTAAACTCAATTAATTTTAGGAACCTTCGTGAACATGTGTTCGACATAATGAATTCTAAGACTATTTAACACTCTTTATAATCAAAAAACTATGAATTATTTTAGAACCAATCATAGATCAATTCTAAATCATGGACCAATCAAATTAAAACAAATTTGTTTTCTTATATAATTTAACTTGCTATCTTTTAACCAAAGTTAAACCCATCAATCATTCTAAATATATTTAAAATTTAAATCATGGACCAATCAAATTAAAACAAATCTGTTTCTTTATATAATTTAACTTGCTATCTTCTAACCAAGGTTAAACCCATCAATCATTCTAAATATATTTAAAATTGAATTATAATCCTAAATAGAATTACAAATAGAATCATAATATTATTAAAATTATTAAAATAGAAATCAAACCTGAGTCTACCACACCAATAATATTATATTAAAAATTTTCCTTATTTACCATTCTCATTCTATTATACTAACTATGGTTAGTTAACAATTCTAATTTAAATAGAGTAACTTACTTGATTTAACATATCCATATATTTTATTTTGTTAATGTCAAAAAATAATTATAATAAATTAATATTTTAAATCAAAATCAATCAGGATTATACAAATATAAAATATGCAAAACTTTGAATTATTTTAGTACCAATCAAAGGTCATTCCTAAATTTTAGACCAATCATATTATATTAAATTTTTTCTTTATTTACCATTCTCATTCTATTATACTAACTATGGTTAGTTAACAATTCAAATTTAAATAGAGTAACTTACTTGATTTAACATATCTGTATATTTTATTTTTTTAATATAAAAAAATAATTATAATAAATTAATATTTTAAATCAAAACCAATCAGGATTATATAAATATATAATATGAAGCAATTTTCGCAATATTAATTTTTCACACTTTGATTTATTATCGTGGTTACTTAACCTTCAAAATTTAAGTTATATAAACTTTTAAATTAATCAATTATTAAAAAAGGCTAAATTCAACCAATTTAAATATTAAAAATGAAATTTAAACCAGTTATCATTAAAATTTTACTTATCGTTATTTTTCAAGAATTAATGGGACAAATAAATTGACTTGACGATATTTTTGAATTTTTCAAGATACTAAATATACTCTCAAATAGTATTAGACATTATTTGGTGTATAAATTATCAATCCAAAAAAAAAATCATTACATAATCAATAAAAATATTGTTAGTGAATATTTATATAGCAAATTGGTTAACTGAGCGCAAAAATTCTAAAAAATCATTTTTTTTATTTCATAGCAAATTGGTCAACTCAGCGCAAAAATTCTAATAAATCACTATATTTGATATGGTTAATTATTTATCAACAAAATGGCATATATTATCATCCACACAAATAATCATTCAAATTTTCTTTTAAATCACTAATTTTTTTAGGTAAATGATTTATCAATAAAATGTCATACATCTACAAAAATAATCAAGATTGGACAACACATATTAAAATAAAATAGATCATATCAAGGTAACAAGGTTTCCTTAATCCAAACTACAATCGTTGATCAGATCTTAAATTGTGGTACATCACTCACTTGAATTATATATACTCTTTGGCGAAATAATCCAACAATTTATTCTAATCGTGAGGGAAATACATATGTGATATCTGAGAATGTATTCGAACAACTGACCAAAACTGCGATTCTATACTATCCAAATCAATGAATCAATATAACAAAATCCTGTAAATCTAAAATTCCAGATGCCAAAATAAAGTAACCTACTCTCAAAATATAAAGAACAAAACCCAATATATTGATAGACAAAATCTACTAACGGGATACTAGACTCTCAATAAAGAGATATATTTATTGAAAAAAGAAGTAAAATCAAGGAAAATAAACAGGAGTTATCATTCACAAGGAGAAGGTGCAAAATCCAATATATCAGTTGATAAAACGCACCAACGTGGTAATAGACTCTCAATAAAGAGAGATATTTATTGAAAAACAAAGCAAAATCATGGAAAACAATAAAAATGGGCTTATCATCGACCAAGATGCAGATATCAACCCATAAACTTTGGGTTTACTATTTTTTAGGAGAGGATGAGATAGAATGACGGCTACAACAATCGTTTAAAAATCAATATTATTGATAACTAGATAGGCCGATACATATAAAATTATATATTATTTCTAATAAAAGGTGCTCATTTTAATTTTGTATTCTTCAATTCAAGTAATAATATTTAATTCTCATATCCTAATCTAAGAACAGACATATCGAATTTTGCTTGGTTGGTTAATAATATTTATTTTTAATATCAACAAAATCTTAAAAATAGGTAAAAAAATTAATAACTTGGTAGATAGATTCTAATCAAACAGAGGTATTTATTAACAATAAACAAAATTAAAGAAAAGGGCTTCATTTTTATGTACTCTACTTTTAGTTTTATTTTGTAGTAATTCAATGTTATTTTCAATTATATAGTAACATACTTAGATAACTTGGGCAGAGAGTAATATTACATGTAATTGTCATATTTTTTTCATTTTGCGAATTATTTTCGTTTCGTATACAAAAATAAAAAAATGCGTAGTTTAGTAGCATTTTGTGTTCAAATTATGGGTATACAAAATAATTTCATGTCATTTTCATGCAAAACCCAAAATACACATGGTATGAATGTATATAACACGAACGATTTTCCAGATCTACGTAAATTCTTTCTTTTAATATATGTCGGTCAAATATACTCATTGTTAAATAAAAATTAATTTCATGTTTTTGAACTCGACAATTAAATTACAAGGACAAATATATAATAATGTGATTATGTGTTTATATATTACACATTTGATTTTAGTTTCATGTACAGTTTTCTATTTTAACATGTTAATCAAATAGAAAAAGATAGGTGATACTCATTTTCAAATATTTTATTTTACGCGTTTGGATGACAACGGGTTGGGTTTGATCCGAATTTTGTAAAATTCAAACCCACATCCAAATATTTTTGGGTTTTAAAAATAAATCCAAAACCAAAATTCAATATCTAAAACCAAATTCGTCGGATTTCGGATTAGATTTGACTTTTTTGGGTATCCAAAATTAGTAATAATGTAGTCAAAATTAAAATAATTGTTACATGCAAACAATATTAAGTATATTTATACAAAAATTAAAAAGTAAAATGATTAACTTAAGTAGTCAAAATATAACATATTATACGAATTAATATACTAAGTAAAATTTAAAATATGTTAAAAAAATAATTTTTTTTATACATAGAAATGAAAAATTAATGTAAACAAAATTACATCTTGAATATATCAATAAAATTAGATATTGAGAAATATAAGTTCTAATTACTAAATTAGTATTGACTATTTCTAATGAAATATTTGAAAAAAAATAAACAAAATAATATGTCTTACATCTAAAATATTACATGAAATAATTTCAAATTAATGTATTATATTACATATGTATAGGATTTCGATAGTGTATTGGGTTTCAGATTTTGGATAGGCTATCGGTTCAGTACAACTTAAATCCAAATGCAAATCGAAACTATTTCGATTTTAAAATTTATATCCAAACCTGAATCCAAAAATTCGGGTTTGGGTTCGAATGGGGTACCATCATATCGAATTAATTTCCCCTCCTTATTAATGCGTAAAAGAAAACTAATATTTAATATACCATTTTCTGATAGAAAAGAATAAAAAAAATTCAACATACAAATTCTCAAACTAAATATGCACATTTAAAGTTGTCATTAAAAACAAACTGACCATAAACTCTAACAGATATATCTTACTCAAATAACGGGATGTATTGGATTTGTTTGGTTAATTGATAATGTTTATTTTGCTATAGTACTAAATCAAATAACTAATAAAAGAACATAAAATTTGTAAAAATGATATGGAACAAACACATAGGAAACTTAAAATATGGATAAAAAACTTATGAATTTGGTTGAAATATTCTAAAAAATGAGAGAAATCAAATGTAAAATAAAATTAAGAAAAAACAATAAAAAGAGGTTTGGAATGTTTGAGCTGGGATGTGAATGGTATGATAATTGTTTGATAATATTGATATTAATGCTATTGGTATAAATTGACAATAATTTATACTTAAATTTTAATGAAATTATCTTTTTTTTTTTAATATAAATAATGAATATATTATGTTTATATTAATTAATTAATAAATTTTATCATTCGGTGCGTAGCACGGGTAGAACACTAACCAATCAAAATATGATAACTAACTTTTTGAGATTTTTTTAGGGACCTCTAGAATTACTCCAGAAAATTGCTCATTTCCTATTTTATTTTCATTTATAGAATGAAAAATATGTATTTGATTTATTTTTTCTATTAGTACTAATTAAGTTTTTACTGTTTTCAACGCCTGATTCTCAAACATGATTATATTGAACCGAACTTTCCGTAAAAATAGCATAAAATGTCGTTAAATTACTTAGGGAAAAACAAAAAGGAATAAAAAAATTAATATGTATTTCAGGTAAATTTTATCATATATCAAATGAATGTGTTTTGATATTAATCTTTTTTATATAAACAAATTTTCAATTTTTTTATCACGCATCCATACAATTATACATAATTTGAGAAAAGCTACTTAGAGATGCATATTGGGTTCGCTACACTCAAAACAAAATATAACAAAATAATTTATTTTTTAATACACTATGTATTTTTGTAATTATTTTAAAATTTTAAAATTGTGTTTTCGGTACGTAGCACGGGTAAAATGCTAGTATATATATATAAGTATTTATTTATTTATTTATTTATTTTAATAATCGGTTCAGTTCGGTTTTAACCGGTTCGGTTTTAATCTTTAACCGAAACTGGAACCGAAAGTCTCGGTTTTTAAAAATCAAAAACCGCAACCGTCGGTTCGATTTCGATTTTCACCGGTTTCGGTTTCAATTCGATTTTTTGCTCACCTCTATTAAAAAGCCTAGATCCATCCAATGTTTTATCTTTATAATCTAAATTTTGTAACACAAAAAAAGGCTAGATCCATCCAAATCCATGATCCTAAAAAATCCAACACTATCCGATAAAAACCGCCCGATCCAGCTCAATAGTAAAAACTCAATTCCTTTAATTTAAATCGAAATAAAAATTTAGTGTTGAATTTTTTACGTTGAGTAGCTTCAACGAGACCCTCGCACTCACAATCTCTCTAATTCAATGTAAGTTATCTTATTCTTATCGTAGCTTGACAGACGTTTCAAGTTCGATTCCCTGCTACCCCATTATTATCATAATGTCACGAATGTAAAGAATGGTAATTACCGTAATCTCTTACTAAATTTTAGTAATTGTTTATGTAGGCAAATATATGTGCTGTTTTAGTTGACATGGGGTGTTTTTTTAGTTAATGACTAGTAGGTTTTTGTTCCATATACATATATGGTGTTTTGATTATTAATTTATTATTGAAAAGTGTTTTAGATTTTGTTGATTATTTTGAAAAGTGTTTTAGATTTTGATTATAGTTGATTAGTGTGTGTGTGTGTGTGGAAATGAGCAGGTCTGTTAACAGGGAGAAGGTGAGCTCTGTATTTTACGCAGATACATATCATCCAATTCAATCTGGAAGCATCGATGGAACTGATATTCTGCCTCATGATAATGCTGTTTATAGAGCCCACCTTTGTTCTTTAGCCACTCTCTGTATGTTCAATGTTGTAATACTACTAAGTACAATTTGTTTATCTTGTCCATTGTATAATATGTATACATAATTTTGGTTGGTTTTGCAGATGACCCGTTTGGAGATCGTAAGGTTAATGGAGATCCTTATTGTACTCTCTTTGTTGCCCACCTCTCTCACCTCACTACTGAACAAACCCTTCACAAGGTAGCTTGTTTTTTTCTTTGTTTATCTTCTTATTTGGGGTAAATTTTCTTATTTATATACATAGGTGTTGGTTTTGGTTCATATAGAAATTTATCTATTCTATTAATTGTAGATCAGTGCCGGTGATTTGTATTATTGAAGGGGGTGATTGCTATTATAGAAACCCGTGACTTTTACTAGTTGGTTTGTTAGAGTTTGTAGGCTAGAATGGTTTGTACTGTAACATGACTTATGGATATAAATCTTTATATACAAGAATGGATGAATTTGTTTTTATGGGTTTTGTTAAATGGATGATGTGCATGTTCTGTGTTTTCAGGCTATGAGCAAATTTGGCAATGTGAAGAATCTGAGATTAGTTAGACATATTGGTAACTACTCTTACTTCTTTGCTTATTTTTACTTAATCATGAGATGTTTGCGTGTGTAATTGTGTATATATATTGTGAGGGGGCAGGGAGAGGGATCAGGGAGTATAATTTTGACCTTATTTTGCTTCATCTGTTTGGTCCTTATATGAACAAATCAGAAATTGAATACTATCTTACCATGTTTTACTCCAGACTTAAAAAATCAGTAAATCAAAGGGGGTTAGCTGTTCTGTTTTTTCCTCTAAAATTACTCATAATGTGCGGTGACATCTGCCCAAGCTGCCCTTCTTGCAGAAGATTGTAATTTTGCTATCGCAGGTTGCTTTAGATTTGGTTCGTATAATCTGCAGCGCTGATTGAGTCTTTGATTAAACAAACAATTAGTAGCATTTATCTTTTGATATAATATTGGAAATCCACGAGACTTTAAATTTGCAAGATCAGAAGTTATAACTAAGTTCTGCTGCCTCTTCTATTAATTTAATAAAAGCCTTAACAAGACTAGTTTTGTACCATATAACTTTGAAGGAAAAAGATAAGAATTTCTGTATTTTAGAAAAAGCCTATTTGTTGTTTTTTAGACGTGAAATATTTTAAATAGCAATTTTTTTAAAAAAATTGTGGGAAAAAAAATGCTCTTCTGAATTGAACAATATTAATCTGGCATATACAAACAATTTTCATCTCAGGTTTACATCTTTCTGATAAGTTTTTCTTTAAAAATGTTTTTTTTGCTAATTAGTAGTATATTAAAGAAAGAATTAGAAATCACTTGGCCAAAGCCACAAGCTAACTATTCGTAACAATCTTTTACAAAAGATTGGTATTGCCTTACATAATATTGTTTACGTAAGCCAACTTGCTTAATATACACACATGTAATCAGGCGTCTATGAGCTATATTGATGATGTCTGGGTTTCAGTAACTGGAGCATCACGTGGATATGCTTTTGTGGTGTTTGAAACTGAGAGGGAGATGCGACGAGCATATGAGGTGATTTTATTGTGTCTATTGATTTGTAAATTGTAATTGTCACCGTCTTTCAAATCTCTTCATGCTCTCCAAAGTGTTTCCTTTGCAGCACCTGAGTAGTACATCTGAATGTGGTTTTTTTCATATTGCCTCTCCAACCAGAAGGGAAAAGATAAAATACAATATTTATCTGGAAAACTAGCAACTTAAGTGGATCTAATTCGATTTATAAATAATGTTCTGTTAAAAAAAGGCCAGGTAACTACTTATTTTCGTGCTGTGTAAAACCACCCAACGGATCAATCAGGATGTCCTTACGAATGAAGGAAAGAGAAGATAAACAAATAAAATTTTATTACTATGACTGTCATCATTATTACTAGTGTTTAGGGTGTTATTGTAAAAACTTAGTCAGACATTTGTTCCTCCTTAACTTCTCCCTTTAGCCCACAACAATAAAATAGACACCGTCTGCTACCTATTCCTTTCCATAGGGTTACTTCATTTTCCTTTGGATAAATGTGTAAAGACTTGTACTTTAGTAAGAGTCGAAACCATTTCAAATGCAATGTTACAGAGTACCACCTTCTGAAAGCATAATTGCCCCTAAAATATTGGTAAATTGACTCAATTTGTAACACACCGGCACAGCCCAAATCCTATAAAGACATATTAGAGACGCAAGCCCAAGGTCAGCATGGTCAATTCACCTCAAAAGGGTTAAAGGGAAAAGAGGGGGAAAGGCTTAGGGCTGCTAGAAAATATTATCTATTTTCTCAGTTTGATAGGAGAGTCTGGACCTCTCGAATGACCAGAGTTTTCATTTATCAGTTGTAATCTCTGAGCCATTTCTCTTTTAATATAACTTCGTTACTCCTTCATTTTATCTCAAAATCTCTGTTTTATAATAAATTGGTGTGGGTGAGAAGCGAGTACATATCATAATCCACACTTATTTAGCTGGCATATGGTTACTGCAATTTCCTGAATTACTGACTAAAAGAATCAGTGAGTAAATGCTCCAATAGAGATAAATGGGTCGTCACATGTATGTTACTCAGACTCGAGAGTGGAGTGTCCATATATCCGAGTTCTGACTCGGAAATATCTAAAAATTTGGAGTGTTTATTAAAAATTAAGTATATTAAATAAAATATGGAGTGAAAACCACAGTAAAACTGTCATATTAAACATGATTTCTATAGGTGCCCCAGATCTCTCGTACTCAGCCATGAAAACAACCGGATTATTCCAGTTTACATAATATATTCTACAGTACAGGAATTGTCAAATTTTGACATCTGTTTCATTATAAGAAATTTGTGAATTGGTTTACAATTTACACACTCTGTAAAAGGCAAGGGTAAAACCGCGTTCAACCTAGAGAGGTCATGAGTCCCCATTAAATTTTGTATATAATAGTGAAATTTGGATTAAAGCCATTGCAGTTGAGTTAATTTCGTTGCCTTGAACTGTCTGACTGGTCTGGTCTGGTTGTTTTCCATTCCTAGTGGATAGGATCACAAGGTTATTAGTTCTTTTATCTCCTTTCAAAAAATACCAATTTTGTTTTTTCCTTCTAGTTTCGCCTTATTCTTTTTAGTTTAGTTTTGCCACAGATTAGGTAATTAGTATTTAATTTATTTTGGAAATTATCTTAAATCTAGATAAACTATGGAACTTGACCCCCCACTCCCAAACCCGAATCATAGTTCCACTTCCACCTACTGATAAAAGGATTGCAAGATCTTTTTAGGAAAGATTAGTGAATCCCAAAGTATTTGTCACGGCCTATCCTAAATTCAATGACTTTGAGACACTTTTTCATGTATTACTTATTGGTATCCAGCTGCAGTATTTTAGAAAAATTCATGTTATTACTATGAGTATTATCTTTAAAAAATATCAGTAGTAGTGTTTTTGTTATTTTAGTATGGTATTCTGATGGTGAGAGAGGCGTGAGCCTGACTAATTAGGCAGATTTTATCAGGTCGTAACTACCTGTAAAGGGTAAGATTGATCCTTGATGCTTCAGTGTTCTCCTGATTGCAGGATGCTCACCATTCAGTTATTGATGATTCGGAAATCATAGTTGACTACAATAGGCAGCAGTTAATGCCAGGGTGGATACCAAGAAGATTAGGTGGGCCAAAATTTCTCATTCCTTCAAGATTTTGTTGTTTGAGAAGATCAAATCTGATGATTTTTTTTTGATAGGAGGGGGACTTGGCGGTAAGAAGGAATCTGGGCAGCTCCGTTTTGGAGGGCGTGAAAGACCTTTTCGAGCTCCATTGTATGCATTACTTTTTACTATGATAATATTTGAGTATTTGAATTGTTGCATTAATTGCTTTCTTTTAAACTAATAGCTATAGGTGGTTCTAGTCTATGTTCATATTTGTCCTTGCTACATAATTCCGTGTTGTTGACATTTTTAGTGAGTGACCATACCCATTGTTTTGTCATACTATTCTGATTTCTGACAAACAGGTCTTACTTGTGAATTTACTAATTAGTATTTTCTCGATAAAGATGTAGATTTCAAGTAGGCTATGTTACAATATGCTTTTCACTTTTATGCGTAGAAACAGTTACATAGACGCAATGAAAGGAGGTATTGGATGAGGGGGGTGCATTGAGTAACCCAAGTATCCCTGTTTCCTAGCTCCAAGGCCTCTGACCTTGACACCTTTTAATTTTACACATGAATATTTTTTTAAGTTCGCTTAATTTTCGACCAAAACTACTGTTAAATAACATGCTTAAATAATTTATTTATCTCGCCTTGATGTCTTTATCTTGAACTAAATGCTTCACAGCACAAAAGTCCTTTGTCTTCCTTTCTTGCTTAAGCAATTTAAAAAAAAAAATCAACCTCTTTTGTGTCACATATTTTTACACTTTTTGATAAGCTGTATCATGTTGTTCACGCTTGGCAATATTATGTTTTGCCTCATCATTCTTCTTATTTAAATCTTCCTGGTCATTGCATTTGATTCTAAAGCCCTGTATTTTCTCTGCGCTCCACCAAAATGTCTTTATCGGGTAGGACAACAGGACACAATCTTTCGTAAATTTTCGACTAGTTGCCATCATACTCCAGATTGCGTTTGGATCATATTTTCGACCTTAATCTGCTTACTTGACCATTTGCTGAAAGAAGAGGCTCCTTGATGTCTTTTTGTGAGGCAGGACCCCTTTTCTTATACCCAAAAGGTCTTCCGTTATTATTTTCATACAACTTGCCATCATGAACTGGGTCGTGTTTGGATCATATTCGACCTCAATATGTTTATTTGACCATTTGATCAACATAAGCCCTTTCGTGTCCTTTTTACTTCTATAAAATGAATTGTGTGATCTAGTAAACGATGTACAATCCCTCTTTAAGATGAACATCCAAAACAAATTTGTTTATGTTGTGTGGTGGCACTTTTTTCAAATGCCTTGTTTTCTAAACTACCTTTATCAACTAGGTTCCCCTACTTGAGAAGAAATCTATTATTCAGTGTCTCTTATTCAAGGTGCTCTTAAGCATGATTAGATGAGAAACTCTTTTTGTAAACCAAGTGTTAGCAACTGCAAAACCTAAAATCTATATGGAGCAACATGTTATATTCTTATCCTCATGACCGACACCTCCATAGACATCACCAGACCCCGATGAGGTATCATACATGCCTTTTAAAGTTAGTGGCCTCCAGTGAAGAGTCTGTGGCGCAGGAATCCATTGCGTGACCTCATTCAAGTCATCCCAACACTGACATTTACTTGACTCATCCAATCCTCACTAACATTATTGTTACAAATCAGTAGTTGATATTTAGAGTAGAGATGGAAGAATATATAACTGAGTGAAGCAACAGTTATGTACATGTTGCAGTTGTATATTCTGCTGTATCTATTACAGGAAAGCTTAAGCTCTTATATAGAAAAGAAAAAAACTTGTGGCTGAGCATTGTACGGTACTCATGCATGCTATGGTCGCTGCTTATGTCAGCCTCCTTATGGAGTGCTGCATCAGAAAATGGGACTTAGTTCCACCAATCTCTTTCTTTCTCTAGTTTGTAACTGATTTCTCTCTCTAAACTCCTTTCTCTGCAAGTTAGCTACAAACCCTAGCTTTCTTCTACATTTCTGTTCTAATCTCTCTAGGTCTACCTCTGATCTGTATAATCTCTCTCTATTACTGTTTTTTTTTACCTAGCTTCTTACTTAAACTCACAGAAAATCACAAAAACATATAGAAAAACAAGTCAGAAACCTTGAGTTCCTGACACTATACTTCAAGTACATTCCCTCCTAACCTTTTATCAGTATTGACAATTACCTTACTTCAGTTCCTCTTTCTTGTGTATAGTTTATACCTCTATTGCTCAATAACTTTTGCATTCTTACCCTGTACTTCTAAGACCAGTAAATTTCACTTTCTTACTCTCTTAAAAACACAAAGTACTAGCTCCATCTAAACAAAAGCTAAGAAGTACATGGGACTTAAAGCTAAATCTGTGATAGTTAGATGAAATTACCGGATATCTGTGTTAAATTTAGCGCTATAGAAGAAACTAATTATTAATTCAACTATTGAGAGAAGGCACTCTCTATCCATTGATTAGTATATTTTTAATTATTCTCTATAGGTACATCCAAATAACTTTAGTTGGATAATTTCCAAATAATTAGTCAACTCTTTGGTACAATGATATAAATCTCTTCAACAGGTCAGTAATTTATTATTAAATTTTAGTGCTTTACATTTGATATGCTGATGTCTTTGATTTCTTTTAGTTAAGCTATCAGTTGTCTTACTGAAGTAGTAATACTTCCCAACTCCCATTTTGTTGCTTCCACTGTGAAAGTGTTTTGTGTGGATTATGTGCTGTATAAGTTAACTGATATATAAAGATTTTCGTGCTTAGGAATTTTTTTTTAACTATAGTGATACATACAATGTTTGTAACAAATAAATGAACCTATCTAAAAGTAGGCAAATGTGTTTGTGCATGTATTAAATGCAGGCAACACAGACGGGTAGTGTATCTAAACTAAAATGGAAGTAGTATACTAGAAAGAGAGAAAGAAATTGACTTTACTTAAAGAAACACTTGGCTGAAAATAGCACTTTTATTTTATGTTATGTTTTGTGAAATTATGTATACGTTCTGCATATAATGAACTTTGGATGTCTTTTATTGGAACAGACGGCCTATTCCTTTTGATGATCTTAAAAAGCTTGGTATTCCACCTCCTCCAGAAGGAAGATACATGTCACGGTTTCAGGTATTTATCCTCTAAACAAAATCGATTGAACTACTTATTGAGCAGGTTGATAAGCATACAACTAAATTGTCTTTATCCTAATGTTTGGTCTCAAGTATTCAGCTGTATTGTCTGGTCATTCCTATAATGAAGTGTGTAGTGGAGTGCGCTCTATCACTCAACTACTTTTTTTGAGCTGCATTTACATGTATATTTCAGTCTTTCCGACTATTGCTAGCTAACTTCAGACATAACCTTTTTCTTTTTGCTCTATCGTGACAGATTCCATCACCACCTCATAGAAGGTCTTCTGTGGATAGAGAAGACAGACGTTACAAAAGTGAGAGGTCACCGCCTCATAGAAGGTCTTCTGTGGACAGAGAAGACAGACGTTACAAAAGTGAGAGGTCTTCTGTTGACAAAGAAGATAGGTATCACAAAAGTGAAAGGCAAAGGAGGCGCTCTCATCGACATGAGAGGTCTGCCAGTCGAGAACAATTATCTGATGGAAGAAATTCAATGAACAGGGAAGATAGATCTTACAAACCTGACCGACACAGGAAACATTCTGGTCAACGTGAGAGAAGTTCTAGGAGCCATAATCAGTCGGCTGATGCAAGAAGTTCTTTAGAGAGAGAATACCGCTCACATAAGCGCCACAAACACAGTAAGCGTTCTATTGGACATGATTCACATGATATTCGATAGGGTTGTATCTGAGCAGACCTAGCTACAGCAATTTCAATGGCTTGGTCACATATTTCTTTTGAATTTTGAGTAAAATTCTTGAAGGTTAAGATAACTACTTTTAAATTTTCCCGTCATGATATGCAGTTATTGCAATTGTTTTCCGTGTTTGCAAGTTTTGTACTTATATGTTAACAAATTTGAACTCAAAGCGACTGAAGTAGCTTGTGACTTGGTCAAGTTGAGTTGAATTAAATACGTGTAGTATTATATGTATGATAAGATAAATCTGATCAAGATGTGTACCCCCCTCTTCATTGACAGCCTCAGATTTTTTCTATTTCTCGGTGAGCAGCCCGTGGGGAATGGGACCTTGATAGGATACTTGAGGATTCGCCGAGCCAACTCGTAATGACAGCGAACCTCATTTCCAAAAACTAAAGTGCTCATTCACAGTGGCAGTCTATCTCGCTGTGGCAATGCATCTTGCATTAGGAAGTGTCGAAAGAGAAGTAGCTTATAAGTCATCTACCTTCAGTAACATTTGAGCTTGTAGCCAACTGTTCCAAAGGCAAACCTCTCGAGTTTTCCTAACAATCTAGACTCTAGAGGACCCAACAGTGTGTATGTGTGTTTGTATTGTGGTGACTCCTGGAATCAACTTAATTAATACGAATTTAAATACCTACTTACCAAACTAATTTGGGACATCGTACTAGATAAGGCAGATTCAACGTGACAAATTATTAGGTTAATTAATCTGATGAAAGAGTCAGAAAAGAATTGATATACATGATTACTGTGCTTGCTATCTGAAAATGATCTAAACTGAGGAAAAGGTTACATGACTAGAGTTAATTTATAGACTAAGCTCTAATGCAACCATATTTGTTGTTCGTGCATCGAGTTTTGTTGGTTCCTAGAACCTTCAAACATCTGTGCACCGGCCAATGCTACAGATGAGTCATTTCTAATAACCCCCAATCCGTTGTTTGGATTGTGAGCAGAAAAGGCTGCAAACGGGTCGTTCCCATAAGCTTTCGTTCCATTATCTGGATAGTGAGCAGAAATGTTTGGAGTTGCTTGAAATGTAGGTGCTGATGAAGCCTCCGTTCCCTTTTCCAGATTGTAACCAGAAAAGCTGGGAGTTGCGTGAATGGTTGGTTCTGATAAAGCTCCCATCCCATTATTATTTGGATTGTGAGCAGAAAAGGTGGAAGTTGCTTGAAATGTAACTGCTGATAAAGCCCCCGTCCCATTATCCAGATAATGAGCAGAAAATGTTGGATTTGCTTGAGATGTAGGTGTTGATAAAGCCTCCCTCCCGTTTTCTGGAATTTGAGCAGAAAAGTTTGGAGTTGCTTGAAAGGTAGGTGCTGGTAAAGCCCCCATCCCAGTATCTATATTGTGAGCAGAAAAGGTTGGAGTTTCTTGAAATGTATGTGTTGATGAAAACTTTTTTGCTGAAAATGACGTCTCAAAGCCTGCAGCTGTGCTGCCCGTGACTACTGGCACTATAGCCAATTCATTTGAATCTTCTAAAAATGGGTTATAGTGTTGCAGTGGCAACTGTGCTGGTTGATTGTTGAAATTATCTAGTGAAAACGTTGGCACCACTGTTTGATGGTAATAGTTTTCTAGTGAAAATGGCGTTTGTTTAGTTGGCTGTTTTGCATTCTCAAATAAGACAAGTTCCCCACTTTGTCTTGAACTTGTCTCTTTTCCTTGTTCTGGGAAGGCATCAAAGCTGTTCGACACACTGGGGACATGTTTATTATACATAAGATTTGGATCAAATGAAGGTTCTGTTGGTTGACTTGCAGTGTCTGCTAGTACAATTTCCCAGCCTTCTCCATACTTAGTATGTTGCCCTTCATGTTCTTGTTCTGGGAATGCATTGAATGTTGGAATATATTCCGGGAAGGCACTAAATGTGTTTGCCTTTTGTTCTGGACAGGTTTTGTATGTGTGCGGAACATTAGTGTGTTGCCCTTTGTCTTCTTGTTCTGGGATTGCATTGAATGTTAGGATATGTTCTTTTTCTGGAAAGGCACTGAATGTGTGTAGATTTTTTTCCAGATGGACATTAGGTGTGTGTTGTGCATTAGGCTCTGATTGTGTTGATGGCAGTTGTATGGCTTCTGCAAGCACAAGCTCCCAACCAGTTGGTGCATTAGTTTGTTGCCGCTGCTCTTCTTTAATATTCTTCTTTGCTTCTGTTTCTTGCTCATGTCCAGACCAGTCATCTAAGCTTATTAGATCAGCCATTGTATTGGTAACTGGCAATGAATGAGTTGAGACAGATGGACTTATTTGGAAACTCTCATCTCGATCAGTCTGTTCTTTAAATTGATCAGAATAAGCTTCTAAGTCTATAGATCTCCGTTTTGAACCAAACATAGAAGCTTTGTGGGAAAATCTTTGTTTGGATATTTTTGAAGATTCATTATCCCTCCTAAAACTTTCTTGAGGTGTTGGATTTGAATTTGGCGGTGAAGGGAGTGCTAGCCTATTTGGAGATCTTGGAACTGATGGAAATGAAGATCGGTCTTTCAAAAATTCTCTTAATGTTTCTATTCTTTCCTCAGATATTGTTTCCACACTAGGGTATTCAGAATCTCTCCCTACTCCGATACGTTTACATAAAGAATACAAATCTTTAAGCTCTGCAAATTGGCTCCTGGCCTTCGAAAAAGTTTGGAAGGCACTAACACAATCTTCATGTTGCAAGTGGAAAAAACATCTAACAAGAAGAGTTAGACCTTCTGAAATGTCCTTGTATAGATGAAAACTTTCCTGCACAACAGCATGTAAAGAGATTTGAACCAATCGATTAGACATGGCTGCGCCTGTTGGACTTGTGGCAATTGTTCGTCCGAGCAGACGCTGCCAAAATGCAATACTATCAAGCAGCACTGACGGTTTCATGTTACTGATAGAATAATCAGTCCTTCGCTCACCTATTTCTTCTCTTCTTCTATCAATATTGGTATATCTACGTTGAAGCTTCCCTGTGAGAAAACAATCTAAACGCTCATCGAGATAAAGAGCAAACATTCTAACAAATGCCGTGTAATCCCACGGGCTAGAGCTTGAATCATCGCGAAAAGTTGACAGGTTTAGTATTTTGGCACCTTTTCTCGTGACATGGAGCACTTCTTTAGGAAAATATGGATCACCAGCTTGAAATATTCTAAAAACAAGCATTAAAGATTTTAATGCCACAATCCAGTTACGTGTCCGGCTAATTCTTTTCCCTATAGCTCTAGCGCATGCTGCTGCATATATTTTGTCAGCAGTAACGAGATGCAGGACTTCGTATACGTATCGTTCGTCAATCGGACTGTCGTCGTGGGTTGTGGTTTTAAGAACCGCAACCTCTAGGTTTGTATAATGATTGTTTGAAACTTTTGCAATGCTAATGCTGGTTTGATCTTTTACTGCTGCAATTGCCTTCCTTAGCTTGGACGGCATCGCTGGTCTATAATCGTATTAGAGTCATATACATATATGTTCATGGAATGTTTTGTTGGGGAAGCAGAGAGTAAGAGGGAATTGTTGAGGAGTAATTCTTTGCAAAATCATTCCAGGGAAGAAATGACCTGGTGTTTCCCCTTGAGTCTCTCATGTCCTTTAGGTAATGACTAGTTTAGACATCCTTATTTGTGTGGTGCACGTATGGTTATAAAAATTGGTAATCGGTATAAATCGGTTGAGGTACCGATTTAAGATTAATCGGATAATCGGGGATTAATCGGAGTATTAATCGGATATTATAATAATATTTAATATATTAGTCTAATTTACAGTTAAACATATATCATTTTAAATAAATTTATAGGATTAATCGGATTTCAAAAATCGAATCGATTAGCTACCTTACAGAGGATTAATCGGGGATTAATCGATTAAATGGGGGATTTTTAGAACCGTGGGTGCACATAAGAATACGAGTATATATTTAGACATTTCTTTGATTTAATAGTAATATACTATTGCTTTTGTGTGTCAATTTCCATCTTCAAACTCCATTTAAGTTGATATATTTTTAAACTCAACTAGTTACTGAATCCTTGGGCCATTTTTCTTATTTTTTTTGTTTATCGAGTTCGAGTTCGAACCTGGTTACGAGCTGCAGTTTATATCAGAATTATATCCGCAGAACGTAGATGGTGTTAACATAGTTAATGTAAGTTAGCCGAAGCCATTAACGTTAATTTTCAAGAACTAGAAGAGAACAAAGACTTAACATAAAAGCTCTCCTAACCTAACATTTACAAAAATTTTGATTCAAACAAACCAGACAACAAATTTAGACACAAATAATTTAATAAATAATACGGAGTATTAAACTACCAAGCATCAGAATAAGAATCATTCTTCTTTTCTCATCTTCAGTATCCAGTAGGAAATTCACATTTTCCAAACTCTGCAAGAAACAACAAACAATTGAAATATTTTAAGAATCCCACAATGATATCAAGCACAAACTTAAAATAGATAATTCCTGCATTTGTATATATCAATATTTCTATTCTCCTTTTCGGTGAGCATATCCGTATTACGTTAATAATAATATTTCAATCTTAAATCGATGATCGACGAAATTCGAGCTCAAATCCTAAATTTTAAATTTCACGTTAGATCTTACCAAGTGTGCACAGCAATTTGTACACTACACAGTCAATGATTATCCCACTAGTAGACTACACTCAATTATTTTCCTCCATGGCAGCATGTTCTCTTATGAGACATGTGAAGTGGGGTTAAACTTTCCAGGCTTGCTGGACCTTTCCTATTAGATTCCCCGTACTTTAGCCAATGTTGCAGATTTCGGAAATCGGAACTATTCGGTTGAGGTACCGATTTACGATTTATCGGGTGATTTGATTGGAAAATCGGCGATTTATCGGCGATTTTTGCAAAATCGGTCGAATCGGTTCCAAAATTTTTACCGATTTTTGGCCGATTTATCGGCGATTTTTAAAAAATCGGCCGATTTCTATAACAGAGACTTTAGCATTTCAATATACAACTCACTACATGCGCATTGTCTACATCCTACAATGTGTGCCGGTGGCCTGGTATATTATACACATCCTAAAATTTACGAGATCTTAGTCGAAATTAATTTACGAAACTCTGAAACCTCGAAAAAATTGTAGAGATGGAGAAAACATACTAGGTGGGTGAGCAACAACATGAGCAGCACCCTGAAAATCACACGAGCCAGGAACCCTGCCTTTCTTCTGATAAAAACTGTTAAACGCAAATGAAGCATGCGCCTCGAGTGTGTTAGGATCATAACACGTGGACCCAGGTTGAATCGGATGGCAATCAGCCCCACCCTCACCACAAGCATAATCTAGACCGCGTTGCACCCTATCTTTCCCTGCTTCTACATTCGCCACACACCAGCTTTCCCCAGTTGCACTCACTGACATGTCAGCAACCGGTAACCGGTCCTCCCGGTCACTTTTTGACCCCTCTACCTTGAAAGAAATATCGTACACTTTTTTTTGGTCGGGGTAAAATAGTCCATAATTTCTCTCGGATGTGGGCCCGAATTTTTTGTTTTCGTTGAAAAGTGCAAAGAGATAAACGGTAAGGTTTGTGTTTGGTCTTAAAGGGGTCCCACCTCCAGCTAATACTCGCTTAATGAGGTTACCGTTATAAGCTGCGGCATTTTCAACACTCGCGCCTATTTCGTTTTTGTCACCTTTAGAAGGCCATCCGGTTTCCGTTACGACGATGCTAACATCGTCGTATTTTAACGCGGACATTGCTGCGAAAACCGCATCAATTTGTGCGTCGAATAGGTTAAAGTAACGGAGACCATTGCCCGCGTCAATGACTCCGTTATTTTGACGGAACAATGCGTAGTCTAGTGGGATGACGTCAGCATTTGATTCGTAAGCGAAAAAAGGGTAGGCATTAAGCATGAGGGGTGATCCGATTTGACGGAAAAAGTCTAGCATGGGACGGATCACGGGTTCGAGTTCGGGTTTGAAAGATCCGGATGAAGACGGGTAAGAATTTTGTAGAGCGGATAAGGCAATGGGCGACGAGATTTTTATTAATTTATCGAGATTATATTTACCTAGCGCCGTGTGAATATTTTTCATGGCGGGTAGTAAATATTTAGTTGTATTTTTGGGGTCGACAAAGACTTCGTTACCAACAGCAATGGCTTCGATTTGAGTTGATGGGTAGTACGCAACGACGTTACGTTGAACCCATGAATTAGCAAAGGAGGAGTGTTTGGCTGCGGCGAAGAGTAGTTCATTTGGCAGATCAACTGTAACTCTAATGTTGGAATGTGATAAAGATTTGAGAACTGCAGGATCGGTGTCGTAAACTTTGACACGTGTGATGCCTTCTGATTTGAGAAGCTTGGCTACTTTGAATGCTGATGGTAAGTTGTTTGCTATTCTCCCGTAGTTCACTCCTACTGATCCCTGCCCATCTGTATAAACAAGAAACAAGAGTCATATTAGTACAAGTTTAGCCCGAGTTTTTCGAAATCCTGGTTCCGTCACTGTAACAAAAGAAAATGTAATGAGATTATTCACCTGCTGCAAGAGAGAAAATGAAGAGAAAAAGTAAGGTGAGTGGGTTCATGGTGTGTGTGTGTATGACAATTTAGTGTGTTTTGAGTGGGGGAGGATAGATGGGGATAAAATGAGGGGAATGGTGGAGATTTATAGGAGTGTTTATATGTTAGGTGGTAGATGTGGATTTGTAGTGGTGAAAGGTAGAATTGAGCGGGTACAATTCTACAACGGTTATAACATGGGTAAATGGATCGGCTGTTATGCACCTCTAACTACATGCTAATATAGGCCTCCGTCCCAAAATGTAGGATTCTTTGATTTTTTACGCACATTTCAATGTACTTGGATCAGATATTTGTGAATTATATTTTTAATTTTTTTTCGATTTATATAAAAATATATAATCTATATTTTTATATAAAACAAAAAAAAAATTAAAAATATAATCTATAAATACCCCGTCAAAACACATTGAAATGCATGCAAAAAGAAGAGTGTCATACAAAATGGGACGGGGGAGTATTATTTACGGTAATATTGGATAAGTTTATGAAAATTGGAAATCGATCAAACTTAAATTTATGCTAATTTGTATTTAACATCTGAGTGTTGGGTTCGATTCGGTAGATAAACTATTTCTCAAGTGCTCGTCGAGTTAATTGATTTTTACAACATTGGTATTGAAGTATTTTTTTTTTAAAACTTAATTCATCCTATTAAAATCCATTTATTTTAGTAAGGTTAAGAAAATGAAGAATAACTAATACTATCCGTTGTTACGTTAAGCATCTGACAGCAAATTATAGGTGAGGGAGTAATTAGAGTTAAATCAACAAGTAAATGACTGGGGCCCATGTTATGTTCCAGCCCGTTGCGTATGTCGACCGTTAGATTTGGAACGCGACAAAGAGGTTGTCGTCTCCGAAATCCGAATTACCAATAAACGTTTCCTCCATCTTTCCTGAATTGTTTGTTGTGTAAAGTTTTAGAATTATAACTCTAATTGAATTATAACTCTAATTTAATTATAATACAACTAGCGGGTTATTTTTTAAATATTTAAATTATATTATTCACAAATTTTCTTTGATACTGATAATTTTTTAATTTTTATTAACAATTTTAATTCTAAGGAATATATGTTTTTTTAATGTATTATTATTGAGGTTCGAATCTTAATTTTTTGAAGAAGAAATTTATCCGTTAACGTTAAAATAATCTTTTTATATTAAAATTAATATTTTTCATCTATTTATTTCAAGATTTAATGAATCTTATTTTTTTTATAGTACTAAATCATGAATCTCGAAATTCTATATAAAAATCTTATTATTCTATATTATTATTATTATACAGAGTATACTAATAGTTGTTATACAGGCTTATACATAATATTCTAAAAGGCGAAAAACGATTTTAAATGATGGGAAAACCTTCAAGTATTATTTATTTTAAGTAAATTTTGAACGGATCTCTAAAAGGATAAATAATATTTATTTAAGATTTTAACTATGATGTTAATATGTGTAAGACTAACATTTTGTCAAAATTAAGTGTTAAGAACCTTAAAATACAAAATATTTAGCAAAATAATATATTTTTAATTTTTAGTTATGATTAAAATAAATATTAGTATTTTAAGAATTAAAAATTTTGCAAGTCAACATCTATTTTACCTCTTAATCCTTTATATTAACGCTGATAAATCGCTTAATTTTTAAAAATGCTTAATCATCGGATTAAAACAAAATTGAAGCGTTTGATGATCTAATTTCGCTTAAACGGTTGCTTAGATGATCGTTTAATTCATTTTTTTAAACACTGTTTAAATATCTTACAATGTAGAGTTTGTTTTAATATCTATAAGTAAATTTATATTAAAACTTAAGAAAATATTGAATAAATTTGACACCCATTTTTTAAAATTTATTTCGATATTAGGGTAATTGAAAAAAATCATGAATTTAAGACAACCTATATTTGGTTTTAGGAAAACAACCTATATTTGGTTCAAATCATTTAAAAATTATTTTTAGTATTTTAGGAAGACAACCGATCTTAGAACCTCGATCTTAGAACCTGAAACTAAATTATGTGCGAGGTGTGCCGAGCTCCTTTTATATGATGCAACACATGAGATACAAATCACACAACAAACTAACAGAGCTCAAGTAGTCAAGTGCATAACTACTGTTCCACGTATATATCAAGTCTGATAGAATTATGTTAATCTATACTATTAAATCTTAGTAAAATTCTTTGTTTCCGTCATTACAATTAATCTTATATTTTTTAAATTTTAATAGATTATAAATAGATAGTGACATGTTATATTTGAAGTTAAAAATATACATTATATTATGTTATGTTATATTTGAAAAGTGAATTTTATTATATATCTTATTAGTATATTTAAAGTCATAAATATTAAATTTAATTGTGTTGCTAGTGAGAGTCGAACCCTTGACCTATGGTAGTACTCGTTTATTATCCCTCTTACTCTTAATATATATAAGGATATAATGATGAAATTATAAGTAACTAGCATATGACCCGTGTTATTTTTAATATTTTAATTTTTATATTTGTTATTTTTTTAATAACATTTTTTTAATTTAATATTATATTGATTAAATTTGTGTTTTTTTAAGGTAATCCAAATGATTATATATTTTGATTGAACATTTTCAGTTAATTATACCTTATGTTACTGACTCATATTAAATTGATATAATATATTGCCAGATTATTACTCTTGTATTCAACGTTTTTACGTTAATATAATTTATCCTTACTCTAAAATTTCTTCTTACAAAAATCAAATTTACTGACTTCTCTAACTCATTTTTTAATCTCAGTAATTTTTTTTTTGCATTTCTTAGTTAAATTAATCTTGTACTCCCTCTGTCCCAGCTAGGGCTGCACAACCTTCCGGTCTGAACTGGTAAATTAGATCGGACCGGGTCTATCGGACCGTGTATAGCCGATCCGGTCCCCGATCTGCAAAATCGAAAAAATCCGGTTTTCGTCCGGTCCGATCCAAACCCTGAAAAAAACCGGACCGGACCAGATTTATGTATATAGCTATTTTTATATTAATTTACTTCTTAAAATATCTAATATAGAGATTAAATATTTAAATATATCATAATTTGATAAGCCAAATGAGTAGAAAATAAATTGATAAAATAGTAGCGATCAACATTACAATCTAAATAATTAAATATCATACTATATACGATAAATACTTGACACTCACGTGTTTAGAAATTATGATTAGTTCACAAACACTAAGATATGGACTTCATATTTAAACTTATATTAACTTGCAAAGTATTTTATTTATTTTAGGTATTTAAACTTTTAAAAAAATAAATATTAAATTATAAAAAAAAAATATTTTTTATTATAGAAATTAACTAAACGGTCCGTATCGGTCCGGTTCCGGTCTGGTCCGATCCCAAGACCGATTATAACAGGTCTGGTCCCCGGTCCAAGAAATTGAAAAAATCCGGTTTTCGATCCGGTCCGGTTTTAGACTTTTGTGCAGCCCTAGTCCCAGCAAGTTCTTTACGCTGGAGACAGAGGGCTCGGCACGCATTTTAAGGCTCCTGTAAAGTATAGTTCCATAATTATTTTTAATATTTTTTTTTCTTTTGAATAAAAAATTAAGGGATATTTACATAAATAAATAAGATTTTAATAATTATTTCCAATTTTACTACCACCCAACTATCTTTTCACTTCTATAAAATCATTTTTTCAAAAATACTACCTCATTATACTTTTATGTTTTCAAAATTCCAAAAATACTACCTTCCTCAATTGCAACTTTTGCAACCTCATTTGCAACTTCCAGTTTTCAAATTTCTGATTTCATGTTCTGGGTTCTGATGTCATTTTCGACCTCTTTTTTGGACTCTGATATATATATATATATATATATATATATATATATATATATATATATATATATATATATATATATCAGAGTCCAAAAAAGAGGTCGAAAATGACATCTGACAAATGGAACTTGAAATCAGAAATTTGAAAACTGGAAGTTGCAAATGAGGTTGCAAGGCCCCGCCAAGGGCACTCATAATTGGTGAATTTGGGTTGCAAGGCCCCGCCAGGGGCACTCATAATTGGTGAATTTGGATTGCAAGTCCTCGCCAGGGGCACTCATAATTGGTGGATTTCTGATTTGCAACTTTCAGTTTTCAGTTGCAAAAGTTGCAACTGAGGTTGCAAAAGTTGCAACTGAGGTTGTAAACCGCAGTTGCAACTGAGGTTGCAAAAGTTGCAATTCAGGTTGCAAACCGCAGTTGCAACTGAGGTTGCAAAAGTTGCAATTGAGGTTGCAAAAGTTGCAACTGAGGAGTTGCAACTGAGGTTGCAAAAGTTGCAACTGAGGTTGCAACTTAAAACTGAAAGTTGCAAATCAGAAATCCACCAATTATGAGTGCCCCTGGCGGGGCCTTACAACCCAAATTCACCAATTATGAGTGCCCCTGGCGGGGCCTTGCAACCCAAATTCACCAATTATGAGTGCCCTTGGCGGGGCCTTGCAACCTCATTTGCAACTTCCAGTTTTCAAATTTCTGATTTCAAGTTCCATTTGTCAGATGTCATTTTCGACCTCTTTTTTGGACTCTGATATATATATATATATATATATATCAGAGTCCAAAAAAGAGGTCGAAAATGACATCTGAACCCCAGAACATGAAATCAGAAATTTGAAAACTGGAAGTTGCAAATGAGGTTGCAAAAGTTGCAATTGAGGAAGGTAGTATTTTTGGAATTTTGAAAACAAGGTCGGTATTTTTAGAATTTTAGAAAGATGGGTAGTATATATTTAAAAATCTAATAGTTCACATGGGTAGTTTTGAAACTATCCCAAAAATTAATGTGTAAATTTTTATACAAAAAAGGAAAATTTTAAAAATAAGTTATAGAACTATACTTAATACACACCTTAAAATGCGTGCCAAACAGTGCTGAAAACATGTAAAGAAATGGGTGGGACGGAGGGAGTAGTCAAGTGCAACATAACTGTATACACTATTATACATAAACATAGTATATTTAAACATATTTTTCCCTCTATAATAATGTATATAATAAATTTTATCTAAATACCATAAAAAATAGTGATAAGCGCATATATAATCTATACAAACCACATATATATAATCATGTATATATATAATTAGCCAAATTCTTACACGAGAACCTTCACTACTAATATGAGATATGAAATCAAATTTTTTCCACACAATTTTTAAATTACCTTTAATCTTAAATGTTCACTTTAATGAGTACTTTACCCACTTTCCCACCTATCTCCTTCATCTCTCATCTATCTCTTCTTCCTTTCTAGTCCACGTCTTTCTTCTTCCATTTCGGACCAAACTTCAACCACCACCTAAATACATATTCACAATATACTTAATCCCCGATTCATATTCATATAATTATTTATTAAAATAAATATATCAAATATTTTGGTTGATGTGGGCCAAATTTTTTTTAAAAAATAATGATATTATGTATAATTTAGTTTTTTCGTTAAATTCTGTTGATAAAATTCATGTATTAATATAGAATTTAAGATAATATCGTAATAATATAGATAAGTTATTCTTTTAGATTTGGATTAAATAGAAAAAATTATGAAATTTTATATCATGATCTTAATACAATATTTTTTACATGTCACGTGATCATAATATAATATTGCATTATTTGTTAAATAAATTTAAAATTTGGATTTTAATTTCATCTTTGTTTAATGGTTTTTTGAAATTAATATGTTAAATCAGTTTTAGTTTTTTTGCCAAATTTAAAGCGGATTTCATTAATACTTTGAAAGAGACTCAATCGGGACAAACCCCTTTTAGTTTTAGTTCTATATTTTATCGACTAACTTATATATTTAAATTATATTCCTCTAATATTTATTAAATTTATTCTTTTATGATATTAATAAGAATCCGATTTAGATTATTTGAGAATCATTATTCACATAAATATTAAGATTTATGAAAATTATATTATTTAAAAAATATTTCTCTCATATGAGTATCAAAATTTTTGAAAATCATTTTATTTATATAATATGTCTCTAATATTTATAAAATTTGCGAATAAATTTATATTTCAATTAGTTCAACTATATAAACTATTTTATAAAATTTAGTTATTGATATATGTGGAATTATATTTCACATAGATCAGTTAAGACATGATTTTTCTCTTCTATATCAATTAGAATATGCGTTAATTAAAGTTTAGATTTAACGATCAATATTTGTTTGGCGGTAGTAGTGACAACCAAATATCCACCTTATGCTTATTAAATTTTTTTTTTTGAATATTTTGGCTTATAGCCTTTTACAATGAGTATCTGTTCATTGACAAATCTCGTGATAAACGAGTATCGAACCTAGAACTTCTGGGTCGACTAGAGGAAACTCAATCAACCAAGCTACCTCAACTTGCTTATATATCCGGATTTTTTTACTTTTAATACTGATAGGCTATATGTCAATCCGGATTGGGCTCGGTCCAGATGAGGGCCTTCAGTCCGGATTGGGCCGAAGCTCGCGGACATACGACCCAAGCCTAATACGAGTCATGACTATGGTTCTACATGACAATGACAGATAAAAGAATCCTAGGATTGGCACAATTATGTCCATATCAAGCCACGTGCTGACATGCAAGGGACACACGCCACCACAAATATCACCTGGACATGTGGGAATTATCAGAAATGGACAAGTGTCTTGCCTACCTCGGATCCAACGCTCATGATTGCGTTTGCAGGTACCTACCCCTAAACACTAATCCTTGGCCTATAAATAGACCAGGAGACAAAGGTTTAGGGGTTACACTCTCTTTTTTACACACTCATACACACACCCTCCATAATTAGATACTCTAGTCCTTATCTTTTATTCTCCAAAGCCGTCACATATTCTCACGTCGGAGGCGCCGCGGGGCTCCAACCCCCTCCGGTGTTGTTTTGTAGACAACCAATCACCAACTTCACCTGTTCCGATACACTTGAGTTTATGAGAAATCTAAAAAAATCATGAACAAAATTGTACTAATTCGACTTAATATGTATTTTCAAAAAGGGAAAAGAAATTCTACTTGACACTTTAGAAAATTATCTACCTATGCAGTCATTTAATAATAAAAAATTAAAACAATATTAAGGTTAATATAAAAATAGAGGAATTGGCAAATCCAATTAGATATTCAGTTTGTGTACACGTCTTCCAAGAGTGTTAATGTTTGTCTTTGATATCATCTTCTTTATGCGTATATGGTGCTGCACTACATGCATCAGTGGCCACAAGGTACCTCCTTCAAAACCAAGGCCAATTTCGTAAGATGAAATTATTCACAAAGAATAGCAATTTAATATCATGTAGATCCTCGAAATTAGTTTTCTCAGAGTTTTGAATTAAATCCAAAATATCACAAGAAATACACTTGCAAAGAAAAATCTCATTTTGTGCCTTAAATTTTTTCTACCAAACAAAAACACAATGTTGTTTATAATTAGAGTCTGACATGCAATGGTACAGGTAAACAAACTTCATTACATGTAAATTTTTTGCGTAATTATTGTGCCCACAAGCTCAAGTTCAGAATGCATTACATGTAATAAGTTTACACTCAACATTCCTGACTTCTAGAATTTCTAGCGTCTTGAAATTGTTACTAACAAACACTACTACATGAAAATGCATCAGATGACAGTCAATTGGCAAATGTATTAAATAAAAGTTGACAATGGAAGATAAGGCGATTAATAAGAAGTCATCAAACAAAGACATTGATGCTCTCCTTCCATTGGTCCACAAAGCCAACCTTTTCAAGGAAGGTACTTAAGCCTTTCTACTGGCGAAGTCATCAGGCTCATCATTGTCATCCTTGAAATCCTCAGAAATGCCTGGGTTATATCCCGCAGTAGCACCCCAACACCGCTGGTCACATTAGTATCGCCGCCACTGGCATACTCAGTACTACTCACACCCAAGTCCTGACTGTTATTTTCAAAGCCAAAATTGCTGCCACCACTGCTTCCATAACCGTAGAAGCTAATAACAATTTTGTTGATAGTCGAACTATCAGTTCTAAATAGCAAAAACAATGCAACATAGGCATTTAAACAATATCTAAAAATAAAGCAGAGCACGACAAATAGAAGAAACAAATAACTAATTTGCCTACAACTGAAACATAACATGCGAAGGTAGCACTCCAGCTTTACATGATTACTGAGTTGAAGCCGGTTGGAGATTAAGTCTCGACGTACCACCTCCATCTTTCACCTGAAATCATAATATTAAATCTGTAATAATCCCCAACTGCTCTAGCATTTATGATAGCTAGACAAGGTAAACTAAAATTGATACCTCATGTTTGTGGCACCCAATTTTATAATGTCCCTATTTACCACACAAACTGCAAGTCTTTTTTTTTTTCTTTATTTCAGCAGCCAATTCCAGTCCTGATTTTTTTCTGGTAGCAACTTTCGGACGACCCTTATGTTTTGTACTAGTGGAAGGATCGCGGATAGTAATATGAGATTGTAACTCATTAATAATAGTATTCGAATCTGCATTACAGTGGTTTATGTTGTCTTTTGTAGCAACAATACTACTTGACCTTCTCTTAGTTTGTCTATCCAGTAATTTATCAAGGTAAGAATCAATGTCTTCAATTTCAGAAGGAAAATCCTTAGCATTTTCAAGTGCTGTACTGAATTTTTTTCGAACTAACATAACATTCATTGGAGTAGCTGTATAATCACCACTGACACAACTCTTTTGTTCACTGTTGTCCGCTTTATATCTAGCACCAATAGTCCATCTATGCAAGATGTAATGACCAAGAATTGCATCCAACTTTTTTTTTTCTCATCAAGTATAAGATGTGTTTGCATAAAATTCCATGTGTTTCGAATTTCGCACATGAACATATTACCTTTAGGTCTGCTGAGGCATCATATTGAACTGTCCTCCACAAAAATTTATCTACAGCATGTTGCCCAACAATATAGTTTATCAGGTGAATATCTTTGCTTATCTTCTCATGGATGTAACTAAAACTTTTTTGCCATTCTTTTTTGAAAAGCTCATATATATTACGTGTATAATGTTTTCCCGCTTGTTGCTCAATAGGATGCCCTGTAAGTAATATGGGACAAGAATCAATAGTCACAAAATCTTCATCTTCTTCTTTCTTTCTACGAGATGCAAGGGCTTTATCATATTGCATAACAAAATCACTGAGCATAGTGTTTGAGTTGACATACCCATCGAAAAATGCATTAATGCTTTCACTACGTCCACTTGTAGTCATTCCTGCCAAAAATACATCTTTCATGTAAACTTTCACCCAATGGTGTCGCAGATCGTACATGTTATACAACCAACTTCCTTTCTCGATAACATATTTTTTCTGTAAACTAGTCCACCCATTTTCGAATTCTTCAATAGATTTACTCTTGACCCACTTCGAAAATGTTTCCTGAAAGTCTGTATAACGAGCACGATATGACTGAAGATTCTCAATAACATGCTTGTTAATATGCCATGCACAAAAATGGTGATATGTATTCGGAAAGACTTTTTTAATTGAGATCTTCATAGCTGCATCTTGATCGGTGATGATTGCTTTTGGTGCCTCATTAAACATACAAGTCAAAAATTGCTCAAACAACCATGTAAAAGTATCCTCCGTCTCATCCTCCAATAATGCTCCCCCTAATAAAATGGACTGACCATGATGATTAACACCAATAAATGGAGCAAACGGCATTTTGAATTTATTTGTCTTGTAGGTGACATCAAAAACAACAACATCACCAAATTTTTGATAAGAAGTTCTTGATCTTCTATCGGCCCAAAATACACTCCTTAACGTTCCGTCTTTAGCAAGATCCATTGTAAAGTAGTGGTTGTCATCAATAGCTGCCTTCTATTGGAAATGTTTCACAATTCCATAGCATTCCTTTCCGACATAATTTTTCCTTTCTGACCTCAAATAGTCGTAACATTGTCTTGGGGTAATATCCACTTCAGTAGAGCTACTAACAACATTAACCACCTTTGTAATATCTGAAGATTTTAGACCATTTTGATGCAGTTTAGAAATTAAATTTTTGCATGATTTGGTGCGATGGAACTTACTATGAGATCTGTACTTTATTACTTTCGTGAGAGTGTGAATGAGGTCATGATTGTGCACATCATAAAACTTATCAACAAGCCACTCACCATTCTTCAACGATATCTCTATTTTTGTTTTGCAATCTGTTCTAGTATCTCGTCGGTGTTTGACATTTTTCCCCATTTGTCGTTTATCTCCTAGATACTTTTTCCCCTCCTTGCAACATACAAATTTTTTTCTGATGACCTCATTTGTAACTCTTGACCTGGCCAAATCACCTATACGAATTCCAAAACCCTTGCTCAGTGCATAAGTGTTGTAAAAATGATAAGCTTCATCCATTGTAGTAAAAACTCGCCCAAGTATTGGTTGTACTTGTTCAGACTTGTTAGCATTTAGATCTTGTGCTTCTATGCATTCTTCCTGAACATATGTAAAATCTGAATGATCATTCTCAAGCGGTACTAGATAATTCCCAGCATCAATCTCTTCGATAGACATCATGAAAAATCTACAAATGAAATTAATAAGACATTATCACAAACACTTGGTAGTTACAGGAAAAAATTGAGATTTACAAGCAATATTTTGAGAAAATTAAGATTTGCAATTGAAATTTCAAAACTAACTGGCTAGAAAAATTACTTGTATGTGAGATAAATATGAAGCAATCACACTTGCTTCGGTACTTGATAAAGCGATAAAGCTGGAGACAGATTCTTGAAAGAAATTCAGAATGATAACATGGACTAGGGGGACAAACCACGTAAAAACCTACTGCACTAATACACACCCTAAAAGCAAAACCTTAATATTGTTTTAATTTTTTATTATTAAATGACTGCATGGGTAGATAATTTCTAAAGTGTCAAGTATATACTCTTTTCCCTTTCAAAAATAAGATTTGTAATTAAACGAAATATTCCGACATATTTTATTGCAGGTCTACTTTACACATTTTTAAATTAGAGAAAAAGGATCATGAGATTGATTTCAGGAAACTTTTTCTGAGATATATAAAAATTACACCTTAAATTTGATTGGGCCTGCAAGACTAATAAAAAAATTTTAATTTTACAAAAATATTCATCCCATATTTGCATATAAATTCCATGTATCTCAGGCAACTTATGAGATACATCTCAGACTCCCTAATCTCTTTAAATTAAACTTAAAAATATTAAATCACATTTTCATGATGGAAAAGAAAAATCAGCCGGGAAGAAGGGCTCAACTTATAAAATACAGGCCCCTTATGGAGATTTTTGCAGCATGGACTAAAATGTGCCGTCTCCACACATTTGGGCTCATCAATCTTGTTCTAATACACCCATTACTAACTGCTCATAAGCTCATTCATATCATTCGTCAACCTCAATTGTTGGCACTCTGCATTTCTCTATCATTTCATATAATCTCTCTCTCTCTCTATATATTTTTATTTATTTCGAGTAAACTTGCAAGCTTATATATAGTTCGTCAAGTAGGGATTTATTTGTGAATTATATAGTGGTATGGTTTATGTGGGTCAAATGCAGTACTCAGTTGTGTGGTTGATTTTAAACGGGACTCTGAGGTCTCGATTTTTAGCTTAGAATCTCGATAAATTAATTTTCTCGAGACCAATGAATTTTATTTATTTATCGGATGTTTATTTATGATTACTGGGAATTCAAAGGTTCGATGCCATGTCTCTGGTAGCCGAGAGTGCATTGAACAACGATGCTATGATTGAACCTATATTAAGTTATGTTTCGCATTTTATAGGAACCTGTGGATTTAAATTCATTTTGGTTTATCCATGGAGCCGATTTTTGCGATTACAACTTTGTTCGTTTTCATCAAATAAAATATAGTAAAGCCAACGAGGATTGTGGTTGAAAAGTTGGAATTACAGACTGATATTAAGGTTTAAGATGAACTCGTTATTTAACAAGAATAAGATCTTATCATGATCTTATATTATATTCTAATAAGATTGATATTTGATGGCTTTCTTCTCAATTTTTTTTTAAATTCTTCACAAATCAAAATCATAATAAGCTACTGGATTGTTGATTTTAAAATCGTAATAGTATCTAGTATGTCACTCGGACCAGGAGGCTGCTGCTGTTCTGGTATGCAATGATCACCGAGCAACAATGCAATCTTTTATTTTCGGAAAGTAGCCTGCAACCAGTGAAAATTGTAGATTGTCTGTATGTCACTTCAGTCTTCAACTAGAGGAGCTACAACTGTTGTACTACAAATGCTGAGGGTTTACGGGAGTAGAACTTCGGGTTAACAAGTCTAAGTCGAGTTCGAGTCGAACATTTACGGAGATAATCGTAAAACTTGATATAATTTGTTATATTTACCAGACAAGTATCTTTAGTAGAGCTTATGATGTTCATCTCAATAGAAAAGGTAGTTGGTGAATGGTGACTCAATTTTAGGAAGGTTGAACGATAAAAAAAAAAAAAATTAACCAAAATTAATGTCAGAAGTGGGATTTGAACCCACGCCCTCTTTCGAAGACCAGAACTTGAGTCTGGCGCCTTAGACCACTCGGCCATCCTGACATATGTTGAATAATTCGACAAAATAATATGTAGTACCAAGAGTCATAACTTACCGAGAGACTTGAGTTGGACTGTCTTTGTGCTCATCACAAAATTAGTACTTGTTTGACTGCACTTCTAATTATTTATAAAATATAAAAATGTGGAGAGTATATTTTATTAAGATGCTTTGTTAACATTAACAAGAGATATGAAAATTACAGAATTTCAATAATCACAAAACATGAGAAACTATTTACCCGTTCTATCCTTCGTAACTTATAAGTAATTTTATAAAAATTACTTCTTTCTCCTATAAGACCAATGAATATTTTATTAGTTTCTAGTAATTTCGACTTTCATAATGAATTATTATACAACATAATTTTTTAAGTACAGCTTATAACTTAACAAATAATACCTATTTTTAAATATTAGTTTGAAACGAAAGAGGACTAAATCCAAAATATAAGACAATAGAATATAATTTTTTACTACTTAAACCATCTCATAAGACTCACCAAACCAGTACTTAGACCCTGAGTTTTGAAAAAAAAAATGAAAGTAAGTATTGAAATAATAAAATATTTTCATCCCATTTTCGAATTTAAAATTTTAGAGTGAAACATGATAGAAAGTAAAGTTGTTTTATTCATCCTTTATTTATTTTCTCCACTATTTTGAACTCAGGAATAGGTGTTAAAATCCTCAGCTCATGTTATTCATTTCAACATATTCTGGCGCAAATTACTCTTTATAAATGACGCCCTACATAAATAAAATAAATAAATTGAGTGAAAAATCAAAATACCCACCATTTTATTCCTCCTATCCGAAACATCCATCGGCAAAATCTTCCGCCCTTTTTGTCCACAGGTCACGCATCTTGAAGATGCGTATATCATATACGCATTTACTTCTTGCATGCCCTTTGTAAAATGAAATATCCATCAGTGAACACTACCTTGAACACGCATGTTCAAGATACATGGTTGAGAATACGCATGTTGAACATGCGTATTCAAGGTGCTGTTGAAGGCGATTTTCCGTCCAAATTTTGACCTTTCGTTCGTCCTTCTCCGGCATCGAGCAATTGCATACTACCTACTAAATTGATTGTCTTTTCATTCTCTACAATCCTATGTAAATCGTTTTCCATTTTGTTTGCCGGATTTAAAAGCCCCATTCAAACCCATTTTTCTCCAATTTGTTTCCCGATCAGTTCTTACACGTCCCATTTTGTTAATTATTACATTCTATTAATATATATTAAACTTCAACACAAGGGCAAAATTTGACAATTTAATGGTTGTGAAGTTACGATTTTACCCTTATATTTTCAAAATTACACAAATGCCATCGTTTAATTATTATGTAAAAAGTGGTGAAATTATGTTTTTGTTGGGAATCGAACCACCAACCTTTTTCTATCAAACTCATGTCATAACCAACTTTGCTACACTCAATTTTGAGGTTTTTTTAAAGGTTGTGAAGTTACGATTTTACCCTTATATTTTCAAAATTACAAAAATACCATCGTTCTTATAAGATAAACCACATCTTTTCTTCTTATATATTCATCTTTTTTTTTATAATCTCCTCTTTTTTTATTTTTGAGCAAATAAAATGTCGATTAATATTATTTCTAGAATATTGGATAGATAAATTACACAAAAATATTCTAATCGATCGAGTGTACTATACAATTCTCTTTTGTCATTTTAGATAATTGATATAAAAATAAAATTTTAGATTATACATACTATAATCGAATACAAAAAAGAGATTTATTTACATGCGTATTCATGTAGATATTAAATTCTTGAAATAAAATTTGGTTTTAATAAATATGTAAATTTTAGTTATCAAATCATACATAATGAATAATTGCATCACATTAGTTTTAGGTATATAAAAATTTAAATATATGAGTTATATTAAGGGATTTTGGTCGACCAACTATTTAAACTTTCAATGAATTAAATACATGATTGGTCTAAAAACATAAATATTTAAACATACACGAAAAATAATTGAAATTATGTTAAAAAAATTAGAACTCTAAAAATAATTATTGAAAAATTGATCTATGTTATATATAAAAAAGTAACATAATTAACATTAAATAAAATCAAAAAAGATATAAATTTTCAAATCATGAATATTACAAAACTACAATAAGTAGTATTTATAATGATCAGTTAGACTATACTCGATTATAAAGTATGGTTTATACGATTTTTTATATAATTTGACAAATTGATCAATATAATATATAATGATTGAGTACTTAGATCTGTATACGATAAAATCAAAAAATTTGATTGTAAATTTCATTTACATGCATTGGTCATTAAGATTGTTCAATCATATTTAACATCAACTGAAATATTTATAAAATTTTAAAATTGATTTAAAAAATAATTTAAAATATAAAATTACAAAATAGTATGTAAAATTACAAAATAATATTAAAATATTAGATAAACTAAAATTTATCATTTATCATATTTTTAATTTTAAAATTATTTAAATATATATACAATTAATTTTAGACGAGAAATTAGTTTAGTGCTCGTGCTTTGTAGGGCTTTTACGCTAGTTATATCCTTTATCAAAGAACACATATATATTTTCTTCTTATTTTCTATGCAAGTCACCGAATTTTATGATTAGGAAATCCAAAAATATTTTCAAAAATTTTTGTAGGACACATGACATGTTTTGATTTGTAAATGTATATATATGTTAGATCTTATAATTTTATCAATTAAACGACGAAACAAATTTTTAGGTTCTTTAATATTTTTTCATACTATAATTAGTATTTTGATACTCCCTCCGTCCCATTTATTTTGGTCACATTTCCAATTTTTGTTGTCCCGCAACATTTGTCCACTTTCCTTAATAAAGGTAAATAAAGCTCTAAATATGTTAAAAATTTGTAATTATAGTATTATGTAAGCTTAGTTAGAGCAAGTCCAACAATGTGCTAGTTAGTGCACTATAAATATAATGAAATATAGTGTCCTAGTGATTTAACTCATGATTTTTGTGTATTAATTCCAACTAGGGACCTTTGCCCGCGCTTCGCGTGCTACTTATATTTTTATTAATGTTTTTACATTTTATTAAATTAATTCAATGAATAAACTAATTTAACCTATAAATTGTTTTTTTTATTATTTTATTAAATTTATATTTTACTATTAATAGTCATGATCTATAATAATTAATATTTTTTTATTTAATTTAAATTAATTAATACATATTTTTGGATATGAAAAATTTAATTTGCATTTATTTTAATGAAATACAATTTACAAATACAATTTTTAATAGTATTTCATTAAATTGGTTAAGTTGACCTTTTTTTACTACAACCAATTAAAGCAATTTATAACATGGACCTAGAAAATTGAATACGTAACTAATTGTTTGTGGGGATAGAGGCCAAAAGTGTTGTACTAACCTTAAATAGTCTATACTATGTTAAAACATAAAATACAAAAAACCCAATTACAACACTACATGCAGAGGTTGAGTTACTGATAAATTCTTCTCAAGCGATAGGAATCGAAAGACAAAGTTGGATTATACCCATATTCCGCTGCATAATTCAAGAATCCATCGATGGAGGTATATTATTCTCTTCTTACTGATCTATCAATATCATACATGTTACTATAATTTTTAAACTTTCTTGATTGATTACATATACCTACTGATTGTCTCTAATTATAGATTATCAAAACTATTTGAACCAATTGTGATATTGGCGTTTGCAGTTGGGGTTTGCATGTAGTTGATGTTTTTATATATAAATCCGGATGTAAGATTAGTATATCTTTGAAATTGGATAATTTGGGTTTATTTTAATTGGTTTAGACAATTGATAACCTACATAATAAGTATAGGAATGTTTAAACTTAATTTGGAGCTTATTCCTTGTTGTCTAGCTGTCAACATCATTTTTTCATGCAGGTATTTGACAAATTAACTTGGGAAAAAAAGTGGAAGTCTATTTTCAGTAATGGTATGTATGTTTACTACCCTATTGATGTATTTCCAGTAATGGTATATATTTGGGATGTTTATAAGTCATTTACTATGCATCAGGAAAAAAAACGACTGTATCAAGCTTTATGTCGTCAAATAATAAATTGGGATCAATTGGAAGTTTTGTAAGTGTACATTATATGTATACCTTGTTTATGTTTTTATACTATAGCGAAAATTGGACTTAATTATTGTTTATGTACTTGTTTCTTTGCAGTGTGTACCAAGTAAATTTCACAAAGAAATTGGTCATAATCTTAATTCTGCTATATTTTTAAAATGCAAAACATGTGTTTGGCAAGCAAAGTACAATGCAGATTCATTGGAAATCAGTGGATTAACGAATTTTATGATTTATTATGGGGTCGAATTGTTAAATCTTGTACAATTTGAATATTATGGCAATGATATATTCAACGTCACCATATTCAAGGAATCTGGAATTGAATGTAAGTACCCTATTATTCATCCTGTCAAGTATTTGGAAAGTAAAGAAGCAAGAAAATGGAGAAAGGGGAAATTGATACCTGAAGGCGGCTCCATGGAATGTGAAAAAAATGCTGCTCTATTTAGTTTTAATGCTTTAAAGAATGTTTCTGACTACTATGAGATTGATATTATTAGCAATTCCTTTCATGATGAGTGCTCGCATAAGGTGGTAAGCGATTGTTTTTTATTAGTATTGCTAATACATGTTTAACTACATTAGATTGATAATTGTTTGCTCATTCTAATTGGAAATTTGTAATATAGATATTGAATAAGGACTTGCGGAAACTGTATGAAAATTGGGAAACAGGTTCTAAAGTTATCCTTACACTTTGTGAGAAATCTTGGGAAATTGAGATTGCATGGTTGGGAGGAAAATGTGCATTTGGAAAAGGATGGACATATTTTTTCAATGCAACAGAGCTAGAAGTGGGTGATAAGTTAGTTCTCTATCATTCAGCAGGAAAATATGATAAAATTTAAACTTTCTGTAGGAATCAATAGCAATAAGAGATCTTTCTACAAAATTCTGACAACAGAGTTTTTAGAAGGAGGTTTGATGGTAAATTACTCTGAAATTTAGTTCTGTCTCTATGTATCAAGTTTGTTTTCTGTTTACTCTTTCTTATTATTCAAAATTTGTAATTGCAACATATTATAAATGGTGCCAGCTGGTTCCAAAAATTGTGAAAGATAAGTACAGTGATGATCTTGAAAGATTGGATAAAGTTGAAGCTGCAGGTGCAACTTGTTGTATCTCTTATGACTCAAATGATGGACGAATATCTAATATTCGAGGGTTGATGGAACTATTCAAAATGAAAGAGAATGATTTGATCATTTTCAAATTTGGTGAGAGAAATATGTTATCTGCAAAAGTCTATGAGCACAATGGAATGGAGATTGATTACTACAATCGAACGCTGAGGTTTCCAGAAAATCCTACCACTGAATGCTTTTGGAATTTTGAGCACTACTTTGAATCAGGTATTGGAATTTAGTTGTCTAATTTGCTTAATGAGATAATTAATCACGTGAATAGTACCACTCATTACTTTAGCTATATTCTTGTAATACAGAGAAGCAAGATGGAAAGAACAAAGGCGAAAATGGAAAAGAGGAGGACGTAATTAATAAACTCAATTTCCTGCTTGCAATTATAATTAATTTGCTAAAAATGCAATTTACTAATTATATTTCCGTCTGTATGTTTAGATGGTTGTTGATAACTCACATTTCTTGCGCTTTATCATTGTCGTTACTGCTGAACAATGTGGGAGTGATGTTTTGGTAAATATCTAAATCTCTTCATTGTAAATCATATTTAACTGTTATATTTCTTTGGATTGAATTTAATTTGTTCAATTTTAAAACAGATATTACCAAAAAAATTTGTTTCTCAAATAGTAGAGGAAATACCTTTTCACGTTCGTTTACAGCTACCAAATGGTCGCAAGATTTCTTTCCAGTACAGAAAGGAAACTCAAGTTTTGGCCAATTTTGATAGATTCATCAATGAGTGTAGAATTTGGCCTGGGTCATTCCTGGTGTTTTCTTATAAGGGTTCTGGAATTTTTTTGATTTACATATTAGACCAATTCGGATCAGAAATAAGGTACATGTGGCCAAAGAAATATGATTGCGATAAATTTTCACATCAAGGTATAATATTTGTTTGGATTACTATCTTACAAAATATTAAGTTTTTGTAAGTTCTCACACAGAATTATCTAATATATGGTGACTATTTTGTTGTTAACAGATGAAATTAATGGGATTGGGTGGAAGTTTATCACATTTGCTGATGAGAGTACAGTTCTTGATGGAGAAATTGTGAGTTACACTAACTTTTGTTTCTGTGAATGTTTGCTCTATTATTTTCTTATATTTTCTTATGCCTATGTTAGTACCTATGTTAGAGAATTCCACAGCTATAGTTAGATGGCTTTATGATTTTTTAAATGCCTGTTTAATCAGGATATACCAGATTCATTTTTCAAACTTTTCGGTAAAGTGATTCCTCCAGCTGTTATTTGTGCTTTGCCATATGGAAAACTATTCGAAGGCCGATATTCACGAAGTTCGAGTACAATATATGGTCTTATGGATCTGGTCAGATACACTAAACTTGACATAGATGATGTCTTAATGTGTACATATTGGGAAAGTGGACAATTTGATATTGTTGTTTTTGATAAGTCAAGAGTTGAAATGACAATTCAGCAAATTGAAAATCATGCTGGTAAGAGCTCTACCTTTTGCGGCATTACTTGCATTCAGTCTATATGACAACTTTAAACACTTTTGATTTTAGTATTTTGACATTCTAACATTTTATAAAATTTTGAATGGGACAATAAACATATTGTTAATGTAGACATCAACACCGAAAACATAAACGAAGATGAAGCCGACAATGCAGATGATGATAATGATGATGAACCGGAGCAACAAATGGATATTATTCCTCCACATTTTACAGCAGTGATGAAGAAATCCAATGTCAACAGTTCGTGTCATGGAGTGGTAAAATTTTAACACATTCTCTTTACTATGTTAAGTTACTTTAATCTTATTTAGAACAACAACAGTTATTAGCACAACTATTAAAATATGTTACAATATGGTTTCTTTCAGTACATTCCAAAAATTATAACTCCTCATGAACGTCAATGGATAGCAAATGAAGAGGTTACGCTTATAACAGAAAATGGAGAATGGCAAGTTGGAATAGTACTTTCGAATGGATTGCCAAGATTTTCTGCAGGATGGAATATGTTTGCGAAGGACAACAAACTAAAATATAACCAAGCTCTGACATTTAATTTGTTGGAAAATGAGCAGGATGGAGTTGTTTTCGAAATTGAGTTGAATTAGGCCTTTCTCTAGATCCTATAAAAATTATGTCCGCAATTTATTTTGAATCTCACTATGTAATAAAATGTTGGATGTGGTGACAACCTTTTGTAAGACTATTATTGTTTATTGGCATCACTTTGATAGCAATGTTAACTATTTATTTGGTTTAATTTGATTTCAGTTACTGTATTCCTTTCTACAACGAACTATATATGTTATTGCTTCATTTGAATCATCTACTCTAATTTAATGTATAATTTATCAAGTCGTGAATAAATTAAACTGAAAGAACATCCTAGTAGAGGAATCTTAGTACCCAAATGCAAGTCATAAAATGGTAAAATACAATTATTGATAACAGATTACAAACTCTGTTCATTGGAAAGTGAAACCAAAAACTCAGTGGTACTCTAGTCTAATACATAAAATTTATTCATGCAAAGAAAATCTAAAATTTTAGGAACATGCTTTATTGAGCAGCAATATCGAACATCATAGATCGTTGCTAGAAAATGCATCCTTTCTTCATATTTCCCATAGACTATTCGCAAACCTACAAAACAAACATCATATTTATCAAATTTACTTAATATGAATAGGTTACGCTAAGAGAGAAAAAATATATTGAGAATTTATGGAATAATTTTTAATATTATTACCTTTCTCTCATAATAGAGACGGATTCATGTTCAAGGTTAAGATAGATCTTCGAAGATTGAGTAGTCATGCACTTCACAACGCCTGAAAATATATAAAATTTTCAAAACACTATATAGGTAATTAAATCAAAACTAACACTTATGAAAATGAACAGAATAACCTTTATACTGATAAACCCTAACACTTGTTACTATAGCAACAATGGGAAGTTGGTGGGTTGCTTCAAACAATTGCTCAGTTGCTGTTGCAAGATCTCCAAAAATATTAACATGGAACGATTCTCTGTACATGCATATTTGTCATTCAGTAAAGGATATTTTAAATTTGAAAATGATCCATTCATATACTTGAGCAAAATTATGTAATCCACCTTCCATAAGTCAAAATCAAATTCAATAGTTGCAGATTGCCATTCCGTGTAGGTATAACACGAATTTCGGAACGGTATTGTATGATTCCAATGATATCTGTACGCAAACTCATTTGACATTTAACATATTACAAAACCATATCATACAAAAGCAATAATGTAAATGTAAATAATATCATACTCTTAAAACTTGACATTGGAAAAATTACCGATAGTGATAGGAGGAGGTCTATCTGTTAAGTGTGAATTTACATAAGAGCGTAAATCAGCTAAGTGAACAAATTCAAATTTGTTAATTGGTATGTTCAAGTTGTTGCCAGGAATTCGTTCCACAGTAGTCTGATTAGTAAACCTGACTTGAATCTGAGAAGATACTGGCCTAAAAAACCCATTAGCTTGGTTTGTATGAAAGTTGGAAATTTCATAAATTCCTCCTTCTACAATAGGACCTCCAAGCAAATTCCATGTTTCAGGTCTTATAAAGGCATGAACATGATGATCCTGAGAATTACAACCAAATAAGTTGTGAACAAAGCTTACTTAAGTTGTAAACAAAACTTAACGATTAAATAAAAATTAATCGAATGAAAACTACAACATTACATAAGGACATGAAATATGAACTAAATCTTACAGCATTGTCAAGTAGAATCAAATTGAATCCAGTGATAACACCGCCAACATTAGTAGGCCATACTCTTGTAACACGAACTCTCACCCTCCAGTTTGTCCTGGTTGTATCAAGTGATGCAAGTGTATCGAACATTGCTGCTTGAAACATATTTACATATAAAAAATTAGAGTATAAGACAGAACATTAATAAGAAAAGTATTAAATCTGAATGTAGACTAACCTAATTGCTCTTTAGTTGCTTTTGATATTTTGTGTGGATTGACAAATGAGATGCTTTTCATCTATTTATACAAAAAATTAATCGATGAACAACAGGATAAGTATATCAATTTACAAATCAGGTACTAAATTTATGGAGTCATACAAATCATAATCCTCAATCCTCCAAATTTCAAAAGTAAAGGAAATATAAGTAAAGAGATAAGTTTGAGAAATTGGCGATTATGATTTATACACATCAAAATCAACTACTTTGATAAGAATCAGAAGATTGGTTGTTACGATTTTTCTAATCTGTAATTAAAATAATGACCTTTATGATTTGTATAAATCAACAATTTGTCACATAATGGGCAAAACAATATGGAGCAACACATAGCTGTATATGGTTTCGTTTTATAAGAATCCTTAATTACAATAACATAATAATATAGATAATAATATTTAAAATGATTGATTGAGTGTATTATTCTGTTGGATTTGCAGAATGCAAAAATGTCATATAATTATACAGACTTGTTACTTCCCATTGGTAAGCTTGGTAGCATAAACCATTTGAGTGTATGCCTATTGCTTCATTCTATAAATAATTTATGAATATACTGGTCGTTTAATGTGTTCTATATAAATAAACATTCAAGTGTAATACAGACTGCTTCTCCACTATACTAACAAATATAAACCATTTTTCCAAGCGAACACAAACCCATTGAGAAAACGCAAACTAATTTATTTAATCTGAAAACTTATTAATCAAGATGTGTAAAAAGTTGACTTAAATTGTCTCAAACCAAGTATAACAATGGTATCTTGGTGTAATCATCAGAATGGAATGAAATTGTACAAAAATAAAAAGATTGTCTTCCCGTAGAGACTTATTTAAAATCATGACAAAACTGCAGTAATGAACAAAACAGCTTCAGAATGACTTGATGATCCTTGCACTCCAAATTTCATTTCTCCTGCAAAAAAAAGGTATAATTTTTTTTTATATGTTAGCAAATAGTCAGCTAATAATGTAATTGTGATATTCGTGAATTGTGTTTATATCTGTTAGTATTTGATTAAATGCTATATTTACCATTTTTATTTTTTTGTTCACTGATTTTGCAGATCCTGGCGACTTTGGAATATCAACATCAGCATCAAGTGACTGCAACATAACATTCTAGGTTGTTAGTATATATCAGTAATGTCAAAGAGATAAATAATAAAAAATATAGAATACTAACTTCTGTTAGATCAATAGATGGAAACTCTGGCTGAAAAGAAGATGATGTAATTGAAGACTCTGGCATAGAAACATCATACATATTCTCTGCATTAATTAGGAAAATATCATCCTCATTACTTCCTTTTACAACTTCAATTATAGTTGTAATTTCTTTCCCAATCATTTTTGTAAGCACAGCAGGTCTAACTTTTGCATCTCTATCCTCCTATTAAGAAAAAATTACAAATTTTAGATGAGATAATACTTCACATAAGTCATCGTCTGATAATATGGATGTAAGTTAAGGAATATTTAATGAAGGATTAGTAAGTGAAACATTACTTTTGACTGATTCTGGTATAAATTTGATGCACTACAACCAATCAAACGCTTAACAACGCGGTCCATGATAAAGACACTACATTTGAATGTAGAGTCTATTGCAGTAACCTTAACGCAAAACCTGCAACAATGGAGTATAATGTGTTAAGTCTAGAATATAATTGCTGATACTAAAATCAAAGGTTAATGGTAGTTAATTGCAAACCTTTTCTCCGCAACTGGCATGTTGCGAGTACACTTGTTACACTTGAATCTCCTTTCAACCAAGTCAACTGGCAGATGACATTTACTACAGGTATTCAAGTACCAATCACTACAATCTTCTAACATATCAATGGTGAATGTGGAATATATCTTTTTCTGCAATATTGACATATCAATCCTGTAATTAGACAAAATGAAATATACAGTAGTATAATTAAGGCTGGACTGCCAGCAAAATTATAACAGACAACACCTCCACTTTCTCAGAAATTTTATCATTCAATTCATGCAATGATAATTTCTCATACGGCACAACTACTGTCAATAGGGGTGTAAATGAGCCGAGCCGAGCCGAACTCTAAAATGTTCATGTATCGTTTGTTAAGAAATTATCGAACTCGAACTCGAGCTCGAACTTGAATCGAGCCAAAATTTATGTTTGAGCTCGGTTCGTTAAGATAAAATGTTGTTCGCGAACAGTTCACGAACAGCTCACGAATCTGTCTCATGAGCTTACTCACGAACTTTTAGTTTCGAACAACTCATTAAGCTTCTTCACGAGCTTGTTCATGTAATTATGCTCACGAATAAATCTTAAACGTTGATCGCAAACTTATGCTCACGAGCTCACTTACGAACAACTCATAAACTTGTTTCCTCATTTTTGTATACAAAAATCTAATATTAAAAAAATCAAAAAGCCAAAATTAAATAATAAAAATTTTGTCTCAGCACTAGAAATAATAATAAATCATCAACCACTAAAATTCTCACATTTCCAATTTCAAAAAACAAAAGAAGTTTGATTTAAAAATAAAGGACGAAGAAACGTAATTGTTACACAATCATAAACATTTATTAATTCTTTTAATATATTTAAGTAGTATAAATAAATTTAGACTAAATTGCAATTTGCAACCCTTTGGTTCGGACCAAAATCAGTTTGGTACTCATAGTTTGCATAATTGCAGTTAGGGGTGTTCGCGGGTCGGGTTGGCCGGGTTGATGACGTTTTTGCAACCCGACCCAATTAAGTCGATTTCAAAATTTTTAACCCAACCCGTAAAAAATAATTTTATAACCAAACCTACCCATTATATATCGGTTTGGGTTGGGTTGGTTCGGTTTGAATGGGTTAAATAATTTTATAAAAAAAATTAAAGTACACAAAATAAAGCTCATTTTGAGAACTTAAGTAAAATTAAATTATGTGTAATCTAGGATTTTATTGTTAATATTTAATTTAATTATTGTTATAATTTTAGTAATGTAAATTACATCGTAAATCATATGCATACACGCCATATGTAATCATACATCTATAAATAAAATTATACTAAATTATAAAATAAAAAATATATATTAGATCGGGTTGGGTTGGGTTGGGTTGGCCGAAAAAATATAAAACCCATACCCAACCCATTTAAATCGGTTTAAAAATTTTCTAACCCAATCAAGTATTGAGTTTTTTTTTATCGGTTTGAACGGTCGAAAAAAGGGTCGGGTTGGGTCGATTTAATCGGTTTGGTGAACCCATGAACACCCCTAATTGCAGTTTGCATCCCTAAGAATGTTTGGGCGCTGCAAATTGCACCCCTTTCGTGTATTTTTACCAAAAACCCAGGGATAATTTGGTAAATTCAGAATATTTAATTACATTTTGATCCCTAAAATATGAAATTTTGCATACATGAACACTTGAACAAAAAGTTTCGAATTTTCATAAATTTTTTCGATTTTTTCCTAATTTTTTTCGAATTTTTCAAACGATTCACAGAAAAATTCGAAAAAATTTATGAAAAATTAGAAAAAATTTAGGAAAAATTCGAAAAAAATTATGAAAATTCGAAAGTTTTTGTTCAAGGGTTCATGTATGTAACATTTCATACTTTAGGGATCAAAATGTAGTTAAGTATTTTGAATTTACCAAATTATCATGGGCAATTTGGTAAAAATACACGAAAGGTGTGCAATTTGCAGCGCCCAAACATTCTTAGGGATACAAACTACAATTATGCAAACTATGAGTACCAAACCGATTTTGGTCCGAACCAAAGGGTTGCAAATTACAATTTAGTCATAAATTTATACATCAATAACATTTGCTACTAAAATTTAGCACTTAAAATGATGTAATATTTAATTTGATACAAATTTTGACAAATATATACTATATATACTAATTGTAAGACTGAGTTGTTGTTGTTGTTGTTGTTATTATTATTATTATTATTATTATTATTATTATAAAAAAATTGTACTCCGTAATAACTAACATAACATATAAGATATTCTACTTAATGATGTACAATTAATAAGAGTTTCGATAGTATATTCTAATAATCAAACATATATTATATATAGGAGATTATTTATCGAATTTGTTTATGAACCGCTAATGAACTCGTATATCAAACATGTTAACGAGCTTAACTATCGAACTTATTCACGAACATGTTCATGAGCTATGTTCACGAGCCTGTTCATGAACTATGTTCACGAACACATTAATCGAACTTGTTCGCGAGCTATCGAGTCGAACTTTACTGTGATCAAGTTCAGCTCATTTATAAATCGATTTCTAAAATCGTGTTCAAGATCGACTCATTTATGAATCGAACCGAATCCGAACCGAGCTTTTTTCGAACCGAACGCCGAGCCGTTCGTGAGTGTATCGGTTCATTTACAGCTCTAACTGTCAAGGCATAGCTACGTTCATCAACATTTTTAGTTGCCTTATACCCATCATCTTCAAGGCTGAGACAAACAATTTAAAAAATTAGTACATGTACTTTGGTGTACATCTGAATTAAAACTATTTATAAAGGTTAAAATTAATCAAATTTCAAAAATATGCAAAAAATATATGAGGCGTTGATATACCGCTGCCTCATCTCGAAGACGGACTCATCATTCAAGTTGAAATAAACTTTAGAAGATGGCAATGTGCTAATTTGAACAGAATCTGTTATGAAACATGGCAGAAAAATTTAATAATTATGATCTGGCTACATTGCATAAATAAATTTTGAGATTAATTCCGACACAACACTAAAGCTGAATTTTGGATTACTTACTCTTAAACATAGTCATTTTTGTATTTGCAAGGATTACAATTATACTTTTCTCAGAATCATGCTTATAATATTCATCATTGCATGATATAGCCAAATCTCCCCAAATGCCAACTCTAAGACGAAAACTACATATCAAACATATTACAAAAACACATCATGTTATGATTTACGAATAAATTAAAAATGTAAGCTTTATTGTAGAACGTATCAATAAATTTCAAATAACCTCCCATCGCAAAGTTTGAATCTAACAATATCTCTCTCTCCAAACTTTGTTGTTATTTTCCTCACGCTTTCATAGTCCTCCACAACTCCAATAAGATCTATAATTTAAAATTAAATATTAACAACAATAGTATATAAAAACACATATAAGTCTATATGAGTATCGGTGAAATGAAGGAAAATGGTACACACCTATTGCAAATTCTGGATTTTCATTTTCCTCCAAACGATTTGCTTCAACTTCCACATCACCTAGGTCCAAGAATTCAAATTTATAGGCAGGGATAATTTGCTCATCAACACAGGATTCAAAAGTAGTTGCATTAGTAAATCTTATGCAAATATCTGTCGAAACTGGCTTCAAGTTGCCAACAGCATCACGCACGATAAAGGTCTGAACTATATAAACATCTCCTTCGTTCACATTCTTGCCAATAACCTTCCATACATCAGCAAAAGCAAATGAATGGATATGGGCATTCTACACATACAAAAACATAGTATTATTCAGTAATTAATGATAAAATTCCATATCTGACAAAAACTGTAATGAACAAATAATTTACATCATCATCTAAAAGAATAAGATTAAATCCTTTAGTTGTGCCACTATCAGATGATACGGTTGGCCACATTCTGGTTACTCTAACTTTAATCCTCCAATCAGTACGTGATTTCTCAAGATCCTGAATATGGTGGAAAGAAAGCGTTTCCATTGCTGCAATGTTCTGTAAAATAACTTTGTAATAGTGATTGTCGAATAAGAAGATTTGACAGATATGTAAAATGTTAAGTACAATATCAGAATTAAGAAAGCTATGTTTTTTGTATAACTACTTATGCATCTTAAAAGTTTTGTTAGAGAACTTACAACGTGGTGTAGCAAAAGGAACCGCAAAGAATTGAATGTATTATCTGTTGTTGGTTAAACCACTCTTTACTGTATTACTTATATTACACAAATTGTGGAGTTGTGGAATACTATTAGGAGACTAAATTGATTAATTAGTATCATCATAACAAATAACAAACTGTTTAAATGAGTATATCCCATAATCGTAGCTTGTAATTGGCAAAAAAGATATTGCTCATATTGACATAATAAGATAATGATAACAAATCCTAACTGAATATTCAAATTGAGTATAATCAGCCAGATTCACACTACTAACAAACAATCAACTATATGTTATACAATTATATCTATCAACTGTAATTTTATGTTAGGTTATAAAAACAATGTAGTCTGTAAATATTCTGTATAAAGTAAATTTTGACATCGTCACATACACTAAAAAGAAATCATATTGGTGACGTAGAAAATGCAACATGTTAAAATTTGGTTTAACTTACTTTCAAGCTATAAATTAAAATAAGGCCATAAAATTATGGTCATGGTATAGAAACTTGTAGATTAAATAAATACATCAAGATCCTTATTTATAAATCATGTTTTTCACAAACTGGGAAGGTTATAAAAAACCTCTTCAAAAACTACATTACTTGTTACATTTTTGCTAAAGCCAGAATCGTCAACAATCAAAATTTGAAGTCCTTCGGGAGATGTAACTCGAGAAATCGCTACATAAAGCTGACCATGGGAGAAGATAGGTTGAGGAAGATATAATCCAACATTATCCAACGATTGACCTTGACTCTTGTTTACAGTCATTGCAAAACATACCTGTATTGGGAACTGAGTTCTTTTAAATTCAAACGGCCATTTGGTATCAGTTGGTACCATGTCAATCCTTGGAATCAAGTGCTTTGTACCAACCTGCGAACCACAAAGAATCTGACATTCAATACTATTCTTTTTGCATCCAGTTACTATCATTCTTGTGCCATTGCATAACCCCATAATTTGATTTAAATTACGCATCAACATGACTACTGCTCCAACTTTGATTTTCAACTCATGTTTGGGAAGACAGGGCATATTAAGAGAGTTCAGATATTCAACGGGAAATGCAACATCAAATTCACAATCTTCACCACCATTATCATCAATGGAGTCTTGACTAAGATACGTATGTATCCTACTGGGAATTTTGTCAAGAATATGAGAATTAATATCATCAACAGTTATATTTGTAGGCGTCAAAATTGACCTTGATCTCAAATATTGATGTGAATGCATGTTCTTCACAAAATCTGGATATATGAGGTCAATAAGAGTGGTGATGGGATTTGTACCATTACTTTTGACAACATATTGATCTGGAAGAACAAACTCAGAGTCTATTAGTTCGTTGCCAGGTTGAATAGATTGGACTTTACCATCTCCAATATCAAGTTGCCATTTACTGAATTGAGCAATCTTTCTATTTTGCTCCTCTGAATTACCTCCATGTAACCGCATATTTTGCTTAAGAAGGAAAACTTTGCATAAGTCCCATAACCTAGATTTGTTCAATGCAGCATTCACTGTATCAGCTCTAGAACCCTTAGGTAAAACAGGTAATATTTGTCGAAAATCTCCACCAAAAACAACTGTAATCCTACCAAAAGGTTTATTGGCTCTCTCCAAATCAACAGCAGCCATTATGTCTCTCAAACTTCGATCCACAACTTAAAAGGCATGACGATGTTGCATTGGTGCTTCATCCCAAATTATAAGGCTGGTTTGCTGCATTAGCTCAGCAATGTCTGTACCATGCTTTATTCCGGCAATTGAATACTGATCCAACTTTAAAGGTATATGAAATCTAGAATGTGCAGTTCGTCCTCCTGGAAGTAATGTAGCAACAATTCCAGAACCTGCAACAAGAAGGACAATTTTTCCTTCTGATCTTAGACGACAACAAAGGGTTTGCCAGAGAAAAGTTTTACCACAACCACCGCTTCCATAAACAAAGTACATGCCACCTCTTTTATGATGAACATTTTCAATAACTGCATTATATACCTCCAATTGTTCAGTATTAAGCTTTACATGATTTTTTTCATGCTGGACCTTCATTTCCTCTTTGTCGTATCCAGTTTCTTCAATAATTAGTCGATTTACAAAAGAACCGAAAAATTGCTCCTCCGGAAATGGCAACATGGGATAATCACGGAGAGACTTGCCAACTTCATTCAACAATTTTTCTAATTCTGCAAAAACAATAATGTTTTATCATATAATAAAATATGATGATATTGTATTTAAAAAATTTAATATTATAATGGAAAGTGTAGTGTGTTGCACGAACCTGCCAAGGCATAATTTTTAATCTCCTTATCAGAAAGTGATAAATGAATATTTTCTGTTATTTTTCGTCTCATATAAACAACATCATCTGATATACTCTTCCAATGAGCATCCCATAGGGCAAAAGGATCCGAAACAGAACAGTAGACCAATATGTTAACAAACATCGCACGGATTTGTGAAGGCATAGAAGAATGGGCATTCTCGGACAATGCATCATGCCACTGCTTATCATTATTTAAAAGACCTAGAGCACCACACGCTTCCTTAAAGGTCTCATAAACAATACCATCCACAGTCCGTAAATCAGAAAATGACAGTACTCCTTTTCTTCTTAACAAAAGCATACGAAGATATAGTAAATCTCCACTTGTGGCGTGAACCTCTGTTAGCCTGCCAACTACATCACCTCTTTGTCTAAGCTTCCATTTACCAGATTTTGGTACCCATGTGAAGTGGCTAGGAAATTCAGCATAAGTAAAATTGCGTGAATGTGGCAATTCCTTATTAGCTATGAACCAAGCTTCTAATTTACTTGTTTTTGATGTGGCCTTTTCACAAACCTTTTCCAAATTAGCAGTACTTTGGAAATTGATTTGTTTTTCACCAGGTAGGTGAATTGGTAACCGGTCAACACTTGGCCATCGATTATGAATGTCAAAAGAAAAAATTCTCCATGAAGCTTCAGATGCACATACATACCGTCCGTCAAAAAAATTCTTAACTTCATCGAGGCTCTTGCCTTTGTTTGTAGAAGCATTAACAGATGACTTTGTTGATTTTTTTTAAGCATCATCGTAGCAGTGTCATGTCCTTTCAAACAATATTTGAAAAGGTACTTTAAGGATCTTGAGCTATTGCATATTTCTAAATTTATGTGACACTGAAACCGTACCAAGAGATCTCGGTTGAAAGGGACAACATACTGATTATCAAGGTTTACACCTTTTTTCTTGATAACTCTACCAGTCCTACGTCTGCGATAAACCGGAAAGCCACTGTCATCAAAGAATGTATGTATGTTAAATCTGCAAAAGTAAAAAAATAATCACATCATTGACAAAAATATAAAAACATATATATCAATAAAGTGTCCCTATTGTATCTATGGTTGGTGTACCTTTTTGGAAAATGTCTGATACATTTTCCTTTCACCATGCATGGAGAATAAGTACAATCTTTACCACATGGACCATGGATCATGTAGTTCTTTACAGCATGATATGCTATGGGATCAGACTCTCGATCAGGAATCTCAGCTGAAACTAACCGATCGATCTTATCAATTGTATTTGGTCTATCTTCTGGATGTAACCAAATTAACATGTGTACATGTGGCAAACCACGCTTTTGAAATTCTATCACATGCATAACTGTTGGATAATTAAAAAGGAAAATGTAAAAAAAATCAGACTTGGATAAATTAATAATTCAAACTAAATATTTATGCATTAAAATGAAACAAACAGAAATAAATTAAATTAAATTAAAAAATGTACCTCCTATGCATCTGCCAAAATAATTCTTCTTCTTGATTAAATCAAGTAGTTGGTCAAGCTTCAATTTAAATACTCTTGAAACAATATCCGGAGCATCAACAACATCAACGTTGGGCAATAAATCAAGCATTTTTTGGATTTCAGGCCATTTAGAATTACATGTCATTGTAAGAAATAAGGAAGGATGGCCAATTGCACGACAAATAGCCAATGAATCTTTAAAATATTGTGACATGTAACGTTGTGATCCAGTAAAAGAAGCAGGCAAAATAACAGCTTTACCAACATGAGTAGGATCATTATCTCCTTTCCGTACAGCATCACGTACGGAATGATAGAGATCAGCTCGAATGGTAGTTTGATGATTTGAGATCCAATCCAATCTATACTGTTCAATAGCAGTAAAAGAATCGACAATGTATTGTTGCCATAAACGTCCAGCCTGGTGAAGAGATATTCCTTTCACAAAATAATAAATTCGAACATTACTGTTAGAATATTATAACTACTGAGTAAGTAAAAAAAATATGCTTCTTTTGTTAATTTTACTTACCTTCAGAAGTACGTATCATTATTTTGTAACAGTAGTATTCCCTTAAGGAAACCGTCCGCCTTTGCTTAGAATCAGGATCAAGCTCTTCATCATCTATTTCTGTATGATCATGCCTCTTTTGATTTCTCAGAGGTATATGAACATGATATCCTTCTTTGCCTGTCGGAAATAACAATGGATATTGGAACTGCATAAAATGAGGATCTGTTTCGTATATTCTCTTCAATCCTCCTTTTTTAGAATTCACAACAGTATCTCTGAAGCCACCAGTGTCAGTATCATCACTTACAATAAATGCAGCAACCTCATTAGATGGTCCAATAGGATTTGGTCTTCCACTGGATGACATGGATGATATAAGAACCAATTTAAACTCATCAAGGTCAGCATTTTCAAACCGATCTCTAGCCAAGCGAAAGGAACGCACTAACTCATTTTTTTGGTCCAACATGGTTAACAGTTCTTCGACAATATATGGATCAACATTGTCTTTAGAACCACCTAATGCATTAATTCGATTTTCAACCTCATTTTCTGTATCGTAAATGTATAACTGACAAAATTTAGGTCCTGATCCATCGTGAGGGACCAAACTACCCAAAAGATGATAATTCTGACCTTGCAATTTGAAACAATAGGGACCTCTACCTCTATTGATTTTATTATCAACTTTTCCGCCTGTAGATGTAAAAGAGAACATGCAATTGTAAACTCTAATGTTTTGTTTAAAGTGCTTGGATTTCTCATGTTGACCATTTAACAAAGAAGCAAGTGGTTCTGGAGGTGGTGGCTCTTTATCAAGATGGACTTGACCATTTCTGCAGCAAAGAGAGAATGTTGGATCTTTTCTGGTACATGATTTATTGTTACGCTCCTCATTCCACATACGTGATCCACACTTTGAGCATATTTTTGTTGGGGCACCAATATCCATATATCCCTTCCACAAATTTGGATTACTACTACAATCTGCCGAATCATCGCAATCCATTTCAGTAATACCACCAAGATTATCCTCATTAACAAATTCTGGAAAATGTATAATACATATGGTCATTAATAAGGTAAAATTAAAATGTACCAATAATAGCTAAGGTTATATTACAATTAAATGTTGTAGTCATTTAAATATATTTTGTAAAAAGACATTAAGACAAACAGGCAGGATTGAAATTAATACCTCTGTCCAGATCATCATTTCCTGTAATATAAGCTTCATCGGCCATATCAAATTCTGCATTGAGATTTTTCTTTGTAGATGATGATTCAGGTTGATCCATATTCCTTTTTGGAATCTGAATTGTAGGTTGATTAGTTCGATTTAACATTCCATGCTCGTATATCTGAGTATTTGAAGAAAAATGTGATCCAACGTTCGACGTAGGCATACATCTTGTAGAGTGTGCTAAACTAATGTCATCCTCCTCAGTGGTAGATTGTACTGGAATTTTGTTTTCACCTGGCATTGAGCTGAATTATAAGTACATAGGAAATACCAGGTACATATAATTAAATTATGATGTTTTTTCTCACCATAAAGCTTATTGACATTAGGTCCTCTGAATCTCCGTTTTCCAATTGTATTAAAAATTGTCAGTGAGCCAATAGATATAAATAATAGATTCTGAGATTGTTTATATGATCTAACCTGAAGAGCTGTCGCTAAAACTAATATTCTCCTTAATTCTTTGATTATCACATAAGGTTCGTGCAGCGGTGCATTCCTCTGTTGCAATTCTAGTAAGTACATATATTTATATTTTTCAATTATATGATTGAAAAGTGTAAAATGAGACAAAGAAACTTTTATACCTTTTCGCTTGTACTGCAACCTAGGTTGATTATTAATGAGATTCTCTGCCGGTCCAAGAATTTTACGCTTCATTTCTAAATAAAAATATCATTAAAATTACACATAAAGAAGTATGGAAAAATGTTGGTAAAACAAATGAAATATATTGAAGGATTGTATGAGTAGTATGTACACGTAGAAGATCCCATCGCTTTTGGTTGTGTATGTTTTCCAATCACTTTGTTTGTTGCAAGAGGAGTTGCAAAATCGACTAAAAATATAAAGTTAGCAAAATTGGAAAAAAGTTGAATAACTATTTTTGGAAAAACTGGCAACAATTCTTGTTACCTGTGGATAGAGGTGATGGTGTAAAAATGCTATTTTGAAATGTTTCACCGGATCCAGTTGGGTTTCGATTTTCTACATTATCTCTGTAACTCATATTTGACTCGAGCATTTTGGAATCACGCAAAACAGTCTCAACATTCTGGCCGCGAACCCTACGTTTCAATCCTAGGAAACAATACAGGCATCAGTAGTGAAATAATGAATACAAAGACGTATAGCACACAAATTACCTGTATATTTAGCTGCATTAATCTTGTTCATTGATTCGGTTTCTCCATCAAAATTTGGCTGTCTAATATTTATATTTCCTCCTATATCCTTAATGATATTGTGCTGTTTGGATGGACCTAAAACCGTCTCCATATTTTGTCCACGAATTCTACGTTTTGTACCTGGCAACAGATTATCAAATTATTACAAAAGTACCATCAAACAAACAAACGTAAATGCATTAAGAATATGAGACTGACATAAGGTTCAAAACCTGATTGTGCATTTTTTGAATTAATTTGCTCTAATGAGTAACTGATCGAGTTAGTAGATGACGGAGTAGTGTTCGTAGGAATTGGGCATACTTCTGATAAAAAATATAAAAAATCAATAAACAACATATTTAACCAAAAAAACAATATTTACATCAACATCTAAACATGACATTTCGGTAGATGATTTGAAAGGAACATTACCAATGGGCATAGGAGTACCTCCACCGTTATTTCCTGTTAGAAAATGGAAAGTTTGAGGCATATTTATAATATGTTCTTGATGTAATTTCCAGAAACTAACGAGTGGAGGTTGTTCCTTGTAATGAGGACTTAAACTTTCATGTTTGGATCTAAGACATTTTCTTAGTGGAATCCATAGATAAATTGAGTTGAAAGAAGGAGATTTGAATTCAGGTTGCAGATGGAAATCATGGCCATGATATATATTTCATGATCATGAAGAGGCATCAAAAGAGATGGGATATTCAGAAATGTTTCATGCCCATGAGAAAGTTTTCATGTCCATGAATGTATACTTGGTTGGTCAGAAACGTTTCATGCCCATGAGGAAGTTTTCATGCCCATTATGTGATTTTAAATTAGATATTGATTTATTTTAACAGGTTTCAGATTTATTTGTTACAATAGTACTGGAAATTTGGGTCAGTATTTGGATAAAATCCTGATGGAAATTTGGATCAGTACTTGGAGTAAAATCCTGATGGACTTGGTCAGACATCAGATACTGATGGGCTAAATCCTGATGGATATCAGTTCCTGACAAAGCACTGAATCCTGATCCTGATGGACACCAAATCCTGATGTTACTGATGACCAAATCCTGATGCTTATGTAACTGAAAAATAAATACTGATGCAGTTAATGCAATTAAATCAGAATATTTACTTTCCTTTTATGGAGTATCAGTTACGTTTTATTCTTGGTATTATATATATACAGAATAGAATAGAACGTTGAAAGATATACGATACATCCTAAGGAGAGAAAACCCTCGTAATCTTCTTTCTCTCTGCTCTCTCAACACATACAGAAGAGATACATAATTCTCAGGCGAACTGAGGTGCTAGTCGCTGTTGATCTCTCCGCCTCTGTGACCGGTTTGATCTGTGCTGTTTTATCCTGGAAGTGTTATTGCAGCAACCCAACACAGCGTAAGTGGGGCAATAATCTCTTCAAGAACAGCCAAGTCTTCTCGAAGGGCTTGGTGACTCAGCTGTGTTCTCTCTCTCTCTTGTTGTCTTGGCTTAAGCTACTGTGAGAGATAAGTGTTCTTACTTTTCTTGTTAATTACAGTTACTGATCATACTCTTGTTTATGCCTTCGTGTTTTGTTTCGTTATTTGGTTAATTACCTGTTCTTGTTTATTAATATATATCACTGCCTCATTGTTGTGTTTAGTGTAAAATTCCCAACAATCTTGAAGAGAATATTTGTGTTATATATTGTTAATTAACAAGATGGTTAACGAAACTGAAACTCCTGTTGTTGAGACTAGCTCTGGGTCTGGTGTTACTGTACCCACTATTGATTGGACTACGTACCGTTTCCCACAGCCTATCGATATGTCAGGTATGCCTGATAAATTCGGTGGGGGTGTTGGTTTTTCTCGTTGGCAGAAAAAGATGAAACTGTGGTTAACGGTAAAGGGTCTATGGCCAGTGGTGCAGTATGAGAAACCAGTTGTGGTTAAGGAGAAAGCTGAAACTGTTAAGGCTTATACCATGTGGGAGGAAAAGGATGGGGTGGCTAGGGCTGCAATTCTGGCAGCTTTGGCTAACACTCTATTCGATGTTTATTCATCTGACTCTTACACTGCTAAGCTCTTATGGGAGAAGCTTGACCAGACACATAATACTGACTCGCAAGGGTTGGAAAAGTATTCTGTGGCTAGGTTCCTTGACTTTAAACTGGTGGATACTAAATCCATGACTGAGCAGGTGCATGAGTTAGAGATGTTGGTTCATGCTTTGAAGGAGTCTGGTATGGACTTACCTGAAAAGTTTCAGGTTATGTCTGTGATTGAAAAACTCCCTAAGTCTTGGGAAGAGTTTGCACTCTTCCTGAAAAGACAGAAAGGAGAGATCACTTGGACAAACCTGATGTTGGACATCTCTGTGCAGGAGCAACACAAGTCCAAGCAGGGACATGTGATGCCTACTGAACATGCTGGGAGTTCGAAGGTAAATGTAGTGACTGTAGGACAGAAAAGAAAGTCTGTCACTAAGAAGGAAAACACTAAGTCTAAGGACAAGAACAAGGCTAAGAAACCAAAGGCAAACAAACCATGTTGGTCTTGTGGACAGGTTGGTCATTGGAGCAAGGACTGTCCTGAAAAGAAAGCTAAGAAACCTGTTGTGGGAGCACAAACTAACACTGTGCTTGGAACCACTGGTGGGCCTACGGTTAACATGGTTGTTGGTGAAGCTGTTGCTTCTGAAACTGACAACGGGTATGTGACCTACAACCCTGTACTTCTTTCCACTTATTCGTCTCATGAATGGTTGATTGATACTGGAGCTAATGTACATATTTGTACTGATATTACTCTATTTGTATCTTATCAACAGACTCATGGAGTGACGGTGACGATGGGGAATGCTAGTGCAGCTCAAGTACTTGGAATAGGAAACGTGGACCTGAAGTTCGCTTCTGGGCGTGTTCTATCCCTCACTAGAGTGCACCATGTTCCTGATATTCGTAGAAATATAATAAGTGGAAGTTGTTTAGTTAAGAATGGTTTTGAAGTTTCTTTGAAATGTAATAAAGTAGTTATTACAAATACTGGTGTATTCTTTGGCAAAGGTTACTTGTCGGATGGATTATTTTTAATAAATGTCGAGCCTGTTTTGGGCAGTTTTATTAATAATAATGTTGTTCCTTCTGTTAATTGTGTTGAATCATCTGATTTGTGGCACGCTCGTCTTGGTCACTTGAATTTTGGTGCTCTAAAGAATATGATGAACTTAGAGTTGATTCCAAAACATGCCATTGATAAGAAATCTAAATGTCAAGTATGTGTGACTGCTAAACAAACTAGGAAACCCTTTCATAATGTGGTTAGGGATTCGAATGTGTTAGATTTAGTGCACACAGACATATGTGAATTTGGTGGTGTTTTGACCAAGGAACATAATAGATATTTCATTACTTTTACAGATGATTGTAGTAGATATTGTTATGTTTATTTGCTTAAACATAAAGATGAAGCACTAGATAAATTCATTATGTTCAAAACTGAAGCTGAAACACAAACTGGTAAAGTACTTAAACGTTTGAGATCAGATAGAGGTGGTGAGTATACGAGTAACTCGTTTAATGAATTTTGCAAGAGCAATGGTATAGTTCATGAGGTAACTCCACCATACACACCTGAGTCTAATGGGGTGGCAGAACGAAAGAACAGAACCTTTAAGGATATGATCAATAGTATGTTGATTAATTCTGGGTTGCCTAAGTACATGTGGGGAGAAGCTCTGAATACGGCTTGCCATATTCTGAATAGAGTTCCTCTGAAACATATGGACAAGACACCTTATGAATTATGGACAGAGAAAAGGACTAGCTTAAAATATCTTCGTGTGTGGGGGTGCCTTGCAAAGGTACTTGTCCCTGAACACAAGAGAAAGAAACTAGGGCCGAAAACTGTTGATTGCATCTTTCTGGGCTATAGGGAAACCACTACAGCTATGAGATTTTTAGTGTTAAAATCTGACATAGATGGAATAGTGGCTAACACTATAGTTGAATTTCGTGATGCAACATTCTTTGAGGATGTGTTCCCTATGAAGACTGGTATACCTCAGGGTATTCCTGATGATGATCCCACTCACACATCGAGGTCCATTCCTGATCATGTGGAAAGGATGACAAATGTGGGGGCAGATCCTGATAGTAGCTCTATTCCTGATGAAGTAGAGAAACCTAGAAGGAGTAAGCGTGCTAAGGTAGTCAAGGATTTTGGAAGTGATTTTGTCACTTACAATATCGAGGATGAACCTTTAACTTTTCGACAGGCCATGGATTCTTCTGAATCAAGGTACTGGAAAGGTGCTGTAAAAAGTGAAATTGACTCTATTGTTTCTAACGGAACATGGGAGTTAGTTGATCTACCTCCTGGGTGTTCTACTATAGGATGTAAATGGGTATTCAAAAGGAAGATGAATCCTGATGGCTCAATAGATAAGTATAAGGCTAGGCTGGTAGCTAAGGGCTTTAAGCAAAAGGAAGGCATTGATTACTTTGACACATACTCTCCAGTTGCTAGAATGACAACAATTCGAATGCTTATAGCATTGGCTTCTGTACATGGTCTTATCATCCATCAAATGGATGTAAAGACAGCTTTTCTTCATGGTGAACTTGAAGAAGAGATTTATATGGATCAGCCTGAGGGATTTGTTGCCTCTGGAAATGAAAGGAAAGTATGTAAGTTAATCAAGTCTATATATGGCTTAAAACAAGCTCCAAGAGACTGGCATAAAAAGTTTGATGAAACTGTTTTAGAATCAGAATTTGTAGTTAATGAAAGTGACAAGTGTGTCTATTACATGGTTAAAGGAAATGAATGTATTATTGTGTGCCTGTATGTGGATGATATTTTGTTGTTTGGAACCAATATTGAGATTATTAACGAGACAAAAAGTTTCTTGAAAAGGCATTTTGAAATGAAGGATATGGGAGAGGCTAGTGTGATTCTTGGAATCAAGTTGACTCAGTCAACTGATAGAATAACCTTGTCACAATCTCATTATATAGAGAAATCTATACTTGAGAAGTATGGTTATTCAAATTGTAGAATTGCAAGTACTCCGTATGATCCTAAAATTGCCCTTGTCAAGAATAGTTCAGGAGTACCTGTGTCTCAGTTAAGGTATTCTCAGATTATTGGGAGTTTGCAGTATCTTGCTAATGGTACTAGGCCGGATATTTCATATTCAGTGTCTAAGTTAGCAAGATATACAAGCTGTCCAAACAAGACTCATTGGGATGCTCTTGATAGAGTGCTTAGATATCTGAAAGGCACCATATATCTTGGTCTGCATTACAGGAGGTTTCCTGGAGTGCTAGAGGGATATAGTGATGCAAGTTGGATAGCTAAGAAGTCTGGTTCCAATGGAGTGACTGGATACCTGTTTACCCTTGCGGGTGGAGCAGTATCTTGGAAGTCTTCTAGACAGACTGTTATAACTCGGTCTACCTTTGAGGCTGAGTTGTGTGCATTAGATGCCACGGGGACTGAGGCTGAATGGTTACATGGACTTATGTCAATGTTACCTGTAGTAAGTCGTCCACTTCCTGCTTTTGCTGTTCATTGTGATAGCCGTACAACTATTGACAAGATAAACAGCAAGAAGTATAATGTGAAAACAAAGAGACATATCCAAGTTAGACTAAAGTCTATAAGGGGTTTAATGTCTGAAAGGATTATTGCTGTTGAGTTTATTGGAACTCAAGAAAACCTAGCTGATCCTTTGACTAAGGGGCTTGAGCATGCTGTAGTCCTTAAGTCTAGGTTGGGGATGGGACTGATAGCCCATAATAATTCATCTACAGCGGGAACCCAATACACATGAGAGGAGATCCCTCGAAAGTGTATTCAATGTGGTAATAACAAGTTGTAAGGGTGAATTGGTTGTACCTTTAACTACATAGATTGATACTCACGTATCTGGAGTCTATCCCCTGTAAACCTAAAAGGTACTGTAACTGCCAGTATAGCAAGAGTTATTTGAACTCTGAATGGGGTCAAGTCATATGACGAGATGCTAGCAGTACATCTCTGGAGATGCCCAGCTAAGCGAATGTAATTGTGTGGTCGCAATTAGAGGAAAGGGTTATTCCTTGAAGCATTCGACGAACAGGATCGAGACATGACCATTAACGTCTCAAAGCCGTAGATTAGCACCATAGCCTTTGATTTGTCGTCGTCTATGGAGTGTGGTTACACCAAACGGATAAAGATTCAAGGTGAAACATTCCATCTGAATCCGGTAGCCATCGAAGTAGAGGACTTAGGAGGGTTCAAACCCGGAAGGGTACCTACTCTGAAAAACAAGTCATGATGAGGATAGATATGTATTTGAATTTCTGTATGGATTCGTGGGGGATTGTTAGAAAATGGAAAGTTTGAGGCATATTTATAATATGTTCTTGATGTAATTTCCAGAAACTAACGAGTGGAGGTTGTTCCTTGTAATGAGGACTTAAACTTTCATGTTTGGATCTAAGACATTTTCTTAGTGGAATCCATAGATAAATTGAGTTGAAAGAAGGAGATTTGAATTCAGGTTGCAGATGGAAATCATGGCCATGATATATATTTCATGATCATGAAGAGGCATCAAAAGAGATGGGATATTCAGAAATGTTTCATGCCCATGAGAAAGTTTTCATGTCCATGAATGTATACTTGGTTGGTCAGAAACGTTTCATGCCCATGAGGAAGTTTTCATGCCCATTATGTGCAACTGATTTTAAATTAGATATTGATTTATTTTAACAGGTTTCAGATTTATTTGTTACAATAGTACTGGAAATTTGGGTCAGTATTTGGATAAAATCCTGATGGAAATTTGGATCAGTACTTGGAGTAAAATCCTGATGGACTTGGTCAGACATCAGATACTGATGGGCTAAATCCTGATGGATATCAGTTCCTGACAAAGCACTGAATCCTGATCCTGATGGACACCAAATCCTGATGTTACTGATGACCAAATCCTGATGCTTATGTAACTGAAAAATAAATACTGATGCAGTTAATGCAATTAAATCAGAATATTTACTTTCCTTTTATGGAGTATCAGTTACGTTTTATTCTTGGTATTATATATATACAGAATAGAATAGAACGTTGAAAGATATACGATACATCCTAAGGAGAGAAAACCCTCGTAATCTTCTTTCTCTCTGCTCTCTCAACACATACAGAAGAGATACATAATTCTCAGGCGAACTGAGGTGCTAGTCGCTGTTGATCTCTCCGCCTCTGTGACCGGTTTGATCTGTGCTGTTTTATCCTGGAAGTGTTATTGCAGCAACCCAACACAGCGTAAGTGGGGCAATAATCTCTTCAAGAACAGCCAAGTCTTCTCGAAGGGCTTGGTGACTCAGCTGTGTTCTCTCTCTCTCTTGTTGTCTTGGCTTAAGCTACTGTGAGAGATAAGTGTTCTTACTTTTCTTGTTAATTACAGTTACTGATCATACTCTTGTTTATGCCTTCGTGTTTTGTTTCGTTATTTGGTTAATTACCTGTTCTTGTTTATTAATATATATCACTGCCTCATTGTTGTGTTTAGTGTAAAATTCCCAACAATCTTGAAGAGAATATTTGTGTTATATATTGTTAATTAACAAGATGGTTAACGAAACTGAAACTCCTGTTGTTGAGACTAGCTCTGGGTCTGGTGTTACTGTACCCACTATTGATTGGACTACGTACCGTTTCCCACAGCCTATCGATATGTCAGGTATGCCTGATAAATTCGGTGGGGGTGTTGGTTTTTCTCGTTGGCAGAAAAAGATGAAACTGTGGTTAACGGTAAAGGGTCTATGGCCAGTGGTGCAGTATGAGAAACCAGTTGTGGTTAAGGAGAAAGCTGAAACTGTTAAGGCTTATACCATGTGGGAGGAAAAGGATGGGGTGGCTAGGGCTGCAATTCTGGCAGCTTTGGCTAACACTCTATTCGATGTTTATTCATCTGACTCTTACACTGCTAAGCTCTTATGGGAGAAGCTTGACCAGACACATAATACTGACTCGCAAGGGTTGGAAAAGTATTCTGTGGCTAGGTTCCTTGACTTTAAACTGGTGGATACTAAATCCATGACTGAGCAGGTGCATGAGTTAGAGATGTTGGTTCATGCTTTGAAGGAGTCTGGTATGGACTTACCTGAAAAGTTTCAGGTTATGTCTGTGATTGAAAAACTCCCTAAGTCTTGGGAAGAGTTTGCACTCTCCCTGAAAAGACAGAAAGGAGAGATCACTTGGACAAACCTGATGTTGGACATCTCTGTGCAGGAGCAACACAAGTCCAAGCAGGGACATGTGATGCCTACTGAACATGCTGGGAGTTCGAAGGTAAATGTAGTGACTGTAGGACAGAAAAGAAAGTCTGTCACTAAGAAGGAAAACACTAAGTCTAAGGACAAGAACAAGGCTAAGAAACCAAAGGCAAACAAACCATGTTGGTCTTGTGGACAGGTTGGTCATTGGAGCAAGGACTGTCCTGAAAAGAAAGCTAAGAAACCTGTTGTGGGAGCACAAACTAACACTGTGCTTGGAACCACTGGTGGGCCTACGGTTAACATGGTTGTTGGTGAAGCTGTTGCTTCTGAAACTGACAACGGGTATGTGACCTACAACCCTGTACTTCTTTCCACTTATTCGTCTCATGAATGGTTGATTGATACTGGAGCTAATGTACATATTTGTACTGATATTACTCTATTTGTATCTTATCAACAGACTCATGGAGTGACGGTGACGATGGGGAATGCTAGTGCAGCTCAAGTACTTGGAATAGGAAACGTGGACCTGAAGTTCGCTTTTGGGCGTGTTCTATCCCTCACTAGAGTGCACCATGTTCCTGATATTCGTAGAAATATAATAAGTGGAAGTTGTTTAGTTAAGAATGGTTTTGAAGTTTCTTTGAAATGTAATAAAGTAGTTATTACAAATACTGGTGTATTCTTTGGCAAAGGTTACTTGTCGGATGGATTATTTTTAATAAATGTCGAGCCTGTTTTGGGCAGTTTTATTAATAATAATGTTGTTCCTTCTGTTAATTGTGTTGAATCATCTGATTTGTGGCACGCTCGTCTTGGTCACTTGAATTTTGGTGCTCTAAAGAATATGATGAACTTAGAGTTGATTCCAAAACATGCCATTGATAAGAAATCTAAATGTCAAGTATGTGTGACTGCTAAACAAACTAGGAAACCCTTTCATAATGTGGTTAGGGATTCGAATGTGTTAGATTTAGTGCACACAGACATATGTGAATTTGGTGGTGTTTTGACCAAGGAACATAATAGATATTTCATTACTTTTACAGATGATTGTAGTAGATATTGTTATGTTTATTTGCTTAAACATAAAGATGAAGCACTAGATAAATTCATTATGTTCAAAACTGAAGCTGAAACACAAACTGGTAAAGTACTTAAACGTTTGAGATCAGATAGAGGTGGTGAGTATACGAGTAACTCGTTTAATGAATTTTGCAAGAGCAATGGTATAGTTCATGAGGTAACTCCACCATACACACCTGAGTCTAATGGGGTGGCAGAACGAAAGAACAGAACCTTTAAGGATATGATCAATAGTATGTTGATTAATTCTGGGTTGCCTAAGTACATGTGGGGAGAAGCTCTGAATACGGCTTGCCATATTCTGAATAGAGTTCCTCTGAAACATATGGACAAGACACCTTATGAATAATGGACAGAGAAAAGGACTAGCTTAAAATATCTTCGTGTGTGGGGGTGCCTTGCAAAGGTACTTGTCCCTGAACACAAGAGAAAGAAACTAGGGCCGAAAACTGTTGATTGCATCTTTCTGGGCTATAGGGAAACCACTACAGCTATGAGATTTTTAGTGTTAAAATCTGACATAGATGGAATAGTGGCTAACACTATAGTTGAATTTCGTGATGCAACATTCTTTGAGGATGTGTTCCCTATGAAGACTGGTATACCTCAGGGTATTCCTGATGATGATCCCACTCACACATCGAGGTCCATTCCTGATCATGTGGAAAGGATGACAAATGTGGGGGCAGATCCTGATAGTAGCTCTATTCCTGATGAAGTAGAGAAACCTAGAAGGAGTAAGCGTGCTAAGGTAGTCAAGGATTTTGGAAGTGATTTTGTCACTTACAATATCGAGGATGAACCTTTAACTTTTCGACAGGCCATGGATTCTTCTGAATCAAGGTACTGGAAAGGTGCTGTAAAAAGTGAAATTGACTCTATTGTTTCTAACGGAACATGGGAGTTAGTTGATCTACCTCCTGGGTGTTCTACTATAGGATGTAAATGGGTATTCAAAAGGAAGATGAATCCTGATGGCTCAATAGATAAGTATAAGGCTAGGCTGGTAGCTAAGGGCTTTAAGCAAAAGGAAGGCATTGATTACTTTGACACATACTCTCCAGTTGCTAGAATGACAACAATTCGAATGCTTATAGCATTGGCTTCTGTACATGGTCTTATCATCCATCAAATGGATGTAAAGACAGCTTTTCTTCATGGTGAACTTGAAGAAGAGATTTATATGGATCAGCCTGAGGGATTTGTTGCCTCTGGAAATGAAAGGAAAGTATGTAAGTTAATCAAGTCTATATATGGCTTAAAACAAGCTCCAAGAGACTGGCATAAAAAGTTTGATGAAACTGTTTTAGAATCAGAATTTGTAGTTAATGAAAGTGACAAGTGTGTCTATTACATGGTTAAAGGAAATGAATGTATTATTGTGTGCCTGTATGTGGATGATATTTTGTTGTTTGGAACCAATATTGAGATTATTAACGAGACAAAAAGTTTCTTGAAAAGGCATTTTGAAATGAAGGATATGGGAGAGGCTAGTGTGATTCTTGGAATCAAGTTGACTCAGTCAACTGATAGAATAACCTTGTCACAATCTCATTATATAGAGAAATCTATACTTGAGAAGTATGGTTATTCAAATTGTAGAATTGCAAGTACTCCGTATGATCCTAAAATTGCCCTTGTCAAGAATAGTTCAGGAGTACCTGTGTCTCAGTTAAGGTATTCTCAGATTATTGGGAGTTTGCAGTATCTTGCTAATGGTACTAGGCCGGATATTTCATATTCAGTGTCTAAGTTAGCAAGATATACAAGCTGTCCAAACAAGACTCATTGGGATGCTCTTGATAGAGTGCTTAGATATCTGAAAGGCACCATATATCTTGGTCTGCATTACAGGAGGTTTCCTGGAGTGCTAGAGGGATATAGTGATGCAAGTTGGATAGCTAAGAAGTCTGGTTCCAATGGAGTGACTGGATACCTGTTTACCCTTGCGGGTGGAGCAGTATCTTGGAAGTCTTCTAGACAGACTGTTATAACTCGGTCTACCTTTGAGGCTGAGTTGTGTGCATTAGATGCCACGGGGACTGAGGCTGAATGGTTACATGGACTTATGTCAATGTTACCTGTAGTAAGTCGTCCACTTCCTGCTTTTGCTGTTCATTGTGATAGCCGTACAACTATTGACAAGATAAACAGCAAGAAGTATAATGTGAAAACAAAGAGACATATCCAAGTTAGACTAAAGTCTATAAGGGGTTTAATGTCTGAAAGGATTATTGCTGTTGAGTTTATTGGAACTCAAGAAAACCTAGCTGATCCTTTGACTAAGGGGCTTGAGCATGCTGTAGTCCTTAAGTCTAGGTTGGGGATGGGACTGATAGCCCATAATAATTCATCTACAGCGGGAACCCAATACACATGAGAGGAGATCCCTCGAAAGTGTATTCAATGTGGTAATAACAAGTTGTAAGGGTGAATTGGTTGTACCTTTAACTACATAGATTGATACTCACGTATCTGGAGTCTATCCCCTGTAAACCTAAAAGGTACTGTAACTGCCAGTATAGCAAGAGTTATTTGAACTCTGAATGGGGTCAAGTCATATGACGAGATGCTAGCAGTACATCTCTGGAGATGCCCAGCTAAGCGAATGTAATTGTGTGGTCGCAATTAGAGGAAAGGGTTATTCCTTGAAGCATTCGACGAACAGGATCGAGACATGACCATTAACGTCTCAAAGCCGTAGATTAGCACCATAACCTTTGATTTGTCGTCGTCTATGGAGTGTGGTTACACCAAACGGATAAAGATTCAAGGTGAAACATTCCATCTGAATCCGGTAGCCATCGAAGTAGAGGACTTAGGAGGGTTCAAACCCGGAAGGGTACCTACTCTGAAAAACAAGTCATGATGAGGATAGATATGTATTTGAATTTCTGTATGGATTCGTGGGGGATTGTTAGAAAATGGAAAGTTTGAGGCATATTTATAATATGTTCTTGATGTAATTTCCAGAAACTAACGAGTGGAGGTTGTTCCTTGTAATGAGGACTTAAACTTTCATGTTTGGATCTAAGACATTTTCTTAGTGGAATCCATAGATAAATTGAGTTGAAAGAAGGAGATTTGAATTCAGGTTGCAGATGGAAATCATGGCCATGATATATATTTCATGATCATGAAGAGGCATCAAAAGAGATGGGATATTCAGAAATGTTTCATGCCCATGAGAAAGTTTTCATGTCCATGAATGTATACTTGGTTGGTCAGAAACGTTTCATGCCCATGAGGAAGTTTTCATGCCCATTATGTGCAACTGATTTTAAATTAGATATTGATTTATTTTAACAGGTTTCAGATTTATTTGTTACAATAGTACTGGAAATTTGGGTCAGTATTTGGATAAAATCCTGATGGAAATTTGGATCAGTACTTGGAGTAAAATCCTGATGGACTTGGTCAGACATCAGATACTGATGGGCTAAATCCTGATGGATATCAGTTCCTGACAAAGCACTGAATCCTGATCCTGATGGACACCAAATCCTGATGTTACTGATGACCAAATCCTGATGCTTATGTAACTGAAAAATAAATACTGATGCAGTTAATGCAATTAAATCAGAATATTTACTTTCCTTTTATGGAGTATCAGTTACGTTTTATTCTTGGTATTATATATATACAGAATAGAATAGAACGTTGAAAGATATACGATACATCCTAAGGAGAGAAAACCCTCGTAATCTTCTTTCTCTCTGCTCTCTCAACACATACAGAAGAGATACATAATTCTCAGGCGAACTGAGGTGCTAGTCGCTGTTGATCTCTCCGCCTCTGTGACCGGTTTGATCTGTGCTGTTTTATCCTGGAAGTGTTATTGCAGCAACCCAACACAGCGTAAGTGGGGCAATAATCTCTTCAAGAACAGCCAAGTCTTCTCGAAGGGCTTGGTGACTCAGCTGTGTTCTCTCTCTCTCTTGTTGTCTTGGCTTAAGCTACTGTGAGAGATAAGTGTTCTTACTTTTCTTGTTAATTACAGTTACTGATCATACTCTTGTTTATGCCTTCGTGTTTTGTTTCGTTATTTGGTTAATTACCTGTTCTTGTTTATTAATATATATCACTGCCTCATTGTTGTGTTTAGTGTAAAATTCCCAACATTTCCCTCACCGTGTGCGATATTGGGATGTACATTTTCTGCATTTCGACTTCGAATTCTACGCTTCAAATCTATGTACATAAAGAATAAGAATTGTTATTAATATTGTTATTAATATAAGGATATGAATTGGTGTTATGAACAATGATTCATTACAAACCTGTTAGAGAAGTTCTGGAAGATGATTGTTGGTTGGACATGATTGAATCTAAGCATAAAGCGATTTACATATTAGCAGAACTCCTATGAAAACATAAAACACTGATTAAGTATACAAACATGATTTTGATCTTAATGTTTGTTGTTCCCGTTTTTTCTTTCTGCAAAAAAAGAAAATGATGATATGAATACTCCGTACTGATATGATTCAGCTTAGGGTAAGAATTTTCAAAAAATTTGAATGTGTTATTCTGTTGCTAAATTTAAGGGACAATTACTGATAATATTAATGTAAAGATATTGGGTATCTCATTCATATAAATGGGTTATTAGATGGATTATCCATGGGTCAAGTGCAAAACAATAGAAACATAACTTAAATTAGAGGAGTTGGGTAAAAAAAATTACCCATTGGGTAAAATGCTAAATGGGCAATACCATGCATTAAGATTATGTTGATAACATGCCTTATACTTATGCCTTATAAATTAAAATAATAATATATTTGAATTAGAATTGGAGGGAAGGGAAAAAAGAGAGGAGAGAGAAGTGTAGAAATGGAGGGAAATTAATATTTAATTGTTAAAAATGATTTAGGACAAGTATAGAGGTGCCTTAAAAAAAGCATGAAATGGATGTCCTAGTGTTTTAAGGCATCACCAGGACATTGTTGGAGCACAAAAAGTGATTAAATGTCATAAATATTGATTTAGGACAATATTTAGGACATTGTTGGACTTGCTCTTATGGAAACTAAATAAAAAATATAGTAAATTGATAAAAATGTGGATTTTGATTGGTGGACAAAATAAGTGGAACGGATTGAGTACAAAATTACAAAGTCTAAGAGCATCTCCAATAGGAGAGATCACTTAGCTAAATTTTAAAATTAATTACCATAAATAAGAATTATAAAGAATGCGTAAAAAAAATTACACTCCAATGGGATAAAACTGTTATCTATAATTATAGATAATCTCTTGATGTTGGTTATATTTGTCGAACCTCTAGAGACCTGTATTGAATTGCCACATCACTTATTTCTATATAAAAATTATATATTTCATTAATAACAACTTGAAATATTAATAACATACCATTTTTAAAATATAGCCAATCATTATAGCCAATACCCTCGGAACACAATGTATTACAGGTTCGACAAATTTTACATAATCAATATTTTATGTAATTTAGCCAATAATATTTAGTTAACGTCATTGGAGATGCTCTTAGTTAGCGCTAATGTTTGGAAAAAAAAAAAAAAAGGTTAGCGCTAATTATGGTAAATAAAGACAAAATGTAGTAACCAGGCTACATAAGCTTTCAAGAAAAACATAAAATAATAAGGCAACGTTGTGTCGGTAAGCCGGTAAAGGAACAACAAGGCGGTCCACCGTATCGTCGGTGCGTCCGATCCAGATATTTCTTCAGACCCACACCACCCGATTCCCTTTAATATTTTGGGAGATTTTGAGATTTTCATACAATTAATACTACTTGTACTGGGTCACTCTAAATTCTTTAAAAAATTGTGTCATAAAATAAAATTCAAAATTAACATATTTTGAGAATTTTAATATACTCCTAACATCTACCTGATATAAATAATACATGTATTAACTGATTTTGATATTCAATGGAATTAGCCAGTGTTGTAAAAAGCGGAAATCAGAATTAATCGGTAGAGGCACTGTCCAGGGATTAATCGGGGATTAATCGGGTATTTGAGGATTAATCGAATGATTAATCAAATAATTGGATTATTAATCAGTTCGATAACCCATGGAACAGGGATTAATCGTGATTAATCACCGATTTTTAGAACAGAGGAATTAGCCAAAAATAAGCAAAATGCATTTTTCAACTAAGTCCTCTAATTTTTTTTTTACTAAAATAGCAAAAAATATCAATGATTGTTTTATTATTGATATTTCACAAGTGTAACATATTTATCAAATACATTTCAAGGGTTGCTATTTATGAAAAACAAATTATAAAGTGAAAAATAGCAATGATCATTTTATTATTTTAAAAAGTAAAATCTCACAGGGGAAAAATGGTTTTCACTAAATAAAACCTTATATAATAATACTAAAATAAAATTTCTCAATGCGGGTTTATTAATTTACTTTATAACAGGAAAGTGAACGTTTATAATATTGGTGTCTTACTTAAACCCCTGAACGTTAATATTATTTTAAATTTTTATTTGAAATTGAAGTACTAAAGACAGTAATCTGAAAGTAATATGTAAACATTGAGACAGTGGGGTTCATAACTTTGTTTTAGGGGGATTCTTGTGTTTATTCTAATTTATACTCTCCCATCCCGGTTTGTTTAATTTTTTTTGGCCAAATTAATTTAATTTTATAATTTAAATTATGTATATTATATATAATTAATAAAAAATATATGATAAAAAATATAAATAATTTATTATAGACTATATTTTTTAGATTTATTAAAAAAGAGGTCAATAATTTTTAAAACTAATTCAAAATTTGGTAAGATAAAAAAAGTCAAACAAACCATTTGAAGGGACCAAGGGAGTATTTAGAAATGAAATTCTAACGACAATCTGATGATGGATGATTAGCAGTTGATCATATATAACAGAAACATAACTGATATTAACAAGGTCGACTTAAAAGTCTAAAAAGGCGACTAATTTTTGATTTAATGAATGAATGGATAGTTCAAAGGTTTGTACACATGAAAATGTGTCCTGAATTAGGAAGACTATGATTAATACAAATACAAGAATACATGATTAATTAGTTGTAATGACGGTATGATTAGACATTTTGATGGGATTCATTAGACTGTACCTGCACTGCTACACATGCAGGGGAAATTATATATAAACATCACACCCCTGCCTCTTTTGTCAAATTGAAAATATACTGTAACACTTTTCATTATTAATAGTGAAAAAAGATAAATTAATTGCTAGAAGATAGGTAGTTAAAATTGATTTTTAGAATATTGGAAAATTGTGAGAACAACTAGACTCGATAGGCTTATTGACTACTGCACACTTGCACTCAAGAGTCAAGAATATGCTATATTTTTTAAGGACAATTGTCGTAGACTAGTAGTTATAAATCCAACCGAATAAATTTACCAATTTAAGTTATTTGAATTTATGACATATTTAAAAAAAGAATAAATATTCGTGTACGTCATTTTTCAGTAAATAACACAACTGATTTTCTTGCACATAAAGAACTTGTTTCCGCCAATTAAGCAAATCTTAATTTCGGCCATGGGACAAACATTTGACCATCTGTTTTGTCATTTTTTACTACTCCGACCATCCCAAAAAACTTTTTCTGTTTTTATTGGACATGTTTGTTAACGTACATTTTTTATTGTACACTTTTAATCGTTAATATCTTCAATTTTGTATCAGTATTAAATATAAAAATTTCACTGTATTAAAATATTCACAAATACGAATCAAACAAAATCACTTATGACTATATTTTGTATTATAAATTATGCATAAATTAGTAGGTAATCAATATGAACAGTGTCCATATTCAAAACAGGAAATATGGCACAAAGGTACTACTCCCTCCGTCCCACCCATTTCTTTACATAAAAAACTGCGTATCTGACACGCATTTTAAGGATAGTTATATAACTTATTTTTAATATTTTTTTTTTTTGTATAAAATTATGATTGTTCTATTTTTATATAAAGAAAAATATTAAAAATAAGTTATAGAACTATCCTTAAAATGCACATTAAAATCCGAAAATTTATCCGTAAATGTAAAGATTTACATGGGACAGAGGGAGTACATATGGGAAGGAGGGAGTACATAGTAATTTTCAAATTTGAACCATTACTTTGCATGTACTCCATATCTTAATAGCAGAGCAATGAAAATTTTGAAATAATCGAAATCAAAAGAATTTATTTCAAATTTTCGGAGTTAATTCGGACACATTGAAATAATTTTTAATGTCGCTCGGTTGGATAAAAAAAACAAGGATTCAAACTTTGAATTATGCTAACCATTTAAAGATGAAAATAAACTGCAGCCCTTATTACTGTTAGGGTTAACAAATTAAGCTTTGTGTCATGTTAATTTTCATCAACCACCATTTGATTCTTTTCTTGAAAACCATATAAAGCCCTTCTAATAAAATTAAATTTTTACATTTAAAAAGCTGAGAACACATGCACTGAAGTAGCCTCCTCTAAGATAGCTAGCTCCTATAAATACATAGCAGCCTCTAAAGTTATTGATTAGCTGCAGATATTCCAACAAAACACAATAAGAGCTAATTAGCTCACTCTCCTTGGTCCTTAGTCCCTTGGAAGATTTTAAGAACAATGGAGATGAAAAGGAAGCTTCCACATTGCTTGATCATTTCGATATCTCTGTTGCTCATTATAATCGGAACTAGTGCTCAAGCTCAGGATTATGCAGATGCACTTACCAAATCACTCTTGTACTTTGAAGCTCAACGTTCCGGTCGCTTACCTTATAATCAACGAGTCACTTGGCGTGATCATTCCGGTCTCACTGATGGCTTAGAACAAGGGGTGAGATCATTTTTTCATTTATCATGTTGAAGTTGAATTTGTACAAGCAGCAATGCATTTGATTCGATGTGATACATATACATGTGCTCTCTAGTGCCTAGTGGTAGCAGTAAATTCTGCGTACATTTTTATTTAAAATTAGAGCGGGATATATTGGATATGTTTAGTCTGTTTTTGTTAAATTAAGTGCTAATTGTTTTTTAGGTTGATTTGGTTGGAGGATACCATGATGCTGGTGATCATGTAAAATTCGGACTTCCAATGGCATTTACGGTGACAATGTTGTCATGGGGTGTTATTGAATACGGTGAAGAAATTGCCAGGGCAAGAGAGTTCGAGCATGCACTAGAGGCAATAAAATGGGGGACTGATTACTTCATTAAAGCACACACTAGTCCTAATGTGTTATGGGCAGAGGTAGGTACCTTAACTAATATTTTATGGGCTTAAATTATGTACCTTAACTAATGTATTATGGGCTTAAATTATAAAATATGTGGTAGTAATTATACATGTTTTTAATTAATGATAAACAGGTAGGTGATGGAGACACTGATCACTACTGCTGGCAACGTCCGGAGGACATGACCACATCGCGACAAGCTCATAAGATTGACGAGAAGAATCCAGGTTCTGATCTTGCTGGAGAGACTGCTGCGGCTATGGCAGCAGCTTCTATTGTGTTTAAGGAAACTAACCCACATTATTCTCATCTACTGCTGCACCATGCCCAACAGGTACTATAACTACTTGTACAGTTGTATTTATTGAACGTTAATTTTGAATATGCGATGATTAATGTGGTTAATTTTAAATTTGTGAAGCTGTTTGAATTTGGAGATAAATTTAGAGGAAAGTATGATACGAGTGTGGGGGTAGCCAAGAGTTACTATGCATCAGTGAGTGGCTACAAGGATGAGTTGTTGTGGGCAGCTCTGTGGCTATACAAGGCCACCGACAATGAGGTTTACTTGGATTATGTCATCAATAATGCCGAAAATTTTGGTGGAACTGGCTGGTCTATTTCTGAATTTAGCTGGGATGTAAAATATGCTGGAATTCAAATTATAGCTGCAATGGTAATTTTTTCTCATGTGAATCTTCCCTCTCCAATACTTTTGATTCAATGTTATTACATACTATTAAGTACTTCTCTTTCGAAAATTGTCAATCGCACAAATTTAAATACTCACACAAGTCGTGTCTCTTACTTTTCTTTGCCTTTTGTTAGCTAGGAGATGATAGGACAAGCTAAGGGATATGATACTTTTATCTTGAGATGCAAATTTTCTCCATCACATTTTGAAATTTCGAAATGAACACTTGTTTGAAAATGTGACATTTCCTTGATTTATGATAAATGTTTGTACTTGCTTTATGTTATAGTACCTTTTACTTTATGAAGTTAGTGGAGGGAATGAGTAAGTTGAAATTAAGGTATATCATTCCTTAATTGTTGCAGAATTTGTGTGTGTGTGTGTGTGTAAAACAATAGTTACAGAGCTTCTAAAATTACAAGGGATAGATAAGTAATCTTTCCAAAACAAAGGTTTATTATGTAATGAAGAGATGGTTTAATTTTGTGGGCTCAAGGCACCTCACCTGTATCTAAATTCAAGATATCATGTTCCCAGGAAGTATCTCATGGACAATCATACACTAATAACACAAGGCTTAATTAGATTGGTGAAGTTAGTTAGTGGTATTTGAACTTTGTTTGTCCCACTTTAAGAGCCCACTTTCCTGGATCTTAATAAAGGAGAGGCTAGACAAGATTCTGATGAACTTGTAGACCATGAAAAGAGGGTGGGATTACCTTTAATTTTCCACCTATATTTGTTTCATTCCATATTTTCTTATTGAATCAAGTTTTATTCTATATGAAACCTTATGTGTCCCACTTTTCTTGAACTTATAATTACACTTGGACCTGCACAGATGAAGGCCTATTTGATACAAGACATGATGCATTATGAACTTCACTGTATGCATTTAGTTTCCAGATTAAGTAGGTTAGTTTAAACTGTCCTTATCATTTTTCGCCAGATCAAGGTAGGAGGGTCGTAACTTAAACAACCTCTCTCCTGAGTGTACCTTAAGCTGTTAGAGGAAGGCCTTACCAGGATCTTATATTATATTCTAACACGTAGAGATAAAGTTTGCGTAAATCTTACCAACCCATACCTTAAACCGTGTTCTACAAGCGGGATATACTCTTTGTGTTTGTCCAGGTTTTTTAGTTTGAACTGTCCATTGGTGTATCATTGGTGTATACTGATATGATCATTCTTCACCTGCAGCTACTCCCTGAAGTAAAGCACAAAAAACAGAAAGAAATACTCGAACAGTACAGATCTAAGGCTGAATTCTATATTTGTTCATGCATGAGCAAAAACAACGGCACCAACGTTGAACGTACTCCAGGAGGCCTCTTGTTCATTCGCCAGTGGAATAATATGCAATATGTTTCTTCCGCAGCGTTTCTGCTAACAGTATACTCAGATTTTCTGTCAAACACAAACCAAAACCTCAGCTGTCACGGAATAATAGTGACTCCTGAGGAACTTTTTGCATTTGCCAAATCACAAGTTGATTATATTTTGGGATCAAACCCAAACAATATGAGCTACTTAGTTGGATATGGTTCTAAATACCCCACTAAGGTGCACCATAGAGGTGCATCTATTGTTTCATATAGACTAAACAAAGGGTTCATTGGGTGCACTCAAGGGTACGATGACTGGTACAGCCACTCTAAGCCAAATCCGAATGTTGTGACCGGAGCATTGGTTGGAGGACCTGATAGGGAAGATAATTTTAGAGATGATAGAGGAAATTATATGCAGACTGAGGCCTGCACATATAATACAGCGCCGCTTGTTGGTTTATTTGCAAAGTTAAATCAGTTGTCTGATTTACGGTTAATTGCTTCATACAGGTAGATACAATACATATATCAGTGGTACATAGATACTATATTACTATATGCAGTGAGTTTCAAATTCAATTGTATGTGCTTGTGAACATTTGTTAGAGCTGTAATTTGAATAACAGCCCTACCATGTGATATGATATAGTTGTAAAACACTTTTGTTCTTACAGAAAGTAAAGTGAATTTTGTTCTGCACTTGCATTTGTAGCATTCTAGTCCTTAGTATTACTATGTTTTATAATAAAAATAATATAATATAATTTGAAGGGTCTGAACACGTAACCTATCAGATAGCAATTAGCAAGTCGACATTTGATCATCACACTGACCTTGGTCAGTGGTTCGACTCCTGCGTGTGCGTGAGTTTCCTAGTTTGTATTAGGTTTCCTTTCTGTACTTGGCCGGGGTCCTTCAATTGTATAGAGGCATGGTCTGCGTACATCTACCCTCCTCAGACACCACTTTGAGTGGTATTATAACTGAGTAGGTTTCGTTTTTAGTGACCTTAAGAAGTTCTGAGATGATCGAATGCTGTTCATCAAGATGCTTGTGTCATTGTGTGGTCTCTGTTTGTGAAAAAAACCAAAAATTCAGGGACCACGGCATGTGGTTACAAACATTGCTAAAGAAATCATACAATTTGGTTAATCAATGAACAGCAAGATGCCTGAAAGTAACATGCACCCAAAAGAATAATCAGCCATCTAATCAAACTCTCAAAGTGAACAAAGTATCACACTAGATTTATAAAGGTGTAAAAGATCTTCGATTGATCTTAATTTGCAGAACGAATACATTATAGTTTCAAGATTATCGCTTCGTATAAGAAGAACATAATTATTCGGAGGGGTTAAACATCAAAGACATCACTTATTACGTCTAAATATATCAAGTGAGTCCTCATTGCAAAGATGATTCAACTTAATCACTACTTTAAAAATTTATATCAACTTAATCATTAAAAAATTGAAAATTTGTATCAATATATGTAGTCATTGATAGATGGTCTCTTTGATACAAAATTTACAATTAATGACTAAATTGTGTCATTTTTGCAATGAGTGACTAACTTGATATATTTAGACTCCGCGAATGATGTATTTGATGTTAAACCCTTATTCGGAGGAGCAAATAAAACCTGATTAGCTTTTGCTGAAAAACCAGAGTATATGTGTGGTACTGCGTCCGGACCCCAGTAGGTGACGCTAGTTACTTCCCGGTCGAGATTGGGCTTCACCAGGGGTCGGCCCTTAGTCCTCTTCTTTTCGCCCTTATCCTAGATGTCATGTCGCGAGAGATTCAAGATGCCGTACCATGGTGTATGCTCTTCGCCGATGACATCGTGCTAGTGGCGGAATCGAGGGAGGAGGTAAACGAGAAGTTGGAGCTATGGAGATCCACGTTGGAGCCCCAAGGCTTACGCGTGAGCAGGTCTAAAACCGAATATCTCTGGTGTAACTTCAGTGGTGAGGCCTCTGAGGAAGGGGTGGAGGTTAGGATCGAAGATCAGATCGTCCCCAGTACGGATAAGTTCAAGTATTTGGGTTCGATCATCCAGAAAGAAGGAGAGATTGAAGATGATGTCACACATCGTATCAAGGCAGGATGGCTACGGTGGAGGGCAGCGTCAGGGGTGATGTGCGATAAGAAAGTCCCGTTAAAGTTAAAGGGGAAGTTCTATAGAGCGGCAATCCGGCCCGCGATGTTATATGGTTCGGAGTGCTGGGCGGTGAAGAAAGCCATCGAGAGCAAGTTGGAAGCAGCTGAAATGAGGATGTTGCGGTGGTCGTGTGGCCGCACGATGTTAGATAGAATCCCGAATGTGGTTTTCAGGAGCGAGTTGGAGGTGGCGCCTCTCTCTGCGAAAGTTAGGGAAGGGAGGCTTAGATGGTTCGGTCATGTCCGTAGGAGGCGGCCGGAAGCCCCGGTGAGAAGGGTCGAGAGTCTTTCGGTCGTTGGGGCGAGGAGGAGAGGCAGACCAAGGAGGTCGTGGGATGAGCAACTTAGGATGGATTTGAAGGCCGTAAACCTAGATGAGACCTTGACCGCCGATAGGAGTTCCTGGAGGCGCCAGATTAGAGTTGTGGATTCTCTTCTAGGGAGCGGCTCTGTTGTTGAGTGCCTGAGAGTTGGGTTGTCTCGGCTAGCGCTATCTTAGGAGTTTGGTTTTTCGTTCTCATATTGTCTTAAGTTTTCTGGTTTTTGCAGGAACAGGAAGTTTGCCCAGAGGTCATCCTAGATCAGGAGAGGTCTACCTTTTGCCCGCTTAGGTAAGTCCCATGAGGGCCAGGCCATGGGCTCAGGTTCGGTTGATTACTTTCCCCTTCCCTATCATCCTTGTACTTTTTTCACACTGTCTTGTTATGCACAAAGCCGGGGGTCTTCACGGAAACAGCCTCCCTACTGTAAAAAGTAGGGGCATGGTCTGCGTACATCTTACCCTCCCCAGACCCTGCTTTGAGCGGGATTTACTGGGTATGTTTGGTTTGGTTTGGTTTTGTCATCAAGCAGTCTAAAACAAAAGTTCAACCAGTACATGCCGTGTCTTTAATTATCTCGGAAACAATTGTGTGGTTGAGCATATCAGAGAAATCTGTGATGACAATTCAAAACCAAACTGCTCCTTTTATTTCTTAATCTCACGAGTACAACGAGCTGAAAAAAGGCCAAGACATGTGAAGCACAGTTTTTCCAAAAAATGTTCGATATATTTTTCTTCGTGGTTCTTTTATCACCCTGAATATAACATAAACAAATATATTAAAGCAAAACCAAGCATTATTAAAGTACCTAATTTTGATTAACAACAGCACAACCACTAGCTGACAGAACTTACCAGGTATACATGAATGTAGGAAGAAGTCCAGAATCATTAGCTTTCTGTAAATTGCCAAAGTTTCGTATCAACGAAGATAATCTAATTGTCCCATCAATATGATAAATCCAATATCAGAATTGTATCAAGTCATTCTCCAATACTCCCTCCGTCCCAATGGGATGTTAACATTTGTTTTTTGCACGGAAACCAAGATAGTGGGTGTAATATTATTAAAATAAATGAAGTAGTAGGTGTAATAGTGATTTTATTGTTAAAATAAGTTGTAAGTAGTGGGTATAATAGTGATTTTATAGTTAAAATAAGTTAAGTAGTGGGTGTAATAGTGTTAAAACTTACTATTTTAGGAAATGTTAACAATCTATTGGGACATCCCAAAATAGAAAGTGTTAACAATCTATTGGGACGGAGGGAGTATATATTTAAGACCATTTGTGGCTGGAAGCAGAAGAGCCACAGGATGATACTCCTTGCATTCAACTTGATTTGCATAGTATAAAGAAAATGCAATGAGTCACTAAATTTACCACCTTTTCCCCTGCCTCCCATATCTTGTGGAGATATTACACCTGTTATAATTCCCGCGCAATCCTATCAACAAGAACATCCCCACACTCCTCTTCTCCCAGCCATTCCCATATTTATAATTCTCATAGCCTCTTATCCGCAGCTTCCCTGTAACTTACTACAACTCTCTCACAGTCTCTAAAATATGGTTAGAGTCTTTTGTTTTTTCGACAATATGTGGAATTCTGTACTATGTTTTACACTGGATTTCATGTCTGATATGATTCTGTTGACAGGTTTTGGTTGAGAGTAGTGGAGACAAAGATAGTTCAGCACTAGTGGACTATCAAGGAAATCCTGTTGACAACTCGCGGACTGGTGGATGGCTTGCTGCAGGCCTCATCCTAGGTAAGAATCCTACTTCAGAAAAGTATGCATTTGCAACAATTCGTAAACTAAGAGCATCTCCAATGGTATTGGCTAAGTCCATTAAATTTTAAAAAAATAATAGTTGGCTAAAATTTACTGAACCTGTAGAGTGTTTTACTCCAATGGGGTTTTATTGCGTTGGAGATGCTCTAATAGAACTTAAAAGTTAAAACTAGTACATAATTTAACTTTGGGCTGGTACAGGAACTGAACTTTCTGAGAGGATATGTGTGATGGGAATATCTATGAACATGGTTACGTATTTAGTTGGAGATATGCATCTGTCTTCGTCAAAATCTGCAAATATAGTGACAAACTTCATGGGCACTCTTAATATCCTTGGACTCCTTGGTGGCTTTTTGGCAGACGCTAAACTTGGCCGTTATTTAACTGTTGCAACCTTTGCATCTATCACTGCTCTGGTAAGGTTCCTTAAGGCAGTAATATTTTTCTCTTACATGAAACAGTAGATATCCTACAAGCGGATTGATCAGTAATATGTTCCCCCAGACGAGTAAACATATTGACTCTCAACATTATGTGTAATTCTAGTTTGGTGTATCAAGCTTCGGTCGTTTTACAAGCAGATTCAATGATTAAAGTTCATCTATAGGTTCATATTTTCGTAATAAAATTTGAATCCACAAACGTAAAGAATTTAAAGGGACGGAGGGAGTACATGTTAATTCACTCTCCAAATATGCAGCAAGGCAAATTAGAATTCGTAAAGAGTGTAACTTTTATTCATTTGCCTTGTCAATCAGGGAGTAGCATTGTTGACAGTGTCCACAAGTATTTCGAGCTTAAGACCCCCTCCCTGCGACGATTCAAGAAAAAATACCTGCGTGCAGGCAAATGGTGGCCAGCTAGCAATGCTTTACCTCTCACTCTACATAATTGCACTGGGAGGTGGCGGAATAAAATCAAATGTGTCTGGTTTTGGGTCGGATCAGTTTAATGCATCAAATCCCAAAGAACAGAAGGCCATGGTATACTTCTTCAATAGGTTTTATTTTTGCATCAGCCTCGGGTCACTGTTCTCCGTGACTATTTTGGTGTATATACAAGATAATGTGGGAAGAGATTGGGGCTATGGAATATCAGCAGGGACAATGATAATAGCAGTGGCCGTTTTGCTAGCAGGAACAAAGTTGTATCGATTTAGGAAACCTCAAGGTAGTCCACTTACTACAATATGGAGAGTAGTGTATTTGGCTTGGAAGAAGAGGAGTGTATCTTTTCCTTCTCATGACAGCTTTTTAAACGGGTACAACACTTCAAAAGTTGCACATACACAGAGGCTCAGGTGCCTTGACAGGGCGGCCATCCTTGATGATCACCAAGTGGTTTCAAGTGGTAATACAAACAATCCGTGGTTAGTTTCTGCTGTGATGCAAGTTGAAGAAGTAAAAATGGTGCTACAACTCATCCCCATATGGTCTACGTGTATCCTATTTTGGACGATATACTCTCAAATGAACACATTCACGATTGAGCAAGCCACTTTCATGAACCGAAACATTGGCTCCTTTAAAGTTCCTGCAGGCTCTTTCTCTGTTTTCCTTTTCCTGTCAATTCTTCTTTTTACTTCCTTAAACGAGAAACTCTTTGTCCCTATGGCTCGAAAAATCACACATAAACCTCAGGGGCTCACAAGCCTTCAACGAGTAGGTATTGGACTTGTTTTCTCAGTAGCTGGTATGATAGCCTCTGGTATCGTCGAAAAGAGAAGGAGAGAAATGGCAGTCCAAGAGAACAATCAGATAACTGCTTTCTGGTTGGTCCCTCAGTTTTTCATTGTTGGTGCAGGGGAAGCTTTTGCCTATGTTGGCCAGCTTGAATTTTTCATCAGAGAAGCACCTGTAAGGATGAAATCGATGAGCACCGGGCTATTTCTAAGCACTTTGGCAATGGGATACTTTGTTAGTAGTTTGCTAGTGACTTTAGTAGTTGCTGCAACTGGGAAAAGTTGGCTTAGGAACAATCTCAATAAGGGTAAGTTGGAAAATTTCTATTGGATGCTTGCAGTGTTGGGAGTGATCAACTTCTTAATATTTCTTGCATTTGCAAGAAACCATCAATACAAGGTTCAGGAATCTGAAGGTCCTGCTAATGATCAGGAAAAGGAACTCACACATTGGCAGGACGAGGCAATTGTTGATATTGAGAAGAAAGCAGTAGTTGAGGAGGCAAAGGAAGTACCTTAGTATACATCCTCTGATAGATTTATTTGTGTTGTATCTAGTGATAAATGTGGTTGAAATCTTTATTTCTTGCAAATACGTAATTTCAAGGTAAAATTGATTATTTATGTGCATGATTTAATTTAAGTAGAGTTTTATTGGAGTTGAACCCCACTTGATATTGAAAAACAAATCAAGTGGAGCGAATTTTTTTTTTTTTCAGATGGAGCGAAGTTTTTTAATCCAATAAAAATCGATTGTTTTAAGAAAATCAAAAAAATACAATATATTCATGTGCAAAAAGAAATATGCAAAAACAAATTATAAAACATGACAAAATTTTTGAATTTACATAATAGCCAAAAAACTACAAAAAAAAGTATCAAATCAATTTATTTTGCAATTATTGCAATATTCATGTGTTTCAAGATTCATGTATCTATTACTGTACTTATTTGTGGCTGTGCACGTTTAAATTGAAGAACCCACCAAAAAAAAAAAAAATCGTACAAAATTTGTTATCAAGTGGAACAAATTGTACATATTTCATACCATATGGCACAATAAAAAATATTTTAAGTAGTTGATTATTCCTTGATTCTACTGGTGCTGGAAAATAAGCTAAATAGTTTGAAGATCTGTCATATTTTGTGATGGAACTGAAATTATAATTACTCTAAACACTATATATTTTGTTTCTAAACTCAATATTTTAACTATAGACCAAGTAAAAATGCCGAGTACCTAAGCTTCGGGCCAATAATAAAATTGTCAAAGTAATGAATGTGATTTTCTTTTTTCCTTGCAAATTCTAGCGCGGTTTTAAAAAAATTACAATACTTGGATTTCAGAAAGTAGTAGAATCAAAGCAATACTACATTGAGCTTGTTGTGCATTATGCATTGGGACTTGGGAGTAACAGAAAACAGCTACAACAAGTAGTCATAAAGAAAACAATCTTGTTACTTATATCTGTTCAGAAAAAAATATCAAGAATAGAGTCCAAGTATTGACATTACTCTAACTCTCTAAGTAATCCCAGTCTTACCACTTTGGCATTGCTTGCTTTTATTTGAAAGCTCATTCTCACCAGTCATATTTTCTTTAAAGGACCCCACTTCCAAGATATTTGGAAATCTTGAATATTCCATTTAGCCATACCTCCAGACACCTGAATTCTTGTTTGCCTTCATGAATTTGCAGTATATTCCTTCCTCTCTGGATTATCATTTAAAGAATCATATAAATTCGAAGAAAATATCGGATTCATGGGCAATATGTTATGTGCCGAACATAAAAGATCAGTCAAGTTTCAGGATGTATGATGTAACTCCTCACTCTTACAATCTTGTTCAATTCACCTTGCTTAAGATTTACTAGTAACTCTGATGCTTATATGGTTTTGGTGTACTTGCAGTACCTGCGTGTAGATTCTTAGGATTTGAGATTGGCCAGGTTCTATGAGCAAACACATGTCAATCAACTTAAGAGGGGCAACAACTTCAAGAGGGAGTAAATTAGAAGCTATCCACTAATAGCTATAAATCCTATCTTAAAGTATTTCTTCTCCCAATATACCCCAAGTGATCGTTATGTGTTTGCTTAATTTTTGGCTCATTAGGTTGATTTATTAGACTCTTTTTTTGGGTTATGGTCAATTACAAAAACTTAAAATACTAACACAAACATGACTACTCGAACTCTTATTACCAAGAAGAAGAGGGGAGTTACCGCTACGCTAAGTTTTGCGCCCTAATTAAATCATGCAATTATTTTTATTATATAGGTCGCTTTCATGATAATGTTCATCTCATCTGCAATTACAAAACCCCAAGGTAGCCACTTTACTTGAGTAATCACCGAAGCCTATGTCCGCTTAATTCTTATTCTACATGAGTCATGACTTATGTCCAGTCCACTTTGTCTAGATATTATAAAAGGATTTGACAACCCCTCATAATCTACAACAATTAAATAATTAAAACAATTTTAATTATATAAAACAACAACATAGCAACAAGGACGGAAAACAAGATGGATATACTATAAGTCATGTAACTTAAAAAATAAACATATATAGTTAACAAAATGAATAAGATTACTCGATAGTTTACCTTGATTGTCTGAGGAGGAGTGGACGCAAGGAGTTTTTAACCAATAAGCTGAGATTACACCTGTATCTGGAATGCCATCATAATTATACTTGTATTCACGTAACTCACCCCCACCATCCTCCAACAAGTTTGAATTTATAGACTTAAACCGAACTAAGTTACCGTTCTCTAAGGAGTAAACATGGCACCCGCCATTGACAAAATGGTATATCTTGTTTGATAATACTCCGTTATTTCTCCTACCCTTTGTATTAATTAACGAAACATTAAAAATCTTTTGGCCGAAAAATAATGTGTAACCCAGCAAGGTGGTTGCAGGAATCCAAATCTTGCGTGACCGATCATACCTTTTTATACATTGTGGACGAGTGACATCCTTTGTTCCATCCGGGTCATAATATAGTATCATCGGCTCTCCATTCAACACAAACACTTTCCATCTCATGTTTGAACGAGCATTCTCATTATTAATCTCAACTTTCCATCTCCTGTTTGAACCAGCAATATTAATCTGAACATTGCATCTCCCGTTTGAACGAGCATTATTAAACTGAACACGAAGCCCGTCCAAAGACAAACAGCCAAAGTTGAATTCTCTGCCCAAAGACAACAAACAGTCAAAGTTGAATTTTCCGCTAAGGATATTATAGGACGCTACTTGCCCATAGCCAGAAACAATGTAGATAATTCCATCAAGGATGAGAGGATGGAAAGTACAAGACCGAAAACCAGCAACTCTATCGAATTGTCTAGGAGTCCATTGTTTATCACCAGTGCGATATGTTATAACAATAATTTTGTCAGTGTAGTCAGCGTCTACCATACAGTAGACGCAATCTGGTGAATCGGGTAGGGTGGAAAAAGCTGCTGTAAATTTTATACCAGGCTGATGGTCAAATCCAGGGAGGGTGATGACTTTTTTAGTCAAGGGGTTGAACATTAAAGAGTATCTACGAGTCATATTGCTAAACAATCGTGGTTTTTGAAAGGAGAGAAGTAACCAGTTGTGCTGGATAGATAATATACCTACAGTTGAAAGAGGAGGAGATGGAAAGCCTAAACTAGACCACGATATATTGTGAACTGAAGCAGGGGTGGTCGATGATGATAAAGGGTCAAAGGTCTGGAATTCAGGGCTACCGGGAACTATACGACCAAGCCATGGTAATGATGATATTGATTTAGTAGTAACCGCAGCCGCCAACCAGTTCTTGCAAACAACAAGAAAACGGGCCTGATCAGTGAGACAGAGCCTGCTCACAATTTCACCCAGTACATCGGGAGCAAGCTCAGACCATGATACGTTGACGTTGATGATTACTTGTTCTTGTTCTTGTTCTTGTAATTGTACTTGTTCAGATTTCTTCTTCATCTGCTTATCTTTTGAGTAATAATAACGATGAGTAACAATGGCCAACAAAGGAATAGAGAGGGTCACCAAACCAAACACTTTAACGCCATTCATCCTTCTGGCTAATTCCGATTGATGAGAGACAAGAGACAAAGGTAGAGACTTAAAAACAACCATGTTGATTGGGGATTGTCGGAAATCGCGGATTGGGATGGGGATGGGGATGGGTAGGGGTATCCGTATATATATGTTCGTATTCGTATTCGTGGGTTGGATAGTAGCTGGATTTTGTGTTGTTTGTGTTTATCAAGTGCGTTTGGGCCTCCATGAATATTATTTGATTTACCTAAACAACAATTTTTGTCTATGGAAATTGTTAAAAGTAGGGTTTTTCATACTCTGCATACGTTCATCTTTATATTATTGCAATTTTAGAAAGTTTAAATTAATTCAGAGCCACAAAGGAAATAAATTTCATTACTTTAGAAAGATCATTCACAAGTACATAATGATCTTCACAAGTACATAATGAAACTCAGGATGGACATCTTCCACCTTCCAACTACGATCAGCAATGGAACAATTTTGCTTTGCTAGATAGTGAGCCATTTTGCTTAATTGCACTTTGCACCCCTAGACTTAGCCGAAAATTCACTTCGCATCTTACTGTTCCGGAAATTGCAATTTGCACCCCTAATGTTTCAAGCCCGCTACATTTAGCACCCCTTTAACGATTTTAAGTTAACTTTGACTGTTATCGTCAGTCAAAATGAGGGTATTTTGGTCATTATACTCAATAATAATTATTAAGCTTAAATAATTTCAATTAATATTATAATTTTTAGATTTTAAGATTTACCAAAATTTTATTTATAATTTACAGATTTTTTAAAATATAATTTGTATTTCAAATTTTTTAAAAATATTTACATTACTAAATTCTTGTAAAATATTATTTAAAATATCAACTATATTTGTTATAATTTTTAAAGTACAAACGAATATAAATTCAAGATTTCGTGTTTTTTTTCATTTTTTTTGGAAAAAAAATCAACTTTTAAATTGTGTTTTTTAATTTTTTCAAAATAATTTAGTTTAATATATTAGTTAATGACTGAAATACCCTCAGAAAAATAGACGGTAACGGTCGTATTTGACGAAATTGAGTGAAAAGGGTGCTAAATGTAACGGGATTGAAACAGTAGGGGTGCAAATTGCAATTGTCGAAACAGTAAGATGCAAAGTGCAATTTCGCCTAAGTACAGGGGTGCAAAGTGCAATAAAGTCTTACTTTAAATATATATTTTTTTCTAAACTCAATATATCAACTATAGATCAAGTAAAAATGCCGAGTACCTAATAAAATTGTCAAAGTACTGAATGTGATCATGTCACATGAGTTAGAATTCATTGGCATTTGGCACAACAAAAATATATTTTAAATAGTTGATTATTCCTTGATTCTACTTTACAATACTTGGATTTCGGAAAGTAGTAGAATCAAAGCAATGCTACATTGAGCTTGTTGTGCATTATGTCTTGGGAGTAACAGAAAACAGCTACAGCAAGTAGTCATAAAGGAAACAATCTTGTTACTTGTATCTGTTCAGAAAAAAGTACTATCAAGAATAGAGTCCAGGTATTGACATTACTCTAAGTAATCCCAGTCCTACCACTTTGGCATTGCTTACTTTTATTTGAAAGCTCATTCTCACCAGTCATATTTTCTTTAAAGGACCCCACTTCCAAGATATTTGGAAATCTTGAATATTCCATTTAGCCATACCTTCGGACACCTGAATTCTTGTTTTGCCTTCATGAATTTGCAGTATATTCCTTCCTCTCTGCATTATCATTTAAAGAATCATATAAATTCGAAGAAAATATCGGATTCATGGGCGATATGTTATGTGCCGAACATAAAAGATCAGTCAAGTTTCAGGATGTATGATGTAACTCCTCACTCTTACAATCTTGTTCAGTTCACTCTGATGCTTATATGATTTTGGTGTTCTGTTGCAGTGCCTGAGTAGATTCTTATGTCTACTGCGGTTTACGACGAGAAAAATCAACACATGGTTTGAAAGTTTGTGCTGTGCAGTCACAGAAAAAGTTTAAATGGCTTGCACAACTGAAAGAAGAGACTCAATATGGTTCTTCGAAGAAGGGAACTATAGCTGGTGCAGTTGCTTTGATTATTGGCACCAGCATCGGTTCTGGAATACTTAGCCTCCCGAAGAAAACTTCTGCTGCTGTAATCCCTCACTCCGTATGGATTGTAAATATATCAATATGTTTGTATACGCATTTATATGATTAGTTTACTTTGACAAACAGGGGTTAGTTCCGAGTACGATATCCATTACTGTATGTTGGGCATTTCTTTTAATTGAAGCACTTCTGCTAGTTGAAGTTAATGTGGGGTTGCTAAAGAAAAAGAAGAAGAATCAGAGTGTAGAAGAGAACGAATTAGAGGTAATCACCATAAGAACAATGGCACAAGAATCACTTGGAGAGTGGGGTGGTTCCTTGGCTACTGTCACCTATGTTTTCTTAGGTTACACTTCTATGATTGCTTACAGTTCTAAGTCTGGGGAGATCCTTTACCATTTATTAAATATCCCCGAGTCAGTTTCAGTCTTCTTGTTTACTGCTATCTTCAGGACTCTCATAACTGTTGGCGAAACACGTACTAGTGATCAAGTCTGTTTTTATGATAGGTATAACTTTGTAACCTGAAATTTTACTTGTGTTCGTTGATGGTGTGGCACCGTCGATATCCTGTCAGTTCCTATATGTTAGGCTAAGATCTGTTAGAGTTTATGAAACAGGTTTGCTTGCTGTGACTGAGGTTCTGGTAGTAGTATTCGGAGGATGGTCAGGATTTGAGGGAAACGGAGACTGGACAAAAGTTCCATCTAAATGATTCTGGCAATCGTTGATAGAACTTGATGGATTACTTCGATGGATCATAACTAAATGATTCTGGCAATCGTTGATAGAACTTGATGGATTACTTCGATGGATCTATAAGTTTGTCAAAATCTACAAGTTTCACAACTTGATGGATTACTTCGTGCCATCCTTAACGATCAATCTAAATGATTCTGACATAGAACTGAAGATAAAACGAGAACAATTATATGACAAGTACGAAAGGAGGAATCAAACAAAGCTCTTTGAAGAGTCATGCTGATGTTGACAGTCCATAAAACCTTGTATTGTGGAGGAATCGAATGTGAAAACCCAAGTATCATTATAAGAACACTTATGGAGATGATTCAGATGTATTGATGATAAAGAACTTGTTTGTCCTCAAATTGAAATAACTAATACACGAAGTACAAGATGATGCGAAGATCATACATGACGATATTAATAATTAAAAGTCAATTCTTGAAGATGGAAGATAGCAAACAATTCACATTGATTTTATTATTCCTCAACGGTATCTCAATGGTTTCCAAAAGATCATGTTCAACACGCATCGAGTCCTATTCAAGGATTATGGATTCTTCTTCATTATAAAACTCGTGGTAAAGTTTTTTTCAAAAATGAGGAGAATGACACGGAACAAGGAGCAAAACAAAGATGAGTGTTTAGGAGTCCAGCACATGCTGCTATGCTAAGACAAGGAAATAGCTTTCAGAACAAAGGACCAAGGAAAGAAGCCTATATGACAAAGAATTGGGATGATACAGGAGATGTCACAGAAACTCAAAGCTTGAAGCATTTTAAAGTTGACCTTTACTTCACTCAAGTTTCAAGGAAGGCGAAGATGCAATAGAATGGTTGAGAGATTGTGAAGAATATTTCTCTATTTGAAGTAAGTGACATCAAGAAGGCTGCTATTGCAGCCAGGCATATGAGTGGTACTCTAAGATCTTGGCATATGTCATTTATAGTAGGAAGAGGAAGGATGACTTGGCAGCAGTTTGCTCAAGCCTTCTTGGCTAGGTTTGGAAAACTAGAAACTGGAAACTGAGTTAGTCTTTCACAAATTCAAAAAATTGCAACAAATTACCACTGTGGAGGCCTACTTTGATGAGTTTGAGAAATGTAGAGGCCAACTACTCGGTAATATTCCAAGTTTTCGTGAATATTTTTTAGAGAACTTCACTGGTGACTTGCAGGGTAAAATAAGGGGGATGCTTAGGCTTTTATAACTTAAGTCATTTAACCAAGCTTTGAGAATGGCCAGGTTCTATGAGTAAGCACATGTCAATCAACCTAAGAGGGGCAACAACTTCGGGAAGGAGGGAGTCAATTAGAAGCTATCCACTACTAGCTATAAATCGTATCTTAAATTATTTCTTCTCCCAATATACCCCAAGTGATCGTTATGTGTTTACTTAATTTTTGGCTCATTAAATTGATTTATTAGACACTTTTTTTGGGTTATGGTCAATTACAAAAACTTTAAATACTTAACACAAACATGACTAATCGAACTCTTATTACCAAGAAGAAGAGGGGAGTTACAGCTACGCTAAGTTTTGCATCCTAATTAAATCATGCAATTATTCTTATTATATAGGTCGCTTTCATGATAATGTTCATCTCATGTGCAATTACAAAACCCCAAGGTAGCCACTTTACTTGAGTAATCACCGAAGCCTAGGAAGCATGAGCGCGGGTGCAGGGTGCGTAGTGCGGGGATACGGAAATTCGGCAAATCTAAAAATATGGGGATTCGGCAAATATTAACACATTAAAAATACGTTTATGTATGTATTTCAAGAGTTTCATTTAAATTGAACTAAATGTTTAACTAATTAAGTTCTTTATCCCATTCATTAAATTTTCATAAAAATAAAATATTTATTGTACATATATCTCATTCATTAAATTTTTATAAAAATTACAAAACCCAAGGTAGCCACTTTAATTGAGTAATCACCGAAGCCTATGTCCCCTTGATTCTTATTCTACATGAGTCATGACTTATGTCCAGTCCACTCTGTCTAGATATTATAAAAGGATTTGACAACCGCTCATAATCTACAACAATAAAATAATTAAAACAATTTAGCTTACCTATATATATATATATATATATATATATATATATATATATATATATATATAAACATAGCAACAAGGATGGAAAACAAGATGGATACACTATAAGTCATGTAACTTCAAAAATAAAAATAAACATATATAGTTAACAAAATGAATAAGATTACTCGATAGTTTACCTTGATTGTATGTCTGAGGACGAGTGGATGCAAGGAGGTGTTAACCAAAAAGCTGAGATTACATGTGTATATGGAATACCATCATAATTATACTTGTATTCAGGTAACTCACCCCCACCATCCTCCAACAAGTTTGAATTTATAGACTTAAACCGAACTAAGTTACCGTTCTCTAAGGAGTAAACACGGCACCCACCATTGACAAAATGGTATATCTTGTTTGATAATACTCCGTTATTTCTCTTAACCTTTGTATTAATTAAGGAAACATTAAAAATCTTTTGGCTAAAAAATAATGTGTAACCCAACAAAGTGGTTGCCGGAATCCAAACCTTGCTTGACCGATCATACCTTTTTATACATTGTGGACGAGTGACATTCTTTGTTCCATTCCGGTCATAATATAGTATCATCGGCTCTTCATTCTATTAAACTACATGAATGAGTTGCTGGAGAGATAAGGATTATGGAGTAATAAGGCTGTTAATTATGGAGTGATAAGGCTGTCAATGCAACTCATTCATGCACATGGAATGTTGATGGTGATGAGTAGTTTTCAGGAACAACATGGTCACAAACAAACTGGTATTCATGTGCTGCTGAGCTGTTCAACTGGTATGGCTTCCATGTGATGCTGTTTCCACGTGATGCTGAGTTGCTCATGTGCATCTCCATTAGTTGATGTCGTGATTACAGTTTATGCAATACAGATCAAAAGGAGCTCAGAATGACAAGGATTCTGCTAGAATAATTAGTAATGAATTGATGTACTATTAGTATAAATATTAGTTAAGTTGCTGTCATTCGTATTTCATACAAACAATCTATTGTATCATTGTTCTTCATATTCAATATAGTTTCAGTTTTTTCTCTTGGTATCAGAGCAAAAGATCCAACAAACACAAGATCCAACAACACCATGAATTCATTATCTCTAAATGTTGGTAACTTTGTTACCCTTAAACTCTCCAAACCCAACTACTCGCTGTGGCGTGAACAAGTGTTAGGCCTTGCTGAAAGTCAAGACCTAATCAGCCATCTCACAAATGATCCACCACCACCAGATAAATATGACACCACAACAACAATCAATACTCCCAATACAATACCAACAAACACAACTTCAACAGATACAGCAACAAGTGCAACTTCAACAGATACAGCAACAATTGCACCAACAATCACAAAAGAATACACAGCATGGAAAAAGTCAGATCGGCTCCTCCGTGGCTGGATAGTTGGCACTCTATCTGAAGAGGCAATCAGTCTTGTAATTGGACTGGAAACGTCCCTAGCAGTTTGGAATGCAATCAAAGACGAGTATGCCCAAGATTCACAAGAACGTGAGTTCACCTTACGACAACAGCTCATGTACCTTCGTAAAGATGACAACAAAACCATAGGTGATCATATTCGTGTCTTTAAAGGATTCTGTGATGATCTTGCCGCTATTGGTAAGCCACTCCCAGAAAAAGAAAAATTCTTCTGTCTACTTACTAGTCTTGGACCCCAATATGAAACATTTACCACTACAATGCTCAAACCACCACGTCCCTCATACAATGAACTCATAGCTCACTTGCACAGCCTTGATCATCGTCGCACCCTGTTCTCCCCTCAACCTGATTCTTCTCTCAATTCTCTTGCACCCCACTTAGCTTTTTATGGTCAGCAACAGAAGTCCTCACCACATGCAACACCTCGCAACTATAATACCAACTTTTCTTCACAAGGTCGTGGCTTTCAAGCACAGCAGCCTCGATCTAATCCACAACAGTTTCGCTCCACAATCACTCCTTCACAATCATGCAGGCCACCTCCACCAGGTGAACGTCGCATGACAGTAGCTGAACGTGACCTTTATCGCGATTGTATTTGTCAAATCTGTGGAAAGTCTGGTCATGTTGCTAAAATATGTTGGTGGCTCCCAAAGAAAAATACTTCATCAAGTGATCTCCCTCATGCACTAGCTGCCTTGACACTTGATAATTCCATTGTTGATAATGAATGGACTTCTGACACAGGTGCTTCAAATCATATGACTGGGCAGCCAGGTATGTTACACACTCTTCATAATTATCAAGGATCAGACTCTATTGTTATTGGAGATGGTTCTTCATTGCCAATTGCAGGTGTTGGTGATAAGTGGATGTATATCTACTTGGAACATTCTAAATCGGCTTAAATTGATTGTCTTGGGCTCAAGTTTCTTGTAGTTTTGATGTGTTTTGTTTAGTTGTGCAGATTTACAAGGATGTTGATTATGGTGGATGTTTTTGTCGTTTTTGGAGATTTAATTTATTAAAATTCGGATTTATTGGGCTGCACGCGTGAGATTCACTGTTTGGGCCATATCTTGAGTTCTATAAGTCTGTTTTCAGCCCGTAAGCAGTCCACGCGAAGATAACAAGATTCTCTATCATTCTAAGGTGGTCCAGAAGCCCAATTACGTCTGGAACGGCTCTGGAAAACAGAAGAAACGTCATCCACGAATTTCCCTTTAAAACAGAATCAGTTTAGGAAACGTATCTTGCAGAAATTCTATTATAATTCTGTTTTGGTATTTTCTTGCTGGGCAAGATGTCTAGAGCCTATATAAACACATCCAACCCTTGTAAATTAGATGATGAGGAAGATCATCATCATTAGGAGTAGAACTATTACATATCAATCACTTAGGTTTATTTGTATATTTTCATACTTTGTTTTTATGATTTCATCAGATCCCATAATGACGAGAGGTTCGATTATGAACTAATCGTTGTCATGGGATTCTAACGGAGTTATTTATGGAGCTTTAGTATCTTGATTGCTTTAAAGATCTGTGTGTGATGTATATCTGATATCCTCGTATGGTTGTGCTTATTGAATTTAGATGCGTCGCGAACATCTAATTTGTTAATCTCTTGCTAAACGAGAGTGGATCTTGAGATTTAGAACTTGCCATGCTAGCATAGGATAGGTTGATGTTAATCATCATGATTTGTGGCATGAATAGAGATATGATGCTACCCTATGTGATCTTAGTGGATAACTTGTGCTTCAACCTCTATGTTTTCAAATTCTATAGAGATATAGGGTCTAAACATAATAGGTGCCTATTCATCTTCTATCTCTTTTGTGGATGTATGTGTAGATTGGTACTAGTATACCGAGAGGTAACTTTTACTCTTTTCGTGTTATCCGATCAGATATCATAACCATTGCATATAGTGATTAAAGGCGTCAGATCTAAGCGAAGTATTTAATGAAGTTAGGATTCCATGGTTTTTCTTGCAGACGTAATTAGATTTGAATTCTTGTTAGTTAGTTAATTCGTAGTTTTGTTAATTTGTTTTTTAGTTAATTTAGATAGTTAAATCCCAAAATTGTTATTGTCTTAGCAGTGCATAATAACCATACATTGTTGCATAGGCATATTTACTGAATAGAACCATAACTTGATCCCTGTGGGAACGAATTTGGACTTAACCTTATATATTACTTGTGACCACGTACGCTTGCGTGATTTTGCATAACAAGTTTTTGGCGCCGCTGCCGGGGATCATCGGTGTTTTTATTTCAGTTTATGTGTTTGTCAATAGTGGTCGTTAGCGTTCACTGACTCGGATTCTTACTTAATTTGTTTGTTTCGTGGTGTTTCAGGTACTTGAGTTTGTATGCAAACACGTTCGCAAGCTCGATTACTAAGACTGGCAGAAGACGATCTTGTAGAGAATTTAGAGAATAAGGAAGAGGAGACTGAAACTACAGTAGCAATGGCAGATGCAGCAGCAGCTAAGGCTTTGAAGGACTATTCTCAGCCGAAACTCAATGATATTCAGTCAAGCATTGTTAGGCCAGCTATTGCAGCGAACAACTTTGAGATCAAGCCGGGCACAATTCAGATGGTGAAGAATTCAGTCCAGTTTGGGGGAGCTACTACAGAGGATCCAAACATGCATGTTCGGGACTTTATTGAAATCTGCGACACTTTCAAGTGTAATGGTGTGACGGATGATGCTATAAGGTTGAGGCTTTTCCCATTCTCTCTGAGGGATAAGGCTAAGAGCTGGCTACACTCTCTACCACCTGGTTCCATTACTACATGGGAAGATCTTGCTCAGAAGTTCCTTACAAAATTCTTTCCTATGGCGAAAACTGCAGCAATAAGGAACCAGTTGACTCAATTTCAACAACAATCTGGCGAGTCCTTGTGTGAGGCTTGGGAACGCTACAAGGAGATGCTAAGGAAGTGTCCTCATCATGGCATGCCTGATTGGATGGTTATCAATGGATTCTACAATGGGTTGGGAGCACAATCTAGGCCTTTGCTAGATGCAGCATCAGGTGGAGCTCTGTGGGCGAAGAGTTATGATGAAGCTTATGAACTGATTGAGATGATGGCTGCTAATGAATATCAGAATCCAACCCAAAGACTTTCTCAAGGCAAAGTAGCAGGAGTTTTGGAAGTAGATACAGCTTCAATGATTACGGCTCAGTTAAAAGCTCTTGCTATGAAGGTGGATTCTCTTGCTAATTATGGAGTTCAGCAGGTGGCTAGTGTTTGTGAGTTATGTGCGGGCGCACATGAGACGAGTCAATGTGCTATCTCTTCTGAATCAGCACAGTTCGTGAGTAATTTTCAGAGACCTGCTGCACCAGTTCCAGCCACTTATCATCCTAGTAATAGGAATCATCCTAACTTCAGCTGGAGCAACAATCAGAATACTCAACAATCTTATCAGCAAGCGAAGCCGTACAATCAGGGTTATCAACAATCTTATAGGGCACCATATCAACCCCCAGGATTTCAGCAGCAGCAACCTCAGACTCAGGTGGGGCAATCATCTAATGATAAATCTGATGAGATGTGGATAGCATTGAAGAACCTACAAGCTGGTCAAAAGCTCTTGGAAACTCAGATAGGACAGATTGCAAGTGCCTTGGGTAGTAGGCCACAAGGAACTCTTCCTAGTGATACGGAAGCAAATCCAGGTAGGAGGGACTTCAAGGAGCAGGTGAAGGCCGTAACTTTGAGATCAGGAAGGGTCACATCAGGTCCTAAATCAGCCACTAATGAGGATGAAGAAGTGCAGAATCAGCAAGTCGAAAATTCTGCATTGCCCGAAATTGAGAAATCTGACTTGGTAGCTGATCAGCTGGAAGGTGAAAAAGAGAAGGGCAAGGAATCTGTTGATAAGGCTTCTCCGGAGTTGTCTACTAAGAATAATCAGATCTACCCTCCTCCTCCATATCCTAGAAGACTCCAGAAGCAGAATTTGGATAACAAATTTGCTAGGTTCTTAGAAGTGTTCAAGAAGTTGCACATCAACATACCTTTTGCGGAAGCTCTTGAAGAGATGCCAAGCTATGCCAAGTTCATGAAGGGTATTCTCTCGCGTAAGTTGAAGCTCGATGCATTAGAGACCGTTGCCTTAACGGAAGAGTGTAGTGCGGTTCTGCAACAGAAATTGCCTCCAAAGCTAAAGGATCCGGGTAGCTTTACTATTCCATGCACTATTGGTAATTTATTCTTTGAGAAGTGCTTGTGTGACTTGGGAGCTAGCATTAATTTCATGCCCTTGTCAGTATTCTTGCAATTGGGTTTACCGGATCCAAAGCCAACTAACATCTCGCTTCAGTTGGCTGATCGTTCAATTACCTATCCGAGAGGCATAGTTGAGGATGTCTTGGTGAAAGTTGATAAGCTCATCTTCCCTGCTGATTTTGTGATATTGGATTTCGAGGAAGATAAGAAGATTCCCATAATCTTGGGAAGGCCATTCTTAGCTACGGGTAGTACCTTGATTGATGTGCAGAAAGGAGAGCTCACCATGAGGGTACAAAATCAGAATGTCACCTTTAATGTGTTCAATGCTATGAAGCTTCCGTCTGATGAAGAAGAATGTTTCAATGTTGATTTGGTTGATTCCATGGTAGCCAAGGATCTTGATCATTTGTTGCTAACAGATTCTTTGGAAAAAGCATTGAGTGGGAATTCTGAGGTGAAAGATGAGGATGAAGTAATGCAAATTCAGATGTTGAATGCAAATTTGTGGAAGAAGAAATTTGACCTGCCATTCGAGTCTCTTGGATTAAAGGAGCTGGAAAAGTCACAAGTCCGTCTTAAACCATCTATTGAGGAGGCCCCTGCTCTTGAACTCAAACCTTTGCCTAGTCACTTGAGGTATGCTTTTCTTGGTGATACCTCTACGCTACCTGTTATTATTTCTTCTAATCTGTCAGATGTCGAGGAAGAAAAGCTCTTGCGTATTTTGAGGAAATTCAAGACAGCAATTGGTTGGACTATAGCAGATATCAAGGGAATCAGCCCTTCGTATTGCATGCATAAAATTCTGCTGGAAGAAGGAGCTAAGCCTACTGTTGAACATCAAAGAAGACTCAATCCGATTATGAAGGAGGTGGTGAAGAAGGAAATTCTAAAGTGGTTAGATGCTGGTATTATCTATCCTATCTCAGATAGTTCTTGGGTGAGTCCGGTCCAATGTGTGCCAAAGAAAGGAGGCATGACAGTTGTTGCTAATGAGAAGAATGAGCTCATCCCTACTCGAACAGTCACAGGGTGGAGAGTTTGCATGGATTATCGGAAGCTCAACAAAGCCACAAGAAAAGATCACTTCCCTCTGCCTTTTATTGATCAGATGCTAGACAGGTTGGCTGGTCACGAGTATTATTGTTTGCTTGATGGTTACTCAGGTTATAATCAGATTTGCATTGCTCCGGAAGATCATGAGAAGACCACATTCACATGTCCTTTTGGCACTTTTGCTTTTCGTCGAGTCTCGTTTGGACTTTGTGGTGCTCCTGCCACTTTTCAAAGGTGCATGATGGCTATTTTCTCAGACATGATTGGCTCGAATGTGGAAGTTTTTATGGATGACTTCTCAGTTTTTGGTACATCATATGATGAGTGCTTGCATAACCTTGGTTTGGTTCTGAAGAGGTGTGTGGAGACGAATTTGGTGCTTAATTGGGAAAAATGTCACTTTATGGTACAAGAAGGAATTATTCTTGGGCACAAGGTATCTAGCAAGGGACTTGAAGTGGATAGAGCCAAGGTGGAGACAATCGAAAATCTTCCTCCACCTATTTCTGTTAAAGGAATTCGCAGTTTTCTTGGTCATGCAGGATTCTATAGGCGATTCATTCAAGACTTCTCGAAAATCTCTAAACCTTTATGCAATCTGTTAGAGAAGGATGTTCCTTTCAAGTTTGATGCTGAATGTCTGGCGGCTTTTGAGCTGTTGAAAAAGAAGCTAACTACTACTCCTATCATTACCGCACCCAATTGGGAGGAACCGTTTGAGCTGATGTGTGATGCTAGCGACTATGCTGTTGGAGCTGTGCTTGGGCAAAGGAAGGACAAAATTTTTCATGTGGTTTACTATGCTAGTAAAACCCTCAATGAGGCTCAGCTTAACTACACCACTACAGAGAAGGAGTTGCTAGCGGTTGTCTATGCTTTTGAGAAATTCAGATCTTATTTGCTTGGTACTAAGGTGATTGTGTACACGGATCATGCTGCTATTCGATATCTCATGTCGAAGAAGGATTCTAAGCCTAGATTGATTCGTTGGGTACTTCTTTTACAAGAATTTGATGTGGAGATTAAGGATAGGAAGGGCACGGAAAATCAAGTAGCTGATCATCTTTCTCGTTTGGAGGACCAAGGTAAAGATTCACAGGCTAAATCTCTTATTAATGAATCTTTTCCGGATGAGCAACTTTTTGGGGTGCAAGGTGAAGAGCCATGGTTTGCAGATTATGTGAACTATCTTGTTAGTAATGTCATCCCTCCAGAATTCTCTTATGCTCAAAGGAAGAAGTTCTTACATGATGTGAAGTGGTACCGTTGGGACGAGCCATTCCTGTTCAAACTTGGTATAGATCAGATTTTGAGGAGGTGCATTCCCTATAGTGAGACGGAGAGTATTTTGCATGATTATCATTCTACCACATATGGAGGTCATTATGGTGGTAATAAAACAGCTCAGAAAGTACTTCAGGCGGGATTCTATTGGCCGACTCTGTTTAAGGATTCTCATCGTTTTGTGATGAGTTGTGATCGATGTCAAAGAGTGGGTAATATCTCTAGGAGGAATGAGATGCCTTTGAATACTATTCTCGAAGTTGAGATCTTTGATGTGTGGGGGATTGATTTCATGGGTCCGTTTGTTTCATCTTGCAGTAATCAGTACATCTTGCTAGCTGTGGATTATGTGTCTAAATGGGTTGAGGTGAAAGCCTTGCCAACCAATGATGCTAAGGTGGTGCTGAATTTTCTTCACAAGCAGATTTTTACACATTTTGGGACTCCACGAGCTATAATCAGTGATGAGGGGACACACTTTTGTAATCGTCAGTTTACTGCTATGATGGCAAAGTATAATGTGACGCATCGTGTTGCTACTGCTTATCATCCCCAAACTAATGGTCAAGCGGAGGTCTCGAATCGTGAAATCAAAAGGATCCTTGAAAAAGTGGTGAATCCATCTCGTAAGGATTGGTCATTGAAGTTAGACGAAGCTGTTTGGGCTTATAGAACTGCGTACAAGACACCTCTTGGGATGTCACCTTATCAGTTGGTGTTTGGTAAGGCTTGTCATTTACCAGCTGAGTTGGAGCACAAGGCTTTTTGGGCATTGAAGAAGTTAAACTTGGATATCTCAGCTTCGGGTGAAAAGCGTCTACTTCAGTTGAATGAGCTTGAGGAATTTCGTGAGCAGGCTTATGAGAATGCAAAAATGTACAAGGAGAAGGTTAAAAGGTGGCATGATAGAAAGTTGGTGCACAAGGAATTTGTGCAGGGTCAACAGGTCTTGCTTTACAACTCTCGCCTTAAACTTTTTCCGGGAAAGCTCAAGTCAAAGTGGTCTGGTCCGTTTACAGTTAAGGAGGTATTTCCACATGGAGCGGTGGAGATATTTAGAGGGTCTATCAATGATGCTTTTAAAGTAAATGGACATCGACTGAAGCCTTATTATGGAGGAACGGTGAACCGTGAGAAGGTTGCCTCCGTTTTGTCAGAATTGTGAGATTTTGGAAGTACGTCAAGCTAAAGACGTAAAACAAGCGCTTCTTGGGAGGCAACCCATGGTGTTAGGCATTTTTGTAGAAGTCAGTAGGTAGGAATTTTTGTTCTTTAAAAAAAAAAAAAAAAAAAAAAAAAATTCTGGAATTTACCTGGGCGCGGGCGCGCGGAGAAAGGCTTATGCTGGGCGCGGCCGCGCGGAACACTGGAAAGACAGGGAGCAGTTTTCGGCAATTTGAGTTTAAGTGTCCAACCCTAATTTTTATCTCTTAATTCGATTTTCACCCGAATTTTCTCTCCTCTATCAGTTATATAACCCATCCTTCTATATCATCTCATACCATACACATCTTATACCAACCTATACATTCATCTCTACATACATACACATACCCATTCCTATCAATTTTCAAACCCTAATTGGACTTAAAAGGGGCTTCGATTTTTCAAGATTGAGGGACTGATTTGGCAAGTTCTACCTCTACTATTCGATTTGGGTAATCTCTACTCTTGATTTTTGATATTTCGAATTGTAGTTCTTGCATATTTTGGATTTTTGGTGTGAGATTGTGGGCAGAAAATTGGTTCGGATTTTGGCAGTTGGAGGTGTAATTTTACTGTTATTCTTGATTACTATGGCACCAAAGAGAGCTCGAGTTGTTGGTAGCAGTTCTCGTGGACGGTCATTGTCCGGTTCTGACTCGAGTTCGGGCGATGAGGGTATGGAAAAGTTTCGTTCTGAGGAGGCTAGGGCTGAGTATGTGAAATTGATGACTCGGTCCGTGGCGAAGGATAGGATTTGGTTGCCTCTTGCTGGTGATGGAGAGATGGTGGCTATGATTGAGGAGAGGGGTTGGCAGAATCTGTGTGAGCTTGCATCCGCTGTCCCGTTGAGTATAGTCCGGGAATTCTATGCTAATGCCAAGGAAACGAGGGATGGTTACTCGATTGTCCGAGGATTTACTATAGATTATACTGCTCGTGCTATTCGGCTGTTACTTGGGTTGCCGGATAGACCTGTTGGGGTGGAGGACTGGACTTTTAAGGCCAGGTCCGAGGTTGATTTAGATGAGGTGGTGGCACGTCTGTGTGTGCCAGGTACGACATGGAAATTGAAGGTTGGGTCAGCTGAGAAGGCTACATTCGCATCTGCTTCGATGAACAGATATGCTAGGGCTTGGAATTCTTTTATTTGTGCTAATCTATTACCTACTACGCATACACATGAGGTGACAGTTGAGCGAGCTATCTTGTTGTGGGCTATTCTGAATGGGCATTATATCGATGTTGGATATTTGGTGAATCAGAGTATGTTGCGATTCTTGAGGGTGTCTTCGGGGGCAGTTCCTTATGGCTCTATTGTTACGAGGATGTGTGCGATAGCTGGGGTGACATGGTCATCTGAGGAGCCGATTCAGATGCCAGCTGGACCCATTGATGTGGCAAAGTTGGGGGAATGGCCTGGCGGCATTCCTCATCCTAGGGGTTTGGGTTATGAGATTGCTGGCGCTCCTCCAGTTCAGCAGGCTCCCGTTGCCGTTTCGAGTGCTTCACATGATAGACGGATGATGAGGCGGATGGATGCATTGTATGAGAGCCATAGCCGGTTTTCAGCGAGGTTGACTCAGGCTTTCAGTTCTGCCTTTGGAGCTAGTGGTGCCCATGTTGAGTGGCCAGTCTTTGGATCGGACACTGTTTATCCACCTCCAGATTCTCCACCCGAGGAGGGTGATGACGCTGCGGCATAGGTATGTTTTTACTTTCCCTCGTATTTACTTCCATTCAATGGGGTCATTGAATATCTTAAGTTTGGGGGTGGTTTGGGGGAAAAGTATTGTATATGTTGTATATGTTTCATTGTGTTCATGTTAGGATATCATGTTTTGCATATTAGTTGTAAGTCATGCATTTTATGTTCGTATTATCTACGTTTGTTTCATATAGGACATTTTGTTTTATTTTCGTATACCATGTGAGTTTTCATGTTAGTTGCATTTGCATGGCATGCATTTTTCATGATCCCTTAAAATGAGCTGATTCTGATTGATAGGTGGATGTTGATTTGGGTGTGATGATGATGAGTAGAGGGTTGATTTATAGTTCCTAGGTAATTGACTTGCATGTTCAGGAACAAAAATTTTTACACAGTCTCATTGGGGTGCTTTTGGGGGTAGGTTGGAGTCATGCATGTTGGATGTTTTGAGATTAATCACTTGTTTATTCTTAGAATTTTCGTTATTCCCTTTATAGCGTAGGAACATTAAAGTCTAAGTTGGGGGAAACCAGGAATTTTCATGCTAGTTGTTCATAATGGCTAGGCGTCAAATGGCTAGTAGCCGGCTCATATTTATATGAGTAGTCTAGGGTTGGAAATGAGAAAGGCTCATTCCAGATTGCAGAAAAAAAAAAGAAAAAAAAAAGAGAAAAAAAAAGAAAAAAAAAAGAGTCAATAAGTTATTTGTTTATATGCAAAATTAACCAGAGTGAGCTCTTTAATACTCGAGTAATTAAGTCTGAGGGGACTTAGTCCTAGTAACCTAAAGCCCTTGTGGTTTGGGATTGCTGACCTAACACTCGCTACATGGGTATTATTGTATAAGCCTTTTGGGGTCTCATTCATTGCACGGTTAAATAAGCATGCGTATTGTATATTCTATTATGTGTCATAGTAATAAAGCATGAGTTTCTGTCTACCTTGGATAAGGGTGGAGGTGTTCCTAGGTTATGAAGTGTCTACAGTCTATTCTGATTATAAACCTGTGATTGTCTTGACGGAAAGCATGTATGATTTTTGACCTAGTTTTGGGAGTATTTCTGATGAGCATCGCACACACGCACGTTTCTGTTCATGTATTTGTTTGTATACGGGGATTTAGTCGAGCTCTGCTTGGATTTGTTACATTCATTGAGATATTTGCTTGTTAGTTGGTTTTGGTGAGTTTGAAGGGGATTTTGCATTTTCATAGTAGTTGCATTCATGCATTGCATTGCATTAGGTTAAATGGATTTTGTGGGTACATTCGCTATAGGCCCTCACGAGACCTTACTCGTCCACTAGGGCTGCCTAGGGGTTTAAAGGGCTTGTTGCATATGCCAAATGCAACCGTGATCACCTACGGAAGTGGTACTAGTTAGTTAGTTAGTTGTAATTGTTTATGCTTGAGGACAAGCATCGGTTTAAGTTTGGGGGTGTGATAAGTGGATGTATATCTACTTGGAACATTCTAAATCGGCTTAAATTGATTGTCTTGGGCTCAAGTTTCTTGTAGTTTTGATGTGTTTTGTTTAGTTGTGCAGATTTACAAGGATGTTGATTATGGTGGATGTTTTTGTCGTTTTTGGAGATTTAATTTATTAAAATTCGGATTTATTGGGCTGCACGCGTGAGATTCACTGTTTGGGCCATATCTTGAGTTCTATAAGTCTGTTTTCAGCCCGTAAGCAGTCCACGCGAAGATAACGAGATTCTCTATCATTCTAAGGTGGTCCAGAAGCCCAATTACGTCTGGAACGGCTCTGGAAAACAGAAGAAACGTCATCCACGAATTTCCCTTTAAAACAGAATCAGTTTAGGAAACGTATCTTGCAGAAATTCTATTATAATTCTGTTTTGGTATTTTCTTGCTGGGCAAGATGTCTAGAGCCTATATAAACACATCCAACCCTTGTAAATTAGATGATGAGGAAGATCATCATCATTAGGAGTAGAACTATTACATATCAATCACTTAGGTTTATTTGTATATTTTCATACTTTGTTTTTATGATTTCATCAGATCCCATGATGACGAGAGGTTCGATTATGAACTAATCGTTGTCATGGGATTCTAACGGAGTTATTTATGGAGCTTTAGTATCTTGATTGCTTTAAAGATCTGTGTTTGATGTATATCTGATATCCTCGTATGGTTGTGCTTATTGAATTTAGATGCGTCGCGAACATCTAATTTGTTAATCTCTTGCTAAACGAGAGTGGATCTTGAAATTTAGAACTTGCCATGCTAGCATAGGATAGGTTGATGTTAATCATCATGATTTGTGGCATGAATAGAGATATGATGCTACCCTATGTGATCTTAGTGGATAACTTGTGCTTCAACCTCTATGTTTTCAAATTCTATAGAGATATAGGGTCTAAACATAATAGGTGCCTATTCATCTTCTATCTCTTTTGTGGATGTATGTGTAGATTGGTACTAGTATACCGAGAGGTAACTTTTACTCTTTTCGTGTTATCCGATCAGATATCATAACCATTGCATATAGTGATTAAAGGCGTCAGACTAAGCGAAGTATTTAATGAAGTTAGGATTCCATGGTTTTTCTTGCACACGTAATTAGATTTGAATTCTTGTTAGTTAGTTAATTCGTAGTTTTGTTAATTTGTTTTTTAGTTAATTTAGATAGTTAAATCCCAAAATTGTTATTGTCTTAGCAGTGCATAATAACCATACATTGTTGCATAGGCATATTTACTGAATAGAACCATAACTTGATCCCTGTGGGAACGAATTTGGACTTAACCTTATATATTACTTGTGACCACGTACGCTTGCGTGATTTTGCATAACAGTTGGTAAAGCAACTATTAAACAAAACAATCATTCTTTACCACTTGATAATGTTCTTTTAGTTCCTCATTTAAAGAAAAGTTTACTTTCAGTTAGTTAGTTAACTTCTCAGCATCATGTTAATTGTGAGTTTACTGATCATGATTTTTCTATAAAGGAACGGAATACAGGTCAAATACTAATCACAGGGAAACGACGGGGTGATCTTTATGTCTTACCTACGGAGCCAGAGGCGTTGTTTTCCTACAGATTTAAGACGGGTTCGACAGATCTTTGGCATCAACGTCTAGGTCACCCTCAACTATAAGCTGTTCAAACTCTAAAAAATAAAGGACTCATTAATGTTGTTGGTCCCTTGAATAAACACATAGTTTGTGATAGTTGTCAGTTGGGGAAATTAAGTAAACTTCCTTTTTATTCCTCCACAAATTCGAGTGTTGATATCTTTGATAAGATACATTGTGACTTATGGGGACCAGCCCCTGTTTTATCCATTAATAAATTTCGTTACTATGCGTGCTTGGTTGATGATTTCTCAAGATTTACATGGATAATACCTTTAAGATATAAATCTGATTTCTTTGCTGCGTTTTTAGCTTTTGAATGCTATGTTGAGCGTCAATTCAATAAGAAAATTAAGGTGTTTCACTCTGATGGTGGTGGAAAGTTTATAAACTCCCAACTATCATCACATTTTCTTGAAATGGGTATTGTTCATCAGGTTTCATGTCCTTACACTCCAGAACAAACAGGGATGGTGGAACGAAGACATCGTACTATACGTGAGCTTGGCATGACAATGTTATTCCATTGTCACGCACCATTACATCTCTGGTTTGAAGCCTTTGCTACTGCTGTCTTTAATATGAATCGTCTTCCCTGTTCCTCCATCAGTTTCAACACTCCATATTTTTTGTTACATAAATCTCACCCAGACTATGATTCTCTACGAGTTTTTGGCTCCAAGTGTTTTCCTTATATTTGGGATACAAAAACTAACAAATTTGTTCCTAAATCTACTTTGTGTGTTTTTGTAGGTTACAGTGAGAAACATAAGGGTTATAAGTGTTACCATCCACCTACTCGAAAATTTCTGATTTCTCGACATGTAGTTTTTGATGAAACAGTATTTCCCTTCAAGCAATCACAAGCCTCTCCTTTAGTGTCTCATGTCGAAAATATTTTTGATAATTGGATACTTCACTCCACTCCTACAGGTTCTTTGCTTACTCCAGATACATCTCCCAACGAATCAGCTCAAATACCACTTCCTGCAGAAAATGATAGCTCTGCCACTATTATACCATCATCACCAACATCACCTTCTCCAGAATTCTTTGGTTCCACCATTTTCACATCAGAACCATTAGCACTATCCTCTCCAACAAGTCCTCACAATTCCTCATCAACTTCTGCCACTTCACATGCCTCTGAACAACCCACACTTAGCTCTCCATCTAATGACATAGAAACAACCCAGTCACACCCTATGCTTACTCGTTTGAAATCTGGTGTAGTCAAACCCAATCCTAAGTATGCTCTTGTAGTCACTTCTCCATCTTCTGTTCCTAGTGAACCAAACAGTGTAAAAGCAGCTCTTTCTCATTCTGGCTGGAAACAAGCCATGATCGATGAACTTGCAGCACTTCATCAACAAAATACATGGAAACTTGTCCCTCGATTACCAGATATGCATGTCATCGGTTCAAGGTGGGTGTTTAAGCCTAAACTCAACCCAGATGGCACTTTAAATAGGCTCAAAGCACGACTTGTTGCTAAGGGATATCATCAGATAGATGGGATAGATTATACAGAGACATTCTCTCCAGTTATACGTCCAGGTACAATTCGAATGCTATTAACCATTGCCCTAGTTAGTCATTGGCCTATTCGACAGTTGGACGTAAAAAATGCGTTCCTTCATGGTTATATAGTTGAGGATATATATATGGAACAACCACCAGGTATGACTGATTCTGAATTTCCAGATTATGTTTGTAAATTGCTTCGTGCTATCTATGGTCTCAAACAGTCACCTCGTGCATGGTTTGATCGCCTTAGTGAGTTTCTTATACACTCTGGTTTCTTCTGTAGCCTTGCAGATCCCTCACTCTTTATTTGTCATTCCAGTACAGGTACACTAGTATTGCTTCTGTACGTAGATGATATACTTCTCACGGGGTCATCAGAAGAAATAGTGCACTCATTCATTCAGGTTCTCAGCAAAGAATTTCAGATGAAGGACCTTGGAGCTATTCACCACTTTCTTGGCATCGAGATCACATCCACAGTTGATGGTTTGCATTTGTCTCAGTCTCACTATGCCCTGAACATTCTCGACAAAGCAAACATGTTGGACTGTAAACCTATGGCTACACCACTGGATACCAAAACACAGTATCATGCTCCCACCTCAGCACTTGCAGATCCCAGCTCCTATCGTAGCATTGTTGGAGCTCTACAATATCTTACTCTTACAAGACCTGACCTTTCATACAGTGTTAATTTCGTGTCTCAATTTATGCATGCTCCTACAACCACTCATATGAAGCTTGTTCATCGTATTCTCCGTTATATCAAAGGCACATATGATATTGGTCTGTCTCTCACCTCCAATACATCCCTCAACTTGTGTGCCTTTTCTGATGCAGACTGGGCTGGTTGTCCAATCACTAGGCGTTCTACCACAGGTTATTGTACATTCTTAGGTGCCAACATCATTTCATGGTGTGCAAAAAAACAGCATACCGTTTCACGCTCTAGCACTGAGGCTGAGTATCGTGCAATGGCACACACTGTTGCTGAACTTACTTGGCTCTCTTATATTCTCAAAGAACTTCATGTCACTCAACTGCAACCTCCAACTCCGTTTTGTGACAACATTAGTGCTCTTTATATGACTGTGAATCCGGTTTTTCATGCTCGAAGTAAACATATTGAACTTGATTACCATTTTGTGAGGGAACGTGTTGCTCTTGGATTACTTATTACCAAATATATTCCATCAGTTCAACAAATTGCTGATCTATTCACCAAGTCCCTTCCAAAGGCTGCCTTGGCCTTCTTTCGCAACAAACTGTCCCTTCGTCCCCGGTATAGTTTGCGGGAGGATATTAAACTACATGAATGAGTTGCTGGAGAGATAAGGATTATAGAGTAATAAGGCTGTTAATTATGGAGTGATAAGGCTGTCAATGCAACTCATTCATGCACATGGAATGTTGATGGTGATGAGTAGTTTTCAGGAACAACATGGTCACAAACAAACTGGTATTCATGTGCTGCTGAGCTGTTCAACTGGTATGGCTTCCATGTGATGCTGTTTCCACGTGATGCTGAGTTGCTCATGTGCATCTCCATTAGTTGATGTCGTGATTACAGTTTATGCAATACAGATCAAAAGGAGCTCAGAATGACAAGGATTCTGCTAGAATAATTAGTAATGAATTGATGTACTATTAGTATAAATATTAGTTAAGTTGCTGTCATTCGTATTTCATACAAACAATCTATTGTATCATTGTTCTTCATATTCAATATAGTTTCAGTTTTTTCTCTATTCAACATAAACACTTTCCATCTCCTGTGTAAACGATCATTCTGAACAAGAAGCGCGTCCACAGACAAACAGTCAAAGTTGAATTCTCCGCTAAGGATATTATAGGACGCTACTTGCCCAAAACGAGTAACAAAGTAGATAATTCCATCAAGGATGCGAGGATGGAAAGCACAAGACCGAAAACCAGGAACTTTATTGAATTGTCTAGCAGTCCATTGTTTATCACCATTGCGACATGTTATAACAGAAATTTTGTCAGTGTAGCAAGGGTCTACCATACAGTAGACACAATCTGGTGAATCGGGTTGGGTGGAAAAAGTTGCTGTAAATTTTATATGAGGCGGATGGTCAAGTCTAGGGAGGGTGATGACTTTTTTAGTCAAGGGGGAGAACATTAAAAGGTATCTACGAGTGAAATTGCTAAACAACCGTGGTGGCTTTTTAAAGGAGAGAAATAACCAATTGTGCTGGATATATAATATATCTACAGTTGAAAGAGGAGGAGATGGAAAACCAAAATTAGACCACGATATGTTCTGAATTGAAGCAGGGGTGGTCGATGATGATAATGGGTCAAAGATTTGGAATTCAGGGCTATCGGGAATTATGCGACCAAGCCATGGTAATGATGATGATTTAGTAGTAACCGCAGCAGCCGCCAACCAGTCCTTGCAAACAAGAAGAAAACGAACCTGATCAGTGAGACAGAGTCTGCTCACAATTTCACCCAACATGTCCGGAGCAAGTTCAGAGCATGCCACGTTGGTGATTACTTGTTGTTCAGATTTCTTCTTCTGCTTATCTTTTGATGACACGTTGATGATTACTTGTTCTTCTTCTGATTGTACTTGTTCAGATTTCTTCATCTGCTTATCTTTGGAGTAATAACGATGAGTAACAATGACAAACAAAGGAATTGAGAGGGTCACCAAACCAAACACTTTAACGCCATTCATCCTTCTGGCTAATTCCGATTGATGAGAGACAAGAGACAAAGGTAGAGACTTAAAAACAACCTTGCCAATAAGAGCCATGTCGATTGGGGATTGTCGGAAATCGCCGATCGGGTGGGGATGGGGATGGTAGGGGTGGGATACGATATATATGTCCGTGTTCGTATTCGTATTCGTATTCGTGGGGGGTTTTGTGTTGATTGTGTTTATCAAGTGGGTTTGCGCCTTCTCGAAAATTATTTGAAAAAATTTGGGAACCTAGGATTGCTCTTTTTTTATTTATCTAAAGAACAATTTTTGTCTATGGAAATTGTTAAAAGTACGGTTTTTCATACTTGCTTATCAACCAAATACGTTCATCTTTATATTATTGCAATTATCAAAGCCGGCTCTTGGGGGAGTTGCCCTAGGCTCTAGCCTAGGGCCTCCAAAAATGTTGGGGCCACATTTTTTCCCATACTACATAAAATATTTAGTATGAATAAAATATTAGTAAAATAATTATTGTTAAAATTTTTATTTTTCATTTAATATCAAAATTTACAATGTTTCGTATAGAATAAATTGGAGGCCAAGAAAATATGTACCAGATTCACTATTGAAAATATTAATTATTCTTCCTTGTATCTAAGAGTTAGTATTAAAAAATTTAATAATTTGGTGTAGTTTGATTCTTATAATTTAAATTTACATAATATTTTAAAAATTAATGAATAAACTATTTTACTATTGAAAATGAACTATCTGCTATATTAAGAACCGATTATTGTTACATTTGATTCCAAAAATTAATATTCTACACTTTAGTTGATTAGTTGATTTGGTTGCCTACCTTTTTTTCCGAATATTTTTCAAAAAATCTAATTTTAGAAAGAAAAGAAAAATTTCTTGTTTGTAAAAAAATAAAAAAAATCCAAATCAAATTTCTAAAATTTATAGTAAATTGTTTGATATTCAGGAAAGTTTCTAAAGAATCAATCTTAGGTTCTGTTTGGGATTGCTGTTAAAAATTGTTGTGCTGTTAAAAAAAGTGCTGTTGTAAAAAGCTGAAAACTGTTTGGTAATATTTTGTTATGTATGTGCATGTTTTGATGTAAAAATATAATGAAAATAATGTTTTTGGTGATGTTTGATGTTGAAATTAGCAACTGCTTTAAAGCTGAAAAGCAGCTTTTTTTAAAAACATAGGGGAACTGCTTTTTCTAAAAACAGCTTTTAAGTCAAAAGCACTTTTCAAAAAACCAGTTTTTAAATTTTACAAACACATTTTCAGTTGCTTTTCAGAAAAAAGTCCAAACACACACGTAATCCATTTCCTAACCGAAACAATCTACTCTCACCATATAAGCTAAGCTAGGATAATATAAGCTAGGGCCTTCAAATGACCGGAGACGGCCCTGGCAATTATACTATCTTTATAATATATACAAATACAAATTACAATAGTATTTTATAGACCTGATATTTTTGGTTTTGAAAGTAGGAATTTGTAGATTGTTAGGTATTCTTTTGTAGAAATATCTTCACCCATTTATTGTAATAAATTTAAAACAGATCCATTTCTTTGTTTTCTTACAATGTTTTTTTTTATCTCTTTTTTAGTTCCTTATTGTTAAAGATTTAGTGTTTGGTTAACTTAATAAAGTTCAAGTAAAAATTGAAAATTGAAAATTGTAATCGCACTTCAGGATTTCTATTTTTAAATTCTTGATTCGGTTAGTTATGACTCAATTTCGACTACAAAACAGATAAATATAAAAAAAATCAAATAAAAAATTTAAAACAAGACTTAACTAGTAGTGGAACAGGGAAGAATTATTTGTTTGTCTTGTTTTTCTCTGCTTTGCTGTTTTTATGAGAATTACCATTGTGTGTCTTGAGATTGGAACTCTTGGTATGGTTAAATTTTAAGGAGAGTGGATTGCTGCACATTTTTATGGAGGATTTTATGATTCAAAGGTGCTGCTGTACTTTTGATCTTCCAAATTAATTTGTCTTAGGCCTGGAATGTGGTTGTATACTTGTATCATTGTCTATTGTCTGGCCATATTGACATGGACTAGCTAAGGGTGAGCAAAAACGGATATTTGGTCCGGTTTTAAAATTCGGATCGGATATCCGATTTTTTGAATCATGAAAAATCTATTCCGATTCCGGTTCCGGTTTAACCGGATATCCGTTTAAACTGGATCGAAAATCGGATAATCCGGATCCGAATTAATTAAGTAAAATTTAGTTAAGTTTGTATAAGTAAATGAATTTTATTACATTTTCAATATTTATCGTTAACTTTATAAATGAAAAATTAATTAATAAAATTTTAGATATCATCATCTCATATTTTAATATGTGTATATTCATTTTTTTCCTAATTTTATTTTGACCTATCATAAACTACCATCCATTTCTTTAATGAGTTCTTATAAATATTTTTAAGAGATATTAATTCTCTCCTCATTCCCTTTATAATTGCCACAAATCCTTTTTTGCATATCCCAAAAGTAGTGGCCACAATTCCTAAATAAAACAAATTAAGTATTAATAATGTTATGTTTTTCAAAGTATGCAAACAATTGAGAGTAAGTTTGTCACTTGATTGCTCAATACGTATTTTTTCATTAAATGTCAATATAAATGGAATAGAGGGAGTAACGCGCTAGCTCTCGAATTCATAATTTTAAGTGAAAATTATTATTAAAAGAAAGTATTCTTCCATTTGCTTTGTTTTAATTTTTTTTTTAACATCTTAATTTCTTAATCAATCATTTTGGATAAAATGATTAAGTAAGAGAAAATATTTATCAAGGTTGATTTAGGAAAACTTACATGAGGTTCCGAAATTTTCACATACAAACATATGGAATTGTATTTATAAATTCACACTTAAGTACATCCTTATTTAATTTAATTTTTTACACCTAAAATGCTTATAAAATTAGATGATACACAATAAATTCATTAATTTATTAGTGATAATTCATTACATAATTTAATATGTTCAATGTTGAATTATTTGTCTAAAATAAGTTCCTTATTTATTAAATAAAAAATTTAATTGTTAATAAATATTAAAAACCGGATCGGATCCGGATATCCGGATTTGTAAAAAGTTGTGATCCGAATCCGTATCCGAATTCATAAAAAAAATCCGGATCGAATATCCGGTCCGGTTTTTTCGGATCGGATATCCTAATTTCCGAATTTTCATAATCGGATACCGAATTGGAAAATCGGATAATCCGATTTTCGGGTATTTTTGCTCACCTCTAGGACTAGCCAGGCTCTGATTTATTCCCCACTGGCCCACAATCAAGTGTTATTCACATCTTCTGTCTCACTATTGTAGTTTCATCAAATCAGATGCTAGGGTATATAAGTTTCTGTGTAATAATTAGATGTGGTCGGTTTTAGTGACAACTAGTAATGGAAGTCTTTGATCAGGGAAATGTGAATATTTTTTCAACGGTGCCTGGGCTATATTTCGAGTCCTATTGGCGGAATAATGCTGATTTATGTTTGTAGCCTGGGCTTCAACTATACTATGCTTATTGGAAGGTTAATGCAAATTTCTTTTAGACTGATATTATTGGTGTTAAAAGGGCAGAAATATAATCTTGCAGTGCCTGGACAACTACAAATGTTATTACTGTTATGTCATGGTGTTCAGACTCATCTTAACTCATCTGGTCCTCTGTACCCGATCCATTGTTTTTCTGTGCTGATTTCTGGTCTGGAAATCTGATTTTGGATTTTTTGATATTTGGAATAAATTATTGAAAAGTCTAATGGTTGACTAGATCTCGAGGGGAATTAATATCAGGCACCAGATGTTTATAATCGGTTTGGAGAGGCTGATCTGTCCTGGAATTAAAAAATGTGCTAGTTGTTTTGCTAGCTCTTTTGTGATGCTTCAGATGGTTTTTTATATGAGCATTGGTCGTCACAAATTCTTTGTACTCGTGGATTCTGGTACAGAATTTAACATGGCTTTGGGGACACGTAACAAGGTTCTTTTGTCTGGAAACCTTAAGTCTAATTATTCTAAAAAGGAGCTATTTATTTCTCTGTAGCTAGATGTTGTGTTTAAACTTTAAAGCATGGCCTTGGCCTTGGTCTTGTATATGGTGACTGTAGCTTTAAGAGACTTAGTTTTGGGCTTCAGATTTACGAATTTTGTGGTGTCAATTGTGCTAGTAGTTTTTGCTGGCCCATTTGTAGCTGTTTCAGATGGATTTAAGTTGAGAAAACTTCTTTCTGGTTAGTCCCTCACTTTTTTATTGTTGGTGCAGGGAAGCTTTTGCTTATGTTGGGCAGCTTAAATTTTTCCAAAATTTTAATTTTTATTGGGCCTGGAATGTGGTTGTATAATTGTCCACTGTGTGGCTATATTGACATGGACTAGCCAGGCTTCTGGTTTATTCCCCATAATCAAGTGTTATCATATGTTTGTGTCTCATAACTGTTGTTTCGTCAAATTGGATCAGGGACGGAGCCGCCCCCCCTAAATGTCTAAATAATGCTTATTTTCATGTATAATTTACTGATTTTGCTGATTTTGCCCCTGCATTTTACTGGTTTTGTTGATGATTTTGCCCCCACATTTTACTGATTTTGCCCCTTCATTTCATGACTGTTGATCTTCTTCATGAGTTAATTGAGCTCGTGGAAAAGATTGTGCTTGAGAACTGTTAAAGTATGTGATGTTACTGTCCACCTTGCTGCTGCGAAAGTCTGCAAAAATTTTCCGCTTCGCCCGGGGGGCTCAGGAAGATGATCTTACCCCCCATTCTCCAGATCCTAGCTCCTTCCCTGAATTGGATGGAAGGTTATATGAGTTTCTTTGTCAAAATCAGACGTGGTTGGTTTTAGCAACAACTAGTCATCTTATTATTCAATTTCCTGGACCTCGATGTAGGACTACCAGATAGAAGTCTTTGATCAGGGAAATGTGGTTACTTTTTCGATGGTGTTTGGGCTTTATTCTGAGTCCTATTAACATAATAATGCAGAGTTATGTTTGTAGTTCCTGGGGCATCAACTTATATTATGTTTATTGGAAGGTTAATGCAGATTTGTTTAGACCAGGTATTATTGGTGTAAAAGGTCAGAAATACTATCTTGCAGTGCCTCAGCAACTACAAATGTTATTACTGTCAAGTTATGGTGTTCAGACTTCAGATTTGTTTTAATTTTTCTGGTCCTTTTTGTGTTTGATCCGTTGTTTTTTCTGTGCTAATTTCTTGTCTGGGAATCTGATTGTGGATTGTTTTCATAATTGGAATAATATATTCAATAGTCTAATTGTTGACTGAATCTCGAGGGGAATTAATCAGACATCGGATGTTTAAAATCGGTTTCGAGAGGCTGATCTGTTTTGGAAATCTATATTGTCCTAGTTTTTTTGCTGGTTTTTTGTAATGCTTCAGATGGGTTTTTTTACAAGATTTTCTCTTCACAAATTCTTTGGAATCATCGAGTCTGGTAGAAAATTTACATGGCTTTGTGGAGAATATTCGTTTTTTTTTCTTCTCCCTTTTCTTTCCCCTTACCGTCTTCTCCCTCTTCTCTTCTCTGCACCTTTTCCGGCGGGGCTTCCACCGGTTTTTCCGGTGGAAAGGCCCAAATTCATTTCTTTATCTTGTTTTGATTTGTTTGTTTCAATAATCTTCCTTTGTGGGTAAGGATTTTTATCCTTTAAATTTACTTTGGATTGTTTTTCTAGATATCTACTTATCGGAGCTTCCGGTTTTCTTTCTTTTTCGATTCAAGCGGAGCTTATTGGATTTCGAGAGTTAACCGCCTATCTGTGCTTTCGATTGTCAGATCTAAGTTTTTTGTATTTTCTTTTGTATTTTTAGGTTGTTTTTATTCGGTTCTTGGGATTGTATTGTTTGGGTTCTCTCCGTTGTGAGAGTTTGATTTCTCTCCATTGTGAGAGTTTTGTTTTTCGCTTCTTAATTGTGAGCGGGGTCCTGATTTAGTGATGAAATTTCGTATGGAATTGCAGTGTTGGTCGATAGCTCAAACGATAGCTCCATCGGGGCATGTTGAAGTGTGTACCAGTAATACAACGAGGATGCACGAAGCGGGTACTTGTATTTGTATATACGTTATTTTCAAAATATCGTTTAACTGTCTCTTCAGGAGAACAGGCGATTGCAATTTTCAGTTTGTTCGACTCGATCATTGGTCCCGTATGACTTTTTATTAATGAATTAGCACCTTTTTTCTTCAAAAAAAAAGGTTCTTCACACTGGAAAGCTGCAGTTTAATTATTGTCTTAAAAGGAGCTATAGTTTCCTCTGTAGCTGAATGTTGTGTTTAAACTTTAAAGCATGGCCTTGGTCTCATATATGGTGACTGTAGCTTTAAGAGACCTTCGGGCTTCAGATTTTCGAATTTAATTTATAGAGCCCGATATGATTTTGTAGTGTCAATGGCTAGTAGTTTTTGCTGGCTCATTTGTAGTTATTTTAGATGGATTTAAGCCGAGAAAACTTAACAATTTTTGAGCAACCAGATTCATACATTATGAATAGACACCTTTAAACAAAAAATCAAAAGATTATTAAGAGATAACCTCCAAAATTTTGAGATAAAATATGGTCCGCGTACATCTCACCTTATCGATTCGGCTTTTAAGCTGTGACAACTTGAAATGATATAGAGGAACTTTGCAAGAAGAAAGAAGACAACAGAGAGAAGTGGTTTTTGGTTGATTAATTAAGCTTAAGAAATGTCAAATATGCATGACGACATTACATATCATAATTTAACTATTTAAAGGGAAATGTTATTTCCAGAGCCGTTTTTTTTATTTTCAGAGCTATTTGTAGCATATTATATCACAATATGCAACACTTTATGAATGCAGGGGGCATATGCTATAAATATTGCTCTGGAAATAAAAAACAACTCTAAAAATAATATTTCCCTATTTAAATTGCACACTTGCATATATGAATCATCTACAAATAGATGGATGTTACGAAAAAGTCTTCAAAGCTTGCTGGACTTCACTGTACCTACTTCATTGGGCTTAAAGTTTCTAAAAATCACCATATTGTTGTAAAACGTGATTGACAATTTAGTCAAATATGGCTAGCAATTATGTCTATAAATACTTGACATTGGTTAATGAAATTGAGACACCAAGCACTTCATATATTCTCTTTGCTTCGTCTCTCTCTCTCTCTCTCATTATATAGCTAGCAATACTTATTAGTAGCTCTTTATTACGGTTAGTATATTATAACACGTTATCAGCACGAAGCCCTGCCGGAATTGAGAAGGTATAATTTTATTTTTATACATATATGGTCGGAGCACCGCCTACTATAAAATCTAAATACATATGGTCGGTTAATCCGCCTAATATACAGGATTTTTTTTACATGGTCGGTTAATCCGCCTACTATACTGGATTTTTATTTACATGGTCGGTTAATCCGCCTACGGGAATCTTCCAAAAAGAAACTCTGAACTTAATGGTCTTAAAAGAGAAATGCCCATACCACTATCAAAATGTGCTTTATTATGCTGTTGATTAATTATTAATTATCGTACAATAACCTTTGTGCACGAACTAACTTATGCAGGATTTTCTACCTAAATATATTTATAAATTTATTTATGTTTAAATCAAAAATTGATTATATTAACGTAATTTTAATATTTATATTACGTTATCTATTATTCTATGCTACAGTTTTTATTAATTGTTAATGCTTTAATATACCATATTGATATACCATGTTTTAAATATTTATTTTACGTTCAGAATGGCGAATCTTGCAAAATTAGACTTTGTTGCTTTGGATGTGTCCGGGGATAATTATCTGTCTTGGGTACTCGATGCGGAATTACACCTTAGTGCCAACGGGCTAAAAGATACCATAGAAACAGGAAAGACCCCAATTGTTGAACAAAATGCCAAAGCAATTATTTTCCTTAGACACCACATTCACGAAAACTTAAAATCTGAATACCTCACAGTTAAAAATCCACTCACCCTTTGGACCAATCTCAAAGATAGATTTGACCACCAAAAACTTGTCCATTTGCCACATGCCCGTTATGACTGGATCAATTTAAGATTACAAATTTTAAATCTGTTGCTGAATATAATTCTGCCTTGTTCAAAATAAGCTCAAAGCTAATCTTGTGTGGTGAGAAAATTACTGATGCTGAGATGATTGAAAAGACCCTTTCGACCTTTCACCCCAACACTATGATCTTGGCACAACAATACAGGGAACGCAATTTCCAGAAATATAGTGAGCTGATTTCTCTCCTTCTTGTAGCTGAGAAAAACAATGAGTTGTTGCTTAAAAATCATCAGATACGTCCCACAGGCTCTGCCCAGTTACCTGAAGTACATAACACGTCATTCCGGAAGAATGATCGTGGGAAAGGGCATATAGGAGGACGAGATTATGGACGAAATCGTGGACGTGGAAATTTTCGTGGTCGTTTTCGAAATAAGTATAACTCTGGCCACCTGAAGTGGCAACGTGATGGTTACAACAACTCTAGTCACCAGAAGTGGCAAAATGAGGTGCCAAATAAAAGGAAGGCACCACAGGAAGGAGATACTAAAGATATATGTTTTAGATGTGGGGCTCATGGGCATTGGACTCGTACTTGTCACACACCTAGACATCTTGTAGATCTTTACGAGGCATCTAAAAAACAGAATGGGCAAAGGGTGGAAACAAATTTGGCTAGCTTCAATGATGAACCAATCAACAAGACTCCAAATGAACCTAATAATAATGCTAATCTTTACTACGGCTTAGATGATTAGTATCGCTTTAAATGATTATGTCTTATGTATTTGTTTTGATTTCCTATACTTGTTTTATGTTCTTGTTTTTATACAAGTGTCTGCTTTAATAAAATTATTGTTCACTTATATTTGTGCACAGTATAAATATGGGAGATTTATGCATTGCTGATTGCGCCACCACTCACACAATCCTACAAAATCAGAATTACTTCTCACAGTTTACTAAAACCAGCTCACATGTTTGGACGATTTCGGGTACATCAAATATAATAGAGGGTTTTGGGAAAGCCAGTTTTATCCTACCAAACGAGACACAAATTCACGTACATAATGCTCTATATTCTAGTAAATCCAATAGAAATCTTTTAAGTTTTAAAGACATTCGTCTTAATGGTTTTCACGCAGAAACTACTAGTGAGAATGAAAAGGAATATCTCCTTATCACTTCAACCTTTTCAGGTCAAAAGAAAACCTTAGAAAAATTACATTCAATATCTTCTGGATTATATGCTACCCAAATTAGAGTCATTGAGTCTCACAATATCGTCATTCTAAAAATCATAGACCCACAATCACTAACCCTTTGGCATGAAAGACTTGGTCATCCAGGAGTATCTATGATGCGTCATATAATAGAAAATTCTATAGGACATCCTCTTAAGAATCAAAAGGTCATACCTCAAAATGAACTTCCCTGCTCTGCATGTTCATTAGGAAAACTAATTGTCCGACCATCTCCAGTTAAACTTCAAACCGAGTCTCCAAGTTTCTTAGAAAGAATTCAAGGTGACATTTGTGGTCCTATTCATCCATCATCCGGCCCATTCAGATATTTCATGGTTCTAATTGATGCCTCAACTAGATGGTCACATGTCTGTTTACTCTCTACACGAAATACAGCTTTTGCAAAACTACTTGCTCAAAGAATCAAATTGCGAGCTCAATTTCCTGACCATCCCATTAAATCGATTCGACTTGATAATGCTGCTGAATTTACATCTACAACTTTTAATGATTATTGTATGTCAGTAGGAATTTCAGTCGAACACTCTGTAGCTCACGTACATATACAAAATGGCTTAGCAGAATCCCTAATTAAAAGGCTTCAACTTATTGCACGTCCTTTACTTTTGAGAACCAAATTACCTACATCCGGTTGGGGCCACGCAATACTCCAAGCTACAAATATAATTAGGATAAGACCATCTGCTTACCATAAACAATCCCCTCAACAATTAGTTCTTGGTCAAGTTCCTGATATTTCCCACTTTAAGATTTTTGGTTGTGCCGTATATGTTCCCATTGCACCCCCACAGAGATCCAAAATGGGTCCACAAAGAAGAGTAGGAATATATGTTGGTTTTGACTCACCATCTATCATAAGATATCTTGAGCCGTTAACTGGTGATGTGTTTACGGCTCGTTTTGCTGATTGTCATTTTTAGGAATCTGTGTTCCCTCTATTAGGGGGATATAATGTTTTGCATAAATTAAATTCTGAACTATCATGGAATGCATCAGGATTAAATGCTATTGATCCACGTACTAAACAATGTGAATCTGAGGTTTTAAGGATCATTCATATGCAAAATATTGCTAATCAAATGCCAGACGCTTTTACTGATTCTAGACTTATTATAAAATCGCATATACCCGCTGTTAATGCTCCGGCCAGGGTTGAAATCCCTATTCATAAATCAATTCCTGAAGAATTGGTTGGTGATTCAAAACCACGCCAAAAGTGTGGTAGACCTATTGGTGCGAAAGATGTTATACCACGAAAATGGAAATTGAATGGACATGCACCTGAAGTGGCAAATGTTCCTGAAGTAACTACATCAAATACCCCAGAAGTGGTATCACCTCCTGAAGAGGTTCAAGCCTCTGAAGTGGCGGTGACAAAACCACCTAAAGTGGTATTACCTCTAGAAGAGGATATTGTCCCTGAAGTGGCACATGCTTCCATAGAAGCAAAGGTACCTGAAAATTATGAGATCTCAATGAGTTATGTACATAACGGGAAATTATTGGATTGTGAGAGTAGTGAGGTTGATGATGTGTATGCTTTTTCCGTGGCATGTGATATTATTATGAACTCCGATCCTGAACCACAAAGTGTGGAAGAATGTCGACAAAGAGATGATTGGCCAAAATGGAAAACTACAATCCAGGAAGAATTGCAATCCTTGCGCAAGAGAAATGTTTTTGGACATGCAGTCCAAACACCAGCCGGTATAATCCCCGTCGGGAATAGATGGGTGTTTGTACGAAAACGAAATGAGAGAAATGAAATTGTAAGATATAAGGCCCGGCTGGTAGCCCAGGGATTCTCTCAAAGGCCTGGTTTTGATTACCAGGAAACTTACTCTCCTGTAATGGATGGAGTTACTTTTCGTTTTCTGATGAGTATGGCTTGTATGGAAAGATTGGAAACACGTCTCATGGATGTTGTGACAGCTTACCTTTATGGATCACTTGATAGTGATATTTATATGAAAATCCCTAAAGGATTAAAATTGGAGGAAACTAAGTCTCGACATTTATACTCAGTTAAATTGCAATGATCATTATATGGTTTGAAATAATCTGATCGTATGTGGTACAACAGGCTTAGTGAATATTTATTGAATGATGGGTATATAAATAATCAAGTGTGTCCATGTGTGTTTATCAAAAGGTCACAATCTGGTTTTGTTATTATTGCAGTGGATGATTTGAATATTGTAGGTACTTCTGAAGATATTAATAATGCTGCTAACTATTTGAAAAATGAGTTTGAAATCGAAAGATCTTGGAAAGACAAGATTTTGTTTAGGTATACAGGTGGAACACTTATCTTCGGGCATATTTATTCACCAGTCAACCTACACAGAAAAAGTTCTTGATCGGTTTTACATGGACAAATCTCATCCACTAACTACACCAATGGTTGTTCGGTCACTAGAAGTTGAGAAGGATCCTTTCCGTCCTAGAAAAGAAGATGAAGATGCACTTGGACCTGAAGTTCCATATCTTAGTGCAATTGGAGCTCTTATGTATCTTGCAAATAACACACGACCTGATATTGCATTTGCTGTGAACCTGTTGGCGAGATTCAGTTCTGATCCAACTAAAAGGCATTGGGATGGGATCAAACATATATTCAGATATCTTCGTGGAACAATTGATCTTGGACTATTCTTTCCAAACAATTCAAAATCGCAGCTGATTGGATATGCGGATGCTGGGTACATGTCAGATCCTCATTTTGGGCGATCACAAACTGGTTATTTATTTACATATTGTGGCACTGCTATTTCTTGGAAATCTATAAAACAGACTATGGCGGCAACTTCATCTAACCATGCAGAGTTACTTGCAATTCATGAAGCAAGCAGAGAATGTTTTTGGTTACGATCCATCATTCAACATATTCGAGAATCATGTGGCTTATCAAGTATTTCAGATAGTCCTACTGTTATGTTCGAAGACAACTCAGCTTGTATTAAACAACTCAAGGAAGGCTATATCAAAGGAGATCGAACGAAACACATCCTGCCAAAATTCTTCTACACTCATGAACTTCAAAAGAATGGTGAAATTGATATACAACAAATTCGGTCATGTGACAACCTTGCAGACTTATTCACAAAATCATTACCGAATTCAACATTCAGGAAACTGCGACATAACATTGGAATGCGTCGACTCAAGGACCTGTTGCAACAAAACTTCAATGAATAATTGGTTTTCTTCCAAGGGGAGACTGTACTCTTTTTCCTTCGTCAAAGTTTTTATCCCACTGGGTTTTTCTTTGAAAAGGTTTTAACGAGGCAGTCTATGATCCATACTAAATGACAATCAAAGGGGAGTGTTGTAAAACGTGATTGACAATTTAGTCAAATATGGCTAGCAATTATGTCTATAAATACTTGACATTGGTTAATGAAATTGAGACACCAAGCACTTCATATATTCTCTTTGCTTCGTCTCTCTCTCTCGTTATATAGTTAGCAATACTTATTAGTAGCTCTTTATTACGGTTAGTATATTATAACACATATAATTTTTTAAAAATTAGTTGATATCTTATGAGAGATTAGCCGGTCGAATTGCATCCACCATTCAAGAAAAAATATTAGCAATAAATGAATATTTAAAAATTCAATGATTGAATATTAAAATGAGATTCAGTTCGATTTCTTTCATATAATAATTGAATCGGAATCGTGAATATTATACAGATACAATTTATATTAGGAACAAGGTTGTTGGCAAAGATATTGAATCATCCCAGTAATTTTTCTTGACCTACATTGATAAATAGTTACTAACTAGCATGATAGCCCGTGCAAGGCACGGGGTACATTTTAATTTGTACAATTTTTCGCAAATAATCGGTCATATTTTCTAATAAGTACCGTACAGAATAGTCCTGAGATTAAGACGCTCAAGCTAATAAATAGGGCAATAAAAAGATCCTATAAATTAGGGGCACATCTTTTCTAATAAGTGAAAAAAATTAAAAGTATGTAGATGTACAAAAAATGATTTTCGGGGCATATTTTGTTCAAGATAGCACCAAAAATAGTTTAAGATATAAGGAGTGCCAAAAAATAAATCACATGTATGTAATTTTGATTTATAGTTGAGTACATAATTCAAATTCACTTGAAACTTTCAATTTCTCATGTCCGACCTAGGTATCATAGTTGTAGCAATACTTGTTGAATGTAAGAAGAATGACCGATAATAATAATGCATAAGAGTTACTCATTATCGGCCAAATACTATTGCAATAATAATGTGTCATTTAGTCTATTACCTAATTTTTAAAATATTATCATGATAATGATATGCTATTTAGTTTGTTTCCATTAGCAATAATAAACCAACAGATAGATGGATCATTACATATGTGTTAGAGATATATTATGGGAACAATATCACAAACTATTTTAATTTTAGGAGAAATCAACTAAAATGTATGATGTATCCAAACAAACTAATATACGGGAAAACATAACATTTGTTTTTTATACAGTCTCAAAATATAAGTAATCGATCATTATGTTATAGGTAGTCAATCATAATTATATTTAACATCTTTCTTAATATATAATCTTTTTTAACATTATAATTCAACTATGCATTTTATTTATTTATTTAATCGATTACTTATATAGAGTCTAAATCTAGCATATCAGTTAATTCTGATTTTTTTATATGGATATATATTATACCTAGTATCAATCATACTAAAGATATGTATGGTATTGATGTCTCAGACCGCAACAACAGTTTTTTTTAAAATATTTGGTTTAAAACAACTTGGTAAATCTTAAAGTAATTTTTCAACAACAATTTTCTATAAGAAAAACTGCTTTAGGAAAAACATTAATTTTTCACAGTACCAATTTTTGTAGACAACAATTTTAGGTAAAGGTATCAAACCCCAATAATTTCCCTATAAAATAGGATATAAACAAAAACTAAAAAAGACATAATTTATTCAGTGATTGTGAATTTAACTCCATTTGTATTTAGAGGTCATGAATTCAATTCCCTTGATAAGACCAAAAATTAAGTTGTTTCCCTATATTATGTATCATATGTTCTAATTTGATGGTAGATAAACTCACGTTATCTTGTGTACCACATGAATACATATCTTGTTTTCATGACATATTCATAATATAGATAAAAAAAATTATTATATTATAATTTCATAAAACTATCATTCTAATTTCAGAACAATTTTTTCCGATAATAATTTTCTTCGTAGTAGTTAAATCTATCTTAAAAATTTAAAAGTGAAATTATTGTGATGGCATGATAGTCGTGTAATGCACGACCTGCATATTAACTATGATAATTTTACATACACATATTCTTATGAAATTATCACTATTATGATTATGAGCTAATTACGTATAAAAATCTATAATTGCCATATCTTTCGTACAATAATTTATATATAAATTTTGAATGTCATTGTGTCAACATTATATTTTTTTTAATTTTAATAATAATTTATCCAACTTTGTGAACGAATTGGATTAACATAGTATTGTAAAACTATTGTATCAAGATTTGTATTTATTTGATTGAAAATTGATTGACCTATTTTTAATGTATTTTATTAATAGTTGGAATATATGGTGTGATTGCAAGATTAATTTTAAATTAAAAGGTAACGTGTTTTGATTAAAAAGAAAATATTAATGAATGGAAGATATACAACTGATTTTTGAGCTATTTATAAAAGATAATATCTTCAACTAAAAGTAAACATGGAAAAGACAATCAGTTAATTACCATTAATTATATATATTCTTATTTATTTTAATAATTAGGATCGATAATTGTACGAAAAACCAAATCACCAAAACTTTTAATGCTTCGATTTTAATATAATAATATTCATTTTGTGCTAAACAACATTACATAATATTATATAATATTACATATCATTAAAATGATATGTATGAATTGAGTAGTTTAGAGATTTACTAAATAACACGAAAATCCATAACAAATTTATAAGTTTTTGAAAGGGTTGAGAATTTGATAATTTTAAGTTCATTAAATCTCAAAAAAATAGTTAAAAATTATAAGGAATTGGGTTTTTTTACATGTGATCGATGATTTTAAAAAAAGTACCAAAAAATTGATGTAGTGTAGTTGTTGTGTATGTGAACATAAGCCACTTGTATCTTGAAGGTCATGAGTTCAATTTAAATAACATGAAAATTCATAACAAATTTATAGGTTTTTGAAAAGGTTGAAATTTTGATAATTATAACTTAAGTAAATCTCAAAAAAATAGTAAAAAATTATAGGAAGCGGGTTTTTTTTACATGTGATCGACGATTTTCAAAAAGTTATTTTTATGTATGTGAACATAAGCCACTTGTATGTTTAAGGTCATGAGTTCAATTTAACCTAAGTAAATCTCAAGAAAATATTAAAAAATTATAGGAAGCGGGTTTTTATTGTTAGAAAATGGAAAGTTTGAGGCATATTTATAATATGTTCTTGATGTAATTTCCGGAAACTAACAAGTGGAGGTTATTCCTTGTAATGAGAACTTAAACTTTCATGTTTGGATCTAAGACATTTTCTTAGTGGAATCCATAGATAAATTGAGTTGAAAGAAGGAGTTTTGAAATTGGTAATCAGATTGCAGATGAAAATCATGGCCATGATATATATAGTTCATGATCATGAAGAGGCATCAAAAGAGATGGGATATTCAGAAATGTTATGCTCATGAGAAAGTTTTCATGTCCATGAATGTATACTTGGTTGGTCAGAAACGTTTCATGCCCATGAGGAAGTTTTCATGCTCATGATGTGCAACTGATTTTAAATTAGATATTGATTTATTTTAACAAGTTTCAGATTTATCTGTTACAACAGTACTGGAAATTGGATCAGTATTTGGATTAAATCCTGATGGAAATTTGGATCAGTACTTGGAGTAAAGTCCTGATGGACTTAGTCAGACATCAGATACTGATGGGCTAAATCCTGATGGATATCAGTTCCTGACAAGCACTGAATCCTGATCCTGATGGACACCAAATCCTGATATTACTGATGACCAAATCCTGATGCTTATGTAACTGAAAATAAATCCTGATGCAGTTAATGAAATTAAATCAGAATATTTACTTTCCTTTTATGGAGTATCAGTTACGTTTATTTTTGGTATTATATACAATACAGAATGGAATAAACGTGAATTTAAAAGAGATACATCCTAAGGATAGAAACCCTATCTGTTTCTCTCTTCTTTGTTCTCTCTCGACACATACAGATAATACATAATTCTCAGGCGAACTGAGGTGATGGTCGCTGTTGATCATTGCCGTGTCTGTGAATGGATTGGTCTGTGCTGTTTTATCCTGGAAGTAATATTGCTGCATCCCAACACAGCGTAAGTGGGGCAATATTCTCTTCAAGAACAACCAAGTCTTCTCGTAGGGCTTGGTGACTCAGCTGTTCTTCTCTCTCTGATCGGTAGTTGCTAAATCTTCTGTGAGAGATAAGTATTCTTGCCTTTCTTGTTAAATTATATTCTTGTTTTGCCTTCGTGATTTGTTTTGTTAATTGGTTAATTGCCTGTTCTTATTTTAATATATATCACTGCCTCATTGTTGCGTTGTTTAGTGTAATATACCCAACATTTATGTACATGTGGTTGGTGATTTTAAAAAAGACACAAAAAAATTGATGTGGTGTAGTGGTTGTGTATGTGAACATAGGTCATTTGTATCTTGAAGGTCATGAGTTCAATTCCCATGAAAAACATCTTTTATTTATATTTTAATATAATAAAGGGTATACTTGTAATTTACTAAATAGGCTTCAAATACCTTGTTAGCCTATAATAGATATAATGGATGGATGGATTACTGTAGAAGCTAGTCATTATGTGCAGAATTTCTCCAAATTTTTTATTTCAAAGCCTTGTCGATATCATCAAATCAAACGAGCAAAATAATTAAGTAAATTGAAGGGACACATGATTTGTTCCCAAAGAATAATGTAATAAAAATGGTCAAAAACAATACATTATGGAAATTAAAAACACATTAAAAAAGTGGGAAAAGGATGAATATGCTCAAACTTTAAACCTTTCTACAAACCTTTCTACTTTACGATCAATCATCATCTTGATCAATAGACCAATGATGAGAAGAAAGAAAAAGCAACTAATAACGCAAATTGTAATGGCGAGGGCTAGTGAATGGGACAACACCACATATGTTCCTGTGATAAAAGTCAACATCATTGCAATAACAGAAATAATGTTGAGCCCACTTGATGCAGCGTTGAATTTTGCCACTTTGTATGGGTCTTGATACATGGATGAAACAAAGTAGAGAAACAAAGAAGATATTGAGAGTACCAAAGCTACTGCATCCGCTACCACAAATATACGGAAAGCTTTCTTGTTAGAAAGAATTGCCATTCCTTCATTATAGTCACCACTTTGGTAGTATCCACCTGGCATGGTGAATCCCACTGTAAAAGTTACTGTTGTTATGAGCGCAGTAACTATTATCGGGGTATTCGTCCTCATGGTGTACCTTTCAAGCTCTTGTTTCATCAAGTTTTTCTCAACTCTCATAAATTCAGCATCTTTTGTAAACCGTTTACTTAAGGGTACAACGCTGGCCTTCCCGTTGAAATTCCGCAAAAGGCTTCTACGCCACGTCTTATGCCAACGCATATTAGCATCCAATTCATTCACTGTTTTCTTGATTAGCATCTAAATAGATGAAATTTTGTACAATTAAGTTCCGATTCAAATAAATGTAGAAAAAACAAATGAAGTTACATTAATTAGTTCTAGGCTTCTAGCTAATAACCCGTGCAAAACATGGTTAAAATATTAATATTAATAAATTATTAAAAACTATTTAATTATGTAATTATAGAGTATCGAATCCGTGATAAAGCTAAAAAAATTAAAATTATTAAATCTTTATAATTATGTAGCTGTAAGAAATCGGGAACCCAAGGTGAAGCTAAAAAAATTAAAGTAAATAAATCTTGTATAATTATGTAATTGTAAAGAATCGAACCCCGAATTTAGTGATAACCAAATTTGGTACTATTGTATACCATTAAAACATGTTTTCTACATTAATAAAGATTATAGACTACATAAATAAACTCATTTAATAGCTTTACTCCAATAATTATTCAAAAAAAAAAAGCTTTACTCCAATAATTGGTTCGCTGCAATATTCGTAAGACATACTATCTATACTATAATAATAAATGAAAGGGATATAGTTTGTAATTTGATTAATTTATATTTTTGCTTATCCCTCATTCACAATTAGATCTTCAAGTCAAATACATCATGACCGTTAGATATAATAATACTAAAAGTTGTTATATACAGAGGTCTAAGCTGGTTCGATTTACGCCAATAACATATTAATTTATATTTAATACTAAAAATTATTATATACAAAAATTTAAGGTTCGAATTCTTCCAATAACATATTAAAATTAAATTTATAATATCATACTATATTATAAATAAATTATAAAAAATTAAAAGAAATCTATGCTTTGCACGACTCTAAGCTAGTATTTACTCCCTCCATCTCATTTTATATGACCATTATTTCTAAATTAAAAAAATAACCTACTTTTATATTAAATAAACACTTTTACACTCCCTACTTAATTTCCTCCACTATCTCAAATCTTTTTTTTTTGTCAAGATCTCAAATCTATTATTAAATATTGATCACCATTTTACCAACTTTTCAATTACCTTTATTCTTTTTTTATTATTTTTTTTTAATTTCTGTGAAAGTCAAACCGGTTGAGGATGTATCTATTCATCTTCACTGGTTAACAGTATATACTATATAGTTGTAATTATTTGGAAGAGTACCTGATCTGCTACGACTTCGTCTTGTAGATATAACATGTCTAAAGGAACCCAGCCTTGTTTGTCTACTGCCTTTTTTTTAATATTTTCATGTTTCAGGAGTTCGGGGACGAAGCAACCGTCGCGGATAAGCAGATGGATAGGTGTATGGCCATTCAGATCCTTGTCATTCAAAATCTTTTCAATATATTTTGTTGGACAATATTGTACAATGCATCGTATCATCTTTTTATCGCTTTGAAGAACCGCCAAGTGTAATACATTTCGAGCCTCGCGATTTAGAGCAACACATGACGAATCTGGCAACATTTTCATTAGTTGTTTAACTATGAAAACATGTCCTTCCTTGACTGCAATAAAAAGTGGTGTTGGTACCGTATCTCTATCCATAGATTGATACCCAATCGATGCTTGAGCTTTAACAATTAACTCCAGCACTTCATCAGAATTGTAATATGCTGCATAGTGAAGTGGAGTCCACCCTAGATCATCTCTATAGGTTACAAGACGTTTGGAATCTTCTAAGACACCTTGTGCAGATTCTGAGAAGAAAAGAGTGTTAATACAATTATGTACCTTCCAATAATTATATTTGATAGGTCCTCATTATATATATTCGATGCAATTTTAAGAGTCTCATTATATGAAGAACCATCTTACGTGAAAAATTGTGAAAAATCATCTTATTTTTTCTAATTCTGTAGGAGAACCAAAATTTTTTCCCAAATATCTATATATATATATATATATATATATATATATATGTAGGGTCTTATTCTAATAGAAACTAACTTAGAATAGTAACTTTTTATTTTATTTTATTTCATTTTTTTTAATATTTTTGTTGAATAGAGCCAAGAATTTTATAAGTTTTTTGTGAAGGTGCCCCTAGCGGGTCCATTAAAATAAATGAAATATAATTTATTTAGTGTAGGTTTCTAGTTTCTATTCTAAGAGTTTCTATTTGAACGCTAGCCTATATATATATATATATATATATATATATATATATATATATATATATATGCTAGTGATCAAATAGAAACCTCCCTTAAAATAGAAACTAGAAACCAACACTAAATAAATTAAATATCATTTATTCTAACGGCCCCGCTAGGGGCACCTTCACAAAAAGTGTTTAAAATTATTGGCTACATCCAGCAAAAAAAAATACTGTTCATGCTGACGTCACTGCCACGTCAGCAGTGAACAATAATTTATTTATTTTTACTGAATGAAGCCTAGAATATTATAAACTTTTTGTATTGGGGTCCCCCTAGTTTGGTCATTAGATTAGCTTTAAAAATTAGATTATGGTTTACTTTCTAGTTTCTATTTTAATTTGGTTTCTATTTGAGTATAGGGATGACAATTTGTACCGACCCGATGGATACCCGATCCGTTTCGACCCGAGTAACCCGAACCGAACCCGAAATTTTCGGGTTTGGGTTCGGGTTTGGGTTTGATTTTTAAACCCGAATCAATTTCGGGTCGGGTTTGGGTTTTGGCCAAACCCGACCCGAACCGACCCGAAAACCCGAAATCCGTTCCAAACCCGAACCCGACCCGAAACCCGAATTAATATATATTATTATTTCTATTATTTTATACATAATATTTAATATTTAATATATATTATCTATTATTATATATATTTAATATTTTATAAGTAATAAAAATTAAAATATTTTATATACTTATGTTTTATATTATTTTTAATATAAAAAATATTTATTTTTTATTTATTTTTTTCGGGTTTCGGGTACCCGAAAACCCGTTCGGGTTTAACCGGGTCGGGTTTGGTTTCAAAATTTCGGGTTTAATCGGGTTCGGGTTTGGTGGATTTAACCGGGTTCGGGTTTGGTTTTGGCCAAACCCGACCCGACCCGACCCATTGCCATCCCTATTTGAGTAAGACCCTATATATATATATATATATATATATATATATATATATATATATATATATATATATATATATATATATATATGGTCTTATTCTAATATAAACTAACTTAGAATAAAAATTAGAAACTAAACCTAAATTAAATATTTCAAGCTAATCTAATGACCAAATTAGGGGTACCCCAATACAAAAAACGTTTAAAATTATTGGTTTTATTCAACAAAAAAAATAATAAAATTTTTTTTAAAAAAAAGTTACTGTTCACGTGATGACGTGGCACGTGAACAGTAACTTTTTTATATTATTTTATATTATTTTTTTTATATTTTGTTGAATAGAGCCAAGAATTTTATAAGTTTTTTTTGAAGGTGCCCCTAGCGGGGCCATTAAAATAAATGAAATATAAATTATTTAGTGTATGTTTCTAGTTTCTATTCTAATGTTGGTTTATATTTGAACGCTAGCATGTATATATAGTCATTGCTCCATACAGAACACCCTTATATAACAAACAATAAAGAACACTTTAGATCTAATAGATCCAATGGCCCCGCAACGGGCACCCAATATAAAAAGTTGTTATTTTTTTACCCTCTATCCATCCAGAAAAAAAATAAAAAAATTAAAAAATTAAAAAAAAATATTGTTCATGATGAGGTCATGCTGACATCAACAGTGACGTCATCACGAACAGTTAATTTTTTTAAATTTTTAAATTTTATTTTTTTGCTGGATGGATAGAGGGTAAAAAAATAAAAACCTTTTGTATTGGGTGCCATGACGAAACTCTTTTATTAAATTGGATATGATGTGTTATTTATTGTTTGTTATATAAGGTGTTTGTTATGGAGTGCAACTATATATATATATTAACGCCGCCACATCACCAGTGCCACGTCAATATTGTCACGGCATCGATGACGTCATAACTGCTGATGTGTGGCAGTGCCACGTCACCTGTCGATCACGTCATCACCGCTGACATGGTGGTGCCTTACCATCGACGACATCATCAGTATGACGTGGTACTCAGCAGTGATGACGTGGCAGGTTACGTCACACGTGGCACTGCAGGGTTGCCATGTTTGGTTCGGATTTTTTTTTGTAGAACCGAAAAAATCTAGTCTTTTTTTATAGAATCAAAAAATAGAACTTTGGTTGAATCAGTAAGGTTCTCCACTCAAGATAGTTCTCCATAAAACATATTTAATAGTATTCTAAATGATAGTCTTTTTATTATATATTGAAAATATATAATATAACTTTTTAAATTTAATATATTATTAACGGCAATTGAACCTTTAATTTTTTTGAGTGGTTTATAAGGTAATATAAATGTTTGTGAAAATAGATAATATAAATAATTAATTAAAATATGTTGTTAACGGAAATCGAACCATATTGTTTATAAGATAATATAAATGTTTAATAATAATATGTTATTGAAGGGCTCGATCTTGAACCTATCAAAGTATTTTAAATTTATAAAAAAATATTTTTAAACATTGCATCCAATGATTTTTTTTATCTATCTTAGAATCTAACAGTTATTATTTAGTTTACCAAATTCAATATACCATATTCCTGCTTATAATATTATAGTATAGATGTTAGGTTTAAATTACATATATTAAACTTAGTTTAGTTTTTAAGTTTACCTTATAAATTATACTAAATTGCAAAACGCACCCCTTTGATTCGGACAAAAGTCAATTTGGTAAATATTTTTAATAATTGCGTTTTGCATCCCTCAACATGTTTGGGCATTGCACATTGCACCCCTTTTATATATTTTTACCAAATCGTCCTTGATAATTTGGTAAATTCTGAATATTTAATTATATTTTGATCCCTAAAGTACGAAATGTTTCATAAATGAACCCTTGAATAAAAAAATTCGAATTTTCATAATTTTTTCAAATTTTTCCTAATTTTTTTGAATTTTTCTAAACGAAGCAAGGAAAAATTCTAAAAAAATTAGGAAAAATTCTAAAAAATTTAGGAAAAATTCAAAATATTTATGAAAATTCAAAATTTTTTATTCAAGGGTTCATATGTGCAACATTTCATATTTTAGGGATCAAAATGTAATTAAGTATTCTAAATTTACCAAATTATTCCTGGGTTTTTGGTAAAAATACACGAAAGGGGTGCAATGTGCAGCACCCAAACATGTTGAGGGATGCAAAGTGCAATTGTTGAAAGTATTTGTACTAAAGGGACTTTGGTCCGAACCAAAGGGATGCGTTTTGCAATTTAGTCTATAAATTAATAAAATTCTTTATTGGATAAATTTTTATGACGTAAAAATAAACATTTGAGACAATTAAATATAATATTACTTACTCCATTCTGAAACAATATTTTTTTGACCTTTTGCACATATCTTGTAAAAAATCGTATCTGTACGTACAATTCTTGAAATTTTCTTTCTTTTAATTAAAATTTAACATTGTTTTATTCATAAAAATAAAATTTGAAGAATAACATGTATAGATAAATACATTTTTACAACTAAAATTATGTGCAAAAATTCCCTCAAACCGTTCCTTAATTTTTTAGGGGTTATATATCTTGATGGTCACTAAAATATCAAGATGGTCACTGAACTGAAATTTGACTCAAGTTGGTCACTAACTTGCATTAAGGTCTTGTTTGGTTCCATGTAACTCAACACAGTAACTGTGACTTCCTTGGAACTTGCACAATTAACACCGTTTGGTTACGTAAAGATAGAGGAACTTAGAGTTACGTGGTACTTGTACTTACAGCAAAACACGGTAACCCACTTACCTAGGTCATGCGTGGTCACTAGAAGTTACATAGCTGTCTATCAATTATCCTTCATTAAACACTATTTAATATTATATGTATAGTAAATTTATTAAATCCTTAACTATAAAATATACTTTAAAATCTAAATTAAAAAAATAATATATTTATAGTATATGTTATAATATAATTTTTTGTGTCAAAATATATATTGCATTTGTTACATATTTATATTATAAAAATTGATCATAAAATTATTTGAAATTTTATATGTGTAAATTATTTACTTATTAAATTGTTAAATTGTACAAGTAACTAGTTATTAAATTAAAATTATTTAAAATTATTATATATTTAATCTTATTTTAAGTGAATTATGAAATTTTATTTGTATTATTAATTTATTTAAAACAAGCAATAATAAATTATTATTTTGACTGATTTTAATAGTCATTCCACTATTGTAAAATCTAGTATTTGCTTTATATTTTGAATGTTGTGTAGAAATTTATCTTTTTTTTAATTTTAGTATTGCTTTTTCAAAAATTTATTTATTTAAATAAATTACTTTCATTATTAAACAAAACAATTAACCTATGTAATTTGTAGTTACATACTCATAAACCAAACACGGGACTTTTACTTTCCCAGGAACTAAATGCACTGTAACCTAGTTTCAAGGAACCTTAAGTTACGATGTAACTATAAAAGCTGACAAACAAACGAGGCCTAAGTGTACAGTCCATTAAGTTTTCTCAATTTTTTATTCAGATTTTATCGATTTTAAACGAGAATTTAGTTGAACTTAGAGTTAAGTAAAAATAGTTACATAAACAAACGTTAGCCACGTAGATAGAATGTGTATCGGGTCAGTAAATTCGTCTAAAAAATTGAGACAAATTAGCGGAATGTACAATTGATACTAGTTAGTGACCAACTTGAGTCGAATTTAAGTTCAGTGACCATCTTGATACATTAGGTTGATTTCAGTGACCTTCAAGATAATTAACCCAATTTTTTAGAAAATGATGATGTAGTAGATGTATAATTGGTAATTTTTCGATAATAATATTGATCAGTGTATATTTATATGATTTCATAAATTAAAATTAGTCATATATCATGTAGTATCATTTGAATTTTTTTTAAGAAAAATACTTAATAAATCTAGCACTACTCAATAAAAATTAACATATTCCAAATCATTTTTACTCATTTATTTTAAGATCCCATATAAATCAATGATTTGAAATGATTTTCGAAATACATGAAATGTGGATGATAGTCTTTATTTTATTTAATATTATCTTTTTCAATAATGATAATACTAATTATTATTATTACTGACTTTAAATGGGATGTTTTATAACTTACTTTAATATTTTTGTTTTTTCTTAAAATGTCATTTTTCAATTAAATTAAATTTATAAGATTTTTCATCCTTGTTTTCAGTATTACGGTATTATTTTTAAAAAAATTTATTATTTTATGCTAACATGTATTATTTTTTTAATTTATTTGTATCTTTATTTTTTTCTTAAAGGTACAATATATGTCACAGTTCAATTTCATGTATTCCTTGTATGTTTTTATCAGACAATGCTAATTGTTTTGTTTTAGCTATATATAAGAGAGAATATTAATTTCTATTTTAAAATATTTAGGAAAACAATCACTATATTTGATAAAAAAAAAATTTGTAAATATTTTAGGGTACCTAAAAATACCCAAAAATTAAAGAGCTGGATCCTCTGTCCCCTTTCTCCGTGTCCCCTCCATGTCCCCTTTTCTTTTTAATACGAAATGTGTATCCCTGCGGGGCCCATTTTAAATTAGAAATATTTTTATTTAAAATAAGCCTCGCAGGGGCACTCATTTTGTATTAAGAAAACCAAGGGGACACGGAGGAGACACTGAGGAAGGGGACAGAGGATCCAGACCCAAAATTAAAGGGGCGGTCTGTCTCCATACCTGGATCCCGTCCTATAATAGCGGCGTGCAAAGCGATCTGACCTTGATGACCAAAGGTATTGTCATATTCGTACCACATGCAGAGTAGTTTGACCATTTTCCTGTGTGTGTACCCTTGATTGGCCGCCATGTAGATAACAGTCTTCAGATCCCTATTTTTACTTACACCTCCATATTCATCAACTTCACTTTTACGTCGATATCCTGGATCATACTCTAAAATTAGCTTAACCACGTCCATGTGATTTCCTCGCACTGCCAAGTGTAGGGCAGTGTCCTTATCGTTCTTGTTACTTTTATTAAAAAAAGTTTCTAAACTGCTATCCTCCTGTGGTGAACGACTGGCTGCACCAAAAATTTTCTCAATGCACCTCGAACGCATTTGTTGGCCTTCGTCGGTCCAAAATTCGTTAGTCATATATGCATTCGTTACTGCAAGTCATGTAATACTGGAGTTGTAATAATCATATATGTATTTTATTTATGGGACTGGTATTTGGCAACCGGTTGACAAATACTGTTATTCCAACATAAATTATTATTTCGGAAATTTAGCAAAAATATTATTCCAAAATAAATTATTATTCTAACAATATTGGTTCCGTAAAATACTAGGAACTTACAAAAAAATAGCATTTACAATTATTTTTAAAAAAGTTGAAAGATTCAACTGACTAATTTATATAGTATATATTGAAATTATTATTATTAATTTAATTTTTTCTACATTATAAAAATGATTCATATAATTTAAGAGAATTTATAAAAATATTATAACGTCATCGCCAAGCTTATAGTAAAAACATGTTATCTTTTCTATTTTTTTTAATAATTAATTAATTTCATTTTTAGCTAGCTATTTAAAACACGTTCTCTTTTATATTCTAAAAATACTACGGACAATAATAATAAAATAATATTATTATGATTAGTAATAACTAACATGTTACCTTATTTAAAAATTATAAATATAATTATTATCAAATCATATATCATTTAAAAATTTAACTTACAAAATTCATATCATAAAAAATCCATTCAAAATATTGAAAAATTCCACGATTTTAAGCTAGTAGAAAAAAGTGCATACCTGGTAAAGCCAGGATAGCAGCATGCAAAGCAGTTGTACCTTGAGGACCATCCAGACTTGGTGTTTTGCACTTAGAACACATCTCGGCTACCATTTCATAGTATCCTAATTTGGCAGCAAGGTAGATCGGAGTTTCACCGTTGCAGTTTTGAACATGTCCGTCGTTTGGATCTGCAAGTACTAACAGCGTAACAATATCAAGATTACCGATGCTTACTGCTACATGTAAGGCTGTGTTCAAACTGTCATTAGCATGTCTAAGAAAAGCTTCGAAACAAGTCATCCTGTACCGACCATCATCATCATCAATAGCAACAGCATCAGCCGTAGAAGGCAAATTCTTCGCAGCATCAATCAGGACTTTAACCACTTCAGTGTGTCCATAATATACCGCATGGTGAAGTGCAGTTTCATTACCTGAATCCACCTTAACCAACAAATTTTGATCAGCAAACTGAGTTACAATGAATTTCACGCGTTCTGCATTTCCATCCATAGATTCGATGTGCAGGATAGATCTTTCGTATGCCGTCAGTCGGCCAGCGTACAACCTTAACTTACTTATGGCATCAGTATCTCCCGACATGGCAGCAGTATACAACCGATCTCTTTCCATGGCAGCATGCGACCGATCTCTTTCCATGCCAATAATTAGGTATTATTTATATATAATGGCTAAAGAAGCTTACTTGATTGAAAGTCAACTTAGCTGCAATTATTGGACATTTTACCTAACTCACTACAATGAGTCTTTGCTACTGATATGTTACTATCGTTGACTTATAACAGGTATATAGACAACGTGCAGAATGAGAAAGTGACCCTAGCCTATTTTTCCGGTGCCTTCTACTAGAATAGAATATGTGATCTCTAAGATGTGTTAATTTTTTTAGATTAATTTTCAAATTTTTTATTGTCAAAGGTTTGGTAGAAGAACAATTTAGTTCATAAAAACAGGCAAATTCATTTTAAAAACCATCCTGTTATTGAAATAAATACAATATCCTCTATATATAAACTTGTATATATTTTTTTGGGTTTTTTTAAAAATACCCGTCCTTCAAATTATTTTTTCAAAAAAACTACCACTTTTAAATTTATTTATAAAAATAACTTTTTTTAAATTCTTTTTTCAAAAATACGGTGATAAAAGTTGGAAATAATTTGTATTAATTAGATTCTTGTTTTATACAATCGATTCTCGGTGAGAAATCGTTGGTATATTAAGTTTTAATTATATTTGTTAAATTGAAAATTTGATTTGGGTTAAATTACAGGTGGATAGTCCAGTCATGCCTAATTTTTATAAAATTTCCCTGGATTATTAGGGGTGTTACAACCGTAATTAATGTTTGCTAGGTTTTAATATATATATATATATATATATATATATATATATATAACTTTTTTAATTAAGTAATAGTTTAGTGGAATAAAATAAAGTGTGGATTCATTTTATTAAGTTGATGTAGAACGTGTGCACTGTGATAATATATATAATTTGAGAAAAAAATGGAGATATAGGGTCCGTTTGGGAAATTTTATTTTTCAGAAATAAATTACTTATTCTGGAAAAAAGTTAGTAAATATGTACTTTTTTCCGAAATAAGTAACTTATTTTTGCAAGATAACGAATATTAAACTTCCCATAAACATTTTTCTCTAAAAAATTTATGTAAATACGAAATTTTTTCCGAAATAAGTAACTTATAAATTCTTTTTAAGAATTGCCAAACGGGTACATAATTGTTAAATGGTTTTACTTTTTCACTTATAATTAATTTAGTTTCTATAATATTTTTAATTTTTAATTAAATAAATTAAAATTTTAAATAAAATTTGGACAAGAAATTAACTAAAATTTTATTATATTTAATAATACTAAGTATTTAATAATAACTAAGTCAAGGCTTTTTAAATTGTACATGAATAAGAAATAACATAATTGTTTTTGCTTAGATTGGTTAAAAAAAAAATTTAGCCCATGAGAATAATGAAAGCCGGGTCCGCCATAATCAGATGTGGTCGGTTTTAGCGACAATTAGTAGGGATGAGAAAAAAAAAATCAAATTGAAATTGAACCCAAAATGAAATCGGTTAAGATTGAAAAATTTCGAAATTGAACCGATTATTGATATAAATAAACAAATATTTATATTTTTATAGATATTTAAAATTAAGCATATTCACATATATATATATTTGGAAAGTAAAGAAGTAATGAAATATAAAATAATAGGGGCCTAAGATTTATTTGCATGTTTAATGAGTATATTAAATAATTCAGATGTTTTAGGTCCACGTAACATTTCTTGCCAATTATCTCCCTTGTACTAAATTTTTTTTTTGTTTTAGAATCTGAGTATCTTGTTGTGTGCTAGTGTCATATATGTTGGTTAATATGTCTTCTTCTTTTTTCTGACGAAAATGTAGGAATTTTATTTCTTACTCAAATCAATCATAATACAATTATGCACATAGATAGGAACAGAATTCCTATCAAAACTACGATCAGGATGAATACATGATGCCTTAATTAGCTAAGTTCTATCAAAGTACACATCATATTCAGAATCATATGTTTTTTTTAGCAATGAGATAATTCAATAACAAAAAGACATACGACATCTATATAAACAGTCGAGTCGAATAAACAAAATACAAAAACAATCACTGATATTAAGCCATCCGGCATCATGTGATTTGTTAAAAATGGTATTTACACAAATTTCGCCACTTCCACTTCCAGTTTGAGCTATCGACCGAGAATGCAAACCCCTAAAAACTTTTATTACTAAATCAATCACCATACTCGCATAATTGGTGAGAAAATACCAAAGCTCACACAAAACGGTGAGAAAATAACTAAACTCACACAAACGGTGAGGCATCAAAAAAACCAAACTTACAACTGCTCAAATAAAAATTAGCTAAAAACCAAGACAATCCTTAGATATGGGGAACAAAACCACAAGAACAAGATAACTCGGACCACTTTCGAGAGCAGAATCACTAGGCTGAATGAGAAATCCGGAGTTCCGAGGAATTGAGATCTACAAGATTGAAGACCAAATCGAAAAAGGTTTTAGAACCTTAGATCCTATAATACAAACTAATACCAAATCTGAAAACCACACACCAATCTTACCTAATAAGGAAGATTTTAGAGAAATCAAATACTTAAAACAAGGTTTGTTGAGAAAAGGAAGAAAAACAAAAAAAATGAGAAGTTTTGGGGCTTTCCACCGGTGGAGAACCGGTGAAAGCCCCGGCCGGTAAGAAAAAAAGAGGAAGAAAGAGGAGCAGAAGAGAAGAGAGGTTGGAGAGAATTCGATGGAAAAGTATTCCCAAACCTCATTTTATTCGGAAATCATATGTTATTATTCATAATGAATTGAAGTTTTCTTGTGACTTGCAGAAGGCATGATAGATAATCGAATTATGGCATCTTTTTTATTGTTTCAAGTTTTGAAAATTGTTGTAGGAATACTTTTGGACGATTTATGTTTTTATGGTAGAATTACTTTTTTAATTAATTTGTAATACTTTCTTATTTTTATTTAATTCGGTTTTAAAATCGAAATCGAATCGATAAAAATCGAACCGGGGTTTTAAAACCGAAATCGATGATTCAATTGCGGTTCCGGTTTTCGATTTTTAAAATCGAGGACTTCCGATTTCGGTTGAACCGGGATTTGCTCTCCCCATACAATAATGGTCTAATGGAAGTCTTTGATCAGGGAAATGTGAATATTTTTTCAATGGTGCCTGGCCTATATTTCGAGTCCTATTGGCGGAATAATGCAGATTTATGATTGTAGCCTGGGCTTCAACTATAATATGTTTATTATTGGAAGGTTAATGCAAATTTACTTTGCTACGAGAAATGAAATAACAATTTTTTTTTCGAACTGCCAATATTAGATTGATAATAAGAGCCCAGGGCTTACAAAAGGATACTCTGCAAAACTTACATGCTTAAAGCTCTATATACTACTACGGCAGAGAAAAAGAAAACATAGAACTAAGAAGCTACTGAACTACTAGTCTATTAAAGCTTCACCTTTTGATTTCACTTCCCAACTTGCTCTTCCTTTGGGTACCCTTTGAATTTTAAACCCATGCAGAAATAAATTTTTGTAATCCCCCTCCATTTTTCGCTAGATAATCTGCCTCTATAATTATTTCTCAATCGCATTGTAGAAGTGATAGGTTAAATGACAATGAAGGCTGCTGCAATTTCCAAATCTCCAGTTCTTTGATGAGCCAAAAATAGTCTGTACAAAGAACTAAGCTTTTTTTGTAGGCCCTTTGTGAAGAAATAAGACTGTTTAGTAAAAATAGGCTGGCTTCTTTTTCCGCTTGTAATGGTGTGATAGCAATAGATGGTCCTGAGAAGATAAATATAGTTTATCTATGTTTATCTAGGATCATCCCTCCTATACCTGCTCGAATATTATCCCTTGCGGAGTTTTCGACCTCAGACCATGATCCATCTGTAAAAGCCACTAGATCATGGCTTGCGAACAACCAATTTAGGAAATTGACTTTCCTGTTGACCCTTTGGATTTTTAGGAAACCAACTGGATTTAACTCCCAGATATTATGCATGCCGAGAAAAGAGAATGATGTCCAGCCTGCCCTTCTCGACCACATGAAGGCGAAATTTTTCAAATTAAAGATTAGGTTTAGTTGATCTTGCTTAATACCTTGGAATGTGCATTCATTTCTAGCTTTCCATATGGTCCATAACGTAGGTGTAGCAAACATTTCCCAGTACTTTACATTGTCCTTGCCTATTTTTGACTTGTAAAGCTTCTCGAGGTTGAACTCTTCGAGCAGAAAACTACCAAGGTTAATATTTAACCATCTTTGTAATAAAAACCATACTGAGTTTGCTAGTTGACAACTCCGAAATAGGTGATCAATGTCTTCGTAAGCATTATTGCACCAGGGGCACAGATGATTGATGGGCATACCTCTCTGAACTAGAAAGCACTTAGTGAGAACAATTTTGTGTTTGATTTTCCACAAGAAATTTTTTAATGAGGGTGGAACCTTGCATTTCCATATCCATGACCAGTTATCCCGAACATTTGGTGATGCTGATAAGATTCCTTGGCCTAGACTAGCCTTGTATGATCCCATGTTGACTTTCCAAAGAATTTGATCCTTGTGTACAGAAGGGTGGAAGTTTTCTAGTAGCTCATAGATCTTTTCACTTTCTTCTATTTCCCATCCTCTTAGAGGCCTTCTCCATAGACTTGTTTCTTCATTCTCGCGAGAATTGGACCAAACCGACTTGAGTTGTAAGATAGTACCATCTTTGAAATTGTTAAAGCATACAATCTAGGATACCTATCCCTCAGTGGTTCTATATCAATCCAATGGTCCTCCCATGTTAGATATTGATTCAAGTGATATCAGGATCTGGATTGTTACTGATCAGATACTGATGCTGATGTCATCAGTAATACAACGTCAGTATGAAGGTATCATCAGGATTAGAAGCTGGTCAGGATTTCGTGAAGATTCTCATCAGACTAGAGATCAAGGAAGATTGATATGTCGGTTGCTAATTTGTAGGAAGGCAGCTGTCATACAAGATATGCATTCAGAGTAATATGTAATTGATTTAGAATATCTTGTAATTGATAGTACAACTGTGTACGCTATATAAACACAGTTTAGGTTTTACATTATTGTAATCATATACACGAGTTATCTTGTAACCTAGCAGCTCTTAAGAACATAGGGATTTCTTAAGAGAGTTTGTAACAGTTTATATCAGAATTAATAAAGTTGTTATTGATTCATACTTGTGTTATTTCTGTTTAAGTCGAAAATCTTATACAATTGTATTCAACCCCCCTTCTACAATTGTTATTTACTGGACAACAATTGGTATCAGAGCAAACTGATTAATAGTAATCAGAAACGATCTTAAGATGTCGACAAGCAAGTATGAAAGCATTAAGATTCTCATTCTCAAGAAAACTGAGTATCCAACATGGAAAGTGAAAATGATGATGTATCTGGAAGCAACTGATCGAGATTATCTTAACAGGATCAATGATGGACCATTTCTTCCAACAAGATTAGTTGGAAGAACAGAGACTGTTGTTGAACACTATGTCATCAAGGCAAAGAGTGAGTGGACTCCAGAAGAAAAGGCTCAAGTGCTCAAAGATGCAAAGGTAAAAAATATTTTGCATAACAGTCTTGATAATGTCATGTCAAATAGGGTAATAGCATGCAAGACTGTAAAGGAAATTTGGGATACCTTGGAAACTCAATGCCAAGGTACTGAATCTATCAAAAGAAATAGAAAGGCTCTGTTGATTCAGGAGTATGAGCAATTCGATGCTAAATCTGATGAAAGCCTTACTGATATGTATGATAGATTTCTGACACTGCTGAACAATCTATCTCTAGTTGGCAAAGAGTATGATCCAGAGGATTCAAATACCAAGTTTTTAAGAGCTCTAACTGAGGAGTGGGATACTCAAGCTTCAATCATAAGGCATCAATATGATCTGAAGATGTTGTCACTTGATGAAGTTTATGGGATACTTAGAACCTATGATCTCGAGGTTCAACAAAGAAAGAATAAGAAGAATGTCAAGGCAAAATCTGTTGCTTTAAGTGTTGAATCAAAATCAAAGGGAAAAGCTGAGGAGGTTTCTAGCAGAAAGAGTAGAGTTGTAGAGTCAATTCCTGATGACTCATCATCAGATACTGATGCTAAGTCTGATTCTGATACTGATGATGACTCGACTAATTCTGATATGATGAAGATGGTTGCTATGATAGTCAAAGGCTTCAAGAAGATGAAGTTTAGAAAGGCTAGGAAGCAAGGTAAGTTCCAGAAGAAAACCTCAAATACTGATAAAGACAGGTACAAGAAGAAAGAAGACAAAAGCAGCAAATTTGACAAGTCAGATGTTACAACTGTGATGGAATGGGTCACTTTGCAACTGAGTGCAAGAAGACCAAAACTAAAGCTCTCATCTCTTCAAGCAAGGACTGGATGGACTCATTGTTGTGCCCAAAATCTACCTAGGCTAGATTTGGGTCCATTGGGCTTAAGGATCCAATCCATATGATTAATATGGGTTATTATTGAGGTCCCTTCAGATAAATGGGGCCAAATAGCATGTGAAATGGATCTAGACAGGTTCAGGTTCCCGAAGAGACAGGTTCCCGAAAGACAGCTTCCTGCAGACAGCTTCCCGAGAAACAGGTTCCTGCAGACAGGTTCCTGAGAGACAGCTTCCTGTACGAGAACAGATTTATTCCAGCAGAATTCTAGTATGATTAAGCCTCCTATTCTTTAGGAGCAAGTCATGAACATCAACTCCTTATTGGAATGTATTCCTTGGGCACAGATGATCCTTGAATACATCTAATAGGACGAGAACTTGTAAACATACTCCTAGTCGGACTAGAACTCGAGTTCTATTCGACTTAGGTCGCCTATTCGTGGTTGAAATCTGGAGAAAAGGAGTTCCCCACGAATTAGGAACCTAGTTTATTGCCGCCTAACCAGACTTCTAGTCTAAAAAGAACTACGTGAACTTGATCCCTATATATACATGGGTACGTAGGCACCTTGAGAACACGGTTGCAAGCCTCGCAATACACCTACGAGATTCTTGAGAACACACGACACAAGCCTCAAGGGAACTCGCGAGATTCTTGTAAACGCTCTCGAGCTCAGTTCAACCCCCACAAAAAACCTCCATTCTCCATAGATTAGTTGATCGTTAGCCTTTAAAACTCACCATAAACCTCTCAAAAGTTGTTACGAAATCCACTCATCAACATTGGCGCTAGAAGGAGGGGCAGAGTTATCATCTTAAGAGTGGAAAGATGGCAGGCAGTTCTGATAGCGAAGCAACACAATCTGTAGAGAAAGATCAAACCCCGAAAGCGAAGAAGCTTACTCCTGCTGACGTCCTAGAGCATCTAAAGTCGATTGAAGAAAGGCTTACAACCCTCGAACAAATAACACCGAAGAAGAAGAAGAGGTCGAAGTTAACAGCTGGTAAGAAGGGTAAAAAAGCTAAGATTAATCCCAAGCAGTTAGGCGTCGATGAAGAAGAACGTGAAGAAAAGGTTGAGGAGGAGATCGAAGACCCAAAGAAAGATACTGAAGGTGAAGAAGATGGTGAACCGAAGGATAAATAGCATCTTATTAAGGAACCTTCCATCGAGATAATTAAAGATGATTCAAGTTCAGTCAAGATCGTGAACGATTCGTGTATAGCAGATTCACAGGAAGCCGATGATAAAGATAAGGAAGCAAAGGACGGTGGATCTGGTGATTTGAATGCTGAAGACATCAAGAAGATTCTAGTGAAACTCAAGGAAGAAAAGCAGTCAATAACATGTGCGATGACCTCATCTCCATTCGCTAAGAAGGTTAGAAAATCCCCGTTACCTAAATCCTATCGTATGTTAAACGAGTTTAAATTTGATGGCACTACGGATCCTGTGGAGTATCTGGGTCGTTTCAATACCGAGATGGATGTTTATCAAGTTAAGGAGCCAACAAGGTGTAGATTATTGGCTGCAACCCTTTATGGTGGAGCTCATCAGTGGTTTAAGAGGTTACCATCGGATTCTATAAATTCCTGGGAGAATATGTGGAAACTCTTCGTTACTCAGTTTAGAGCTTCCATCACTTTTGCACCCCCAACCAATACCTTGGCCAACATCAAGCAGAGAGCATATGAGACCTTGACAGAGTACCTCAAACGTTTTAATGCAGAGGTTCCCAGAGTTAAGAAAGCTCCTGACGAGGTCATTATGAGCTTCCTAATTGCTGGAGTTAGAGCTGGTTCAGACTTCTGGAAGGAGCTACAAGTACGTGAACATGGTACACTAGCTGAGTTTTAGAAACAAGCTGAACTATATAAATGCGTGGAAGAATCCTTGTTGAAGTTGAGAGAAATAGAAGATCTTGGAGATGAAGCTAGTCACAAAGGAAGCAAGCGAGAAAGGTCTCCAAGCCCGCAAGCATATGTTATTGGGGACCAAGCGTCCTCTAAAAGAAGTAAAGCAAATTTGAAGACAAAGCGCGACAATTATACCTCTTTGGTCGTTCCAGTTGACCACATCTTCATGGTTTACGGGAAAGAAGGAATATTTGTGAAACCTGCACCTTTATCTGTAGGAGCAAGGAAAGATATGAAGAAATATTGTGACTTCCATGAGGATAATTGCCATGATACTTCCGAATGCAGAGCACTGAAAGACCAAATTGAGGAATTGATTAAAGTCGGGAAGCTCGCGGAATGGATAGCTCGAGGTGACCAATAATTGAAAGTTTGAGAGCTTCCTTAAAGTAGAGTTGAGAGACCTTTATTTATATGTGTATTTCCTTCTTAGAACTGGGGGGTAGTGCATGTATACCTCCCCAGCAAGCAAACCTATTTCTTTCTAGTAGTTTTCAACGAAATTATGAGTAGTTCTTTTCCTTGTATTACGTCATACATGAGCTTATATTTAGCTTGTAAAACAAGGAACGTACCTCATTCAATTCAGTGACCTGCGAGAAATACCTCACAAGTAATCTCTTTAAGTATCTCTTGTTTCTTACAATGAGTTAGCTCGCGTAAGCTTAGAGGTACTGTATTGGGATATTTGTATAGAGGTTCATTCTCAGCATGTTTCGTAAGAAGATAAAGAAGAAAGGAGAAGACATGTTAAAGCTACAAGCAAGAATGATGTGAAGAGGTTATAGTATTTATTCGAGCGTTAAAGAAAATTCGACATAGTTGAAGATTTTGATGAAGAGTATCTACAAGAATATGATATGAGCATCTTGAAGAAAACACACAGTACTCAACTTCATGGATGAATATTCAACGACTTATTAGAAATTATCGAAGAATTGTGCTTCCCTGAAGAACTGGGGGGTAGTACAATTACTATAGCACATGGTACTTTGAAAGTTGAGGATTTCAAAGTTTTGAGAATTCAGACCAGGAACATCACGATCAGTTCTAGGAAGCTCACGATTTGGTCTAGGAACCTAACGATCAGGTCCAGGAAGCTCACAATTTGGTTTAAGAACCTTACGGATTGATTTAGTTTAGCATCTTGAAGAACAACACATTTACATCATGAACAAGTCAATGAGTTTTCAAATCTTAGCGGAGGTTTCCACTTCACATCTGATCAGTCTACAGAAAGATCCAGGTGATACCTCTCCATTTATGCTCACATATTCGTAGAAAACCTCCCAGGTACGCGCAACAAACTCTTACTATACATAAAGCATGCTTAAACATCTATGCTATTGTGGTCTTATGTGCGATAAAGTTATGATTATGTCTTGATTATGTTTCTAGATGTTAGAATGCACATGTACCTAACACATTACAGGTTCCTTGATATTTACCTGCATCTCGTAGGTTCCTTGATATTTACCTGCACCTCGCAGGTTCCTTGATATTTACCTGTAGCTTACAGGTTCCATGTATTTACCTTTAGTTAACAAGTTTTGTGTTACTCATCTGAAGCTCATAGGTAACAGATTCCAGGTCTAGTTGCATTTATATGTGTCTAGTAGATTCCTTGTTATTTTCCTGTAACTGACATCTTGCAGGTTCATTCATATATACCTGAAGCTTGTATGTAACAGCTTCCAAGTTTATTGACATTTGTTAGAAGCCAATTGTTGATAGTTTCTGATTAGCAGCTTCCTACTTGAAGTTCCCAACCAGCCAATACCTGAACAGAAGAAAGTGTACTTACAGCAAGAACTCCATGCCTTTAGAAGATTAATCTAGTGCCCTTTTGGATTCTCTTTGTACTCCATTCAAGGATTCACTTAGAGCCCAGAAGGATTCACTAGGTTCCCTAAGAATTTTCATATATTCACCCAGTGCCCTTATGGATTCTCTATGTGCCCGTATAGGTTCGCTTAGAGCCCAAAAGGATTCACTTGGTACTTCATGCATCCACGTGCATTTGTTTGGTATCTTGATGGATTCTCTTTGCACCCTTTTAAGGATTCATTTAGTGCCCAATTAGTTTCGATTTTTGCCCTTAGCAGAGATTCACATAACAACCAGTTGGATTCACCTTATGCCCTTACAAGGATTTGCAAAGAGCCCAGAAAGATTCGCTTGAAAAGCCCTGTCATCTACAGGCACTCGATAGCCAAAAAAGATTTGCAAGCATGAAAGATTCGTCTCGAAAAGCCCTATGAATCGTAGGCACACATTCAAAAGTCCCATAAGCATGTGGGCACCTAATTAAAGGTTTTGGGAACTTAAGCATGGGTAACCTAACCTAGAGTTCGCTTGGGATTCACCTTGTGCCCTTACGGATTCACTTGGTGCCCCTAGAGTTTGAAATGATTCATCATGTGCCCTATAGATTCTCTTTGTGCCCTCTGCAGGATTCACTTAGAGCCTATAAGGATTCACTTGGTACCACAAAGGAATTCACTTAGTGCCCAACCGGATTCTCTTCGTGCTCTTGCCATGATTCATCTAGAGCCCGGATGGATTCACTTCGTGCTCCCTAAAGCCAAAAGGATTCATTTGATGCCCAGTCGAATTCTTTAAGTGCCCTTCTAAGGATTCACTTAAAGCTCAACTGGATTCATCTTATGCCCTACTAAGGATTCACTTAGCGCCCAATTGAATTCTCTAAGTGCCCTTCCCAGGATTCACCTAGAGCTCAATTGGATTCGCCTTGTGCCCTCATCAAAGCGATTCAAATATGAATACTCTCATTTTATAAAGCTTGTATATATGATCGAAACAGGTACCGTACTACTAATAGGTTCTTGATAAAGCAGCTTGCAGCATCCTTGATGATCATCAGAAGCTTCCAGTTTATAGCTACAACTTCCAAGTTCAGTGATATTCAGCCGAAATAAGTAGTTTTCAGTCAATCGCTTCAATAAGCTATAGGAGGTTCACATGTTATGACGGCTCGGGGGGTAGCTCATTTCCCTATGTCTTACTTTTGTGAGCTTACACACAGAAGAGCTTCCATCTTCCAGGTTCAGTAACGGAACCTAAATACAAACAAGCACGATGAAGCATAGATAAGTTCTAACTTTATCCCTTTATATCCTTAACTATCATGCACATTTCCTGTTAATGAGAGCTTATATTTCTATCATGCTTAGATACATATAGCTTTTAATGCGCAATTGCATGATCTTTAGAAATGAAATTTATGTGAACTTATGCTTAGGATATATGTCAACAATGCCCTATAGATTTACAGCTTACACAACATATATGCTTGGTTTATGATCTCGAACGCGTTAGTTGAAACAACCTGTTAGATAATTGATATGCCATATAAGAAGGAAGCAACATATATAATGTAGATAATCATTCATACTTGCATACATGCATCACTTATATGTGAGCTCTTCAGCTCGTATTACTAATCTATGTTTCCTAGTTTTCTTAGTGTTGTACCCAAAATCACCATGGGCTAGTTTTAGACCTATTAAGTCGTAGGTTCCAATCAACAAGTATTGTACGAGCCAGGAGATAGATTGTCTCCAGTACCAGATATGATGATCAAACGTAGAGATATGAGCACTAGCTGAGAAGACAGTCAAGAGATTATGAGTATCAAGAGGATCCTGATGAACCAGTAGCTGAGCAGATTACAAATGGACCAGTTTCCTCCCCGCAGAAGAGCCCGAGTTAGCCTAGCAGCAGCAATGAGAACAACAAGAAGAACATGGGAACCATAGAAAGGCTCCTCAGACTAATATATTTGTTATTTGTGCAGGTACAGTTTCCTGTATAGAGGTTCCTGAGAAATAGGTTCCGAGACATAGGTTCCTGAGCACCAGGTTCCTGAGCATAAATAGCAGAAAGATCTAGAAGCCAGCCAGACAAATGCCAACTTATTATTGGAGAGTACTCCTAGGACGCAGCTGATCCTAGACTACCTCTAATAGACAGCATGCACAATACAGTCAGATGAAAAGTAGCTTATCAGATGAAGCAACCACTCGAGCAATTAAGTTATGATTTTCAAGGTTAACCTCGTGCCCCTTTTAAGGATTCATCTAGTACCCTATTGGATTCGTTTTGTGCCCTCGACATAGGTTCACATAACGCCCAATTAGGTTCACTTTATGCCCTTATTTGGATTCACGTGGTTCCCTTAACAATCTTAAGATTCACCTTAACCCTTTTAAGGATTCATCTAGTGCCCTATTGGATTCGTTTTGTGCCCTCAGCATAGGTTCACATAACGCCCAGCTAGGTTCACTTGATGCCCTTATTTGGATTCACGTGGTTCCCTTGACAATCTTAAGATTCACCTTGTCCCTATTAAGGATTCATCTAGTGCCCTATTGGATTCGTTTTGTGCCCTCAGCATAGGTTCACATAACGCCCAACTAGGTTCACTTTATGCCCTTATTTGGATTCACTTGGTTCCCTTAGCATTCTTAAGGCTCACTTAGTGCCCAATTAGATTCGATTTGTGCCCTCGTCAAAGGATTCACTCAGCGCCTAATTGGATTCACTTTGTGCCCTTGTCACGATTCAAGCAAGAAGATAAAGACCCACATGGTTCACTCAGAAGAAACATGGGAGCACTGAAGGGATTGGACCTTAAAATATCAGGCTATTTAGGTTCCTCTCGCATCCTATGACTTCGAGGAACCGGGGGGTAGTTGTTGTGCTGCATAATAAGATTAGAGAAACAAAATTTTTCATTGATAATAAGAAAGAAATTACATTCGTAGATTACATCTTTTTGTTCTCTATCTATTAATCTATTTAACAGGGTGTTAGGAATAATTCATAAGTTGTGATGTTAAGAATAGAATTTACACATTATACTTCTTGTAATCCTGATCTTATAAAGGATTTAGCACTATATATAGGATTTATGTGTAAACAGTTATCTGTACAGTTTAGTCAGGAATGAACAGTGTATCGGAGACTACATGTCAGGAACAAAGAGCAAATCCTGATGACGGTCTAATACTGATGATGATCAGATACTGATGTAAGATGAAATCCTGATATCAGTCGTGTTACTGATGATGTCATTGTGGATGCTATAGAAACTGGCAAGTGCTATAAAATAGGATCGTTGTTTGAGGAACAAGCAAGAAGATATTATGAAGGAAAGAGTTTTCTATTGAAGGAAACTATCGACTAGAAGGCAGAACATTGTCATGTATAGATTATATCTTTCTGTTATTAGTTGATAGGTAGCATTATAAATACTCTCTCAATATCATTGTAAAAAGAGCGTGTGTTGTGAGTTCGTGTGCGTAGCTCTGTATAAGGTTTGTATTCAAGAGTTCGAAACAAACAGAGAGAGATTTGTATTGTCAGCAGCTGCTAAAGGTATTGTACACCTTTGGTAGAGTTTGTATTTGATCTTATTAATACAAACAGAGTTTGATTCATTCATTTATTCTTGTTCATATAATCAAGCAAAAATCAGACACGATTATATAACTTGTATTCAACCCCCCCCCCCTTCTACAAGTTATTCGAGTTAACAATTGGTATCAGAGCAGGTTGATTTCGAATAATCATAAAGATCTGCAATCATGTCTGGTTACAAGGATGGGAATACTAAGATTCCTATGCTCAAGATATACTCTATGGGAAGTAAAGATGTTGCATCATCTGGAAGCAATAGATCCTGATTATCTTGACAGAATCAGAGATGGACCTTTTGTTCCAACAAAGGTCGTTGGACAAGCAACTGTTGATGGTGTGGTTGTTCCAGAACATACAGCAGAGAAGCCAAAATCTGAATGGTTAGATAAGGACAAGGAGAATGTTCTTAAAGATGCTAAAGTGAGAAACATATTATTCAATAGTCTTGATTATGTTCTCACTAACTATGTTCTCTCTTGTAAAACTACTAAGGATATATGGGACAATCTTAAGGTTCACTGTGAAGGAACTAAGCCTGTCAGGAAGAATATGAGGACATTACTTATACAACAGTATGAGTACTTTGAATCCAAGTCTGGTGAGTCATTTACTGATACCTTTGATAGGTTTACAAAACTCATCAATGAGATGGCCATGCATGGTAAATATTATGAATTGGAGGATATGAATACAAAGTTCATGAAAGCTTTGCCTGATTTCTACAATGAGAAGATATCTGCGATTGAGGAAGCTAATGATCTGGATGAGATTTCATTAGAGGCAGTATATGGAAAATTCAGAGCTTATGAACTTGACAAGCAGCAGAAGAAGAGCAGGAGTGAAGGAAAGATGAAGACTATTGCACTTACTGCTCAATCTGAAGTAAAGAAGCTTCATGAAGAACAGCATGAAGAGATTGCTGTAAAGAATTCAAGGAAGAAGAAAAGCAAAGAAAGTTCTGAGTCAGAGACTACTGATATGAACTCTGACAACAATGATTCTGAATCTGAGATGCAGGAACTCTTTGCTATGTTTGCTAAAGCCTTCAAGAAAGGAAGATTCAACAGGAGAAGATTTAGCAAAGGACCTTTTCAAAAGAAGGAGGAGAAGAAGAGTGACAAAGGCAAAAGTACAATTGTCAAGCTTGATAAAGCCAAGATCAAGTGTTTTAATTGCAGCGAGCTTGGACACTTTGCTAGTGAGTGTAAGAAACCTAGGAATTCAGGAAAGGGTAATGCACTTATGGTCACACAGAAGGATTGGGCTGATTCCAGTGATTCTGAAGATGAATTGGATTATGACAACATTGCATTGATGGCAAATGGTTCAGACAAACCTGGATCTCCAAAGAAAACTTCTCCATCCTCTGTTAAGGTATTACTTCACTCTCTTGATTCATTTGATAGCTTAAATTCTGATGAAATTAGAACTATCCATGTTGAGTTTAAGAATCTTATAACTAATTTTAGAATTCTTACTTGTGAAAAAGATGAACTTAAGGATAAGAATGATAAATTAGTTGATAGAAATAATTTTCTTGAATCTGAGTTAATTCAAATGGAAGAATACAAGTTAAGTTCTGATAAAGCTAAGCATGATTATAGTTTTATTCTTGAGGCTTATGACTATGTCAGAAAAGAACTAGAGGAAGAGAGAGATGTGATTAAGACCATTAACATTTCTGGTAACAAGACACAAGAAATCATTGAAAATGGAATTCGTGGTAAGGTTAATGGTTTAGGTTTTGATAAGGCTAGACAAGAAGAAAAAGTAGTTATTGTCAATGATGATAGTAAAATAGAAGCTAGCACATCTAAATTTGAAGGTAAGAAAATTGTTTCTGAACCTAATCATATTAAATTTGTTGATTCAAAAGGTACCCCTGTTGTACACAAAAGGATTAACAATAGTAATTCAGATGAGAAAGTGTTAGAGAAACCTAAGAATGTAAACATAGGGTTTCTGTCTAAGTCTCAGTTGAAACAGAGATTAGATGGTCTTTTAGAGTCTAGCAAGATCAAGAGAAATAGGAATGGAAAAGAAGGTATTAACAAAGAGAATAATTACAAGAATGTACCTGATGCACCTAGGAAAAAATGCTATAAGTATGGAAATCATAATCATTTGGCCCTAGACTGCAATCAAAAACCTTCTTGGAAAATTGAGTCCAGATTCCCCAAGACTCAGAAAATTCAATACCAACCACAAAAAGCTTGTTATCATTGTGGTAGTTTACTTCATTCCATTTACATGTGTAGAGAATATCATGAACTGTATTATGACTATTATTCTTTGAAATCTGAAACTCCTAGTCACAAACAGTTTGTGAAATCAGAGTCTAAGGTTGACTCTGCAACAGGTAAAGTAAAAGCAAAATCTTCAAAGCCTGTTGTTTCTAAATCAAGTAAGAAAGGATCCAATCAAAGTTGGGTCCTAAAAAATTCTAACTAGTTACTTTTTGTTTGCAGGGCACAGGAAAGAAGCATTCAATTATCTTGGACAGTGGATGCTCTGGACATATGACTGGAAAGAAGTCCCTGCTTACAAAGTTTGAAAGGAAAGCTGGCCCAGTAATATCTTTTGGAGATGGCAACAAAGGAGAAACTCTGGGATATGGCTCAATTGTTTTTGGGAATGTCATCATAGATAATGTAGCACTGGTTGAAGGCTTGAAACATACTCTTTTAAGCATAAGTCAACTTGGTGATAAAGGTTACAAATCAATCTTTGACAAAGAAGGATGCAAAATCTTGAATATGCAGAATGGAGACATTGTTCTAACTGGTCAAAGACATGGTAACATATATGAAGCCAGCTTAAGTGATACATTTAAAGGAATTGTTAGATGTCTCTACAGCAAAGCAACAAGTGATGAAAGCTGGAATTGGCACAAGAAGCTCTCACATCTTAATTTCAAGAAGCTTAATTAACTTGTTAAGCACAATCTGGTGAGAGGCCTACCTCAGGCAAATTATGTGCAAGATGGACTTTGTGATGCATGTAAGCTTGGAAAGCAAAGAAGAACCACTTTCAAGAGCAAGACTGAAAATTCGATTACTGAACCATTTCACATGCTACATCTTGATCTGTTTGGTCCAGTAAACATTATGTCTATCAGCAAGAAAAGATATGCTCTAGTGATAGTGGATGATTTCACAAGGTTTACATGGGTGTTCTTTCTGCACAAGAAGGATGAAGCTCCTTAGCAAATCATTGAACTTGTAAAGAATATTCAGAATAACTCTGAGTACAAAGTTAAAGTACTTAGGAGTGACAATGGTACAGAATTCAAGAATTCTACAATGGAGGGGTTTTGTGCAGACAATGGAATCACTCAACAGTTTTCTGCACCTGGTACACCTCAGCAGAATGGTGTAGTGGAAAGAAAGAACAGGACTCTCATAGAGGCAGCAAGAACCATGCTTGCAGATGCAAAACTTCCAACCTACTTTTGGGCAGAAGCTATTAACACTACATGTTTCACTCAAAACTGTACCTTGGTAAATAGTCATGGAAAAACTCCCTATGAGATGATCAAAGGAAAGAAACCAAGTGTGAAATATTTTCACATCTTTGGATGCAAATGCTATGTCCTAAAAGTTCATCCAGAACAACTTGGAAAATTTGAAGCCAAATCGGATGAAGCAATTTTTCTAGGATATTCAGTGTTGTGCCCAAAATCTCCATGGGCTAGATTTAGGCCCATTAAGCTATAGGATCCGGTCCATACAAGCTAGAAGATTGATCCAGTATGAGTTATGAAGATCAGATAGAAGAAATGACTAAGGAAGTATGAGTATCAAGAGGTTCCCAATGTATAGGAAGCTGAGCTAAACACTAGAAGACCAGGTTCCTCCAAGCAGAAGAGTTCGAGTTAGCATAGCAATAGCCATAGAGATGATAAAAGCATACGAAGAGTTATCCAGTCTAACTAGTTTGTTATTTGTGCAGGTACTGACACCCAAAGGGAGGTCCCTAAGCGATATGTCCCGAAATAAGGAGGTCCCTGAGAAACAGGCTCCTGAAACGTAGGTTCCTGAGCACCAGGTTCCTACGAGTTGCCAACAGAAAGTTCTAGGAGTCATCTAGAACAGATAAACAAATTGGTATCTGAGTATAATTCTAGGGCGCAGATGATCCTAGAATAACTCTAACCAATGAGAGAATCATAAGTGGAGTACGAACTCGAGTTCTACTCCACTTAGCCAAACTAGTTCGTGAAAGGCTCTAAAGGAACCTGAGTCCAACACGAACTAGGTGACCGAATACAGCTATTCCAGTAAGAGACAGAATCATATTAGAACTACGTGAGCTTGATCCCTATAAATACAAGGGTACGTAGGCACCTCAGGGTACGACGCATTAAGTTCTCTGATTTTCTCTAAAGGCACCTGAGATTATTGGAGATACCCTCGAGCTCAGCTCAACCCCCACAAACACAACCCAAACCTTTTCATAGAACAGTTGATCGCTGATAGAGTATATTTTATATGTATTTTATAGGATTTTATTCCCACATTTACGGTGCTTTTGCGATTAATCGTGTAAATTTAATTAGTTTTATTTGAGTTTGTTGCAGGAAATAAATAAATTGGAAAAAGAAGAAAAAAGGTGCAGAAATAAATTAAAAGTCGAGGTCAGTTCCGGCGCAGAAAAGGAAAAGAGACCAGCAATTTTATACCGCAGTTTTGTTTGTTTATACGCTGGTTTTGATTTCCTGTGAGACCATGCGAATGACAAGCTGTGGTATTAGTGTCTCATGTGCGCAACAGAAATAAAAGGGACTGCCCCACCTGCTTGTTTGTTAACTGACGCGCACCAGGCCCCGTTTCCGCGCCACGCGCGCTGTTTGTGAACTGAACCACTGGCGCGTGCAACTCACGCAAGTGTAGGAGAGTGGGAAGTCGCCAGTGCATTACATGATATGCACGACAGAAATAAAAGGAGTCAGGCCCCACTTGTCATTTTGTTCCCGTACCTGATTCTAATTTGTATAGAATTGGGTTCTATTTTTAATTGTAAAAAAAATATTTTTATTCTGGTAGTAATATACAAACTGGATAGGTTATTTTTTGTAGGGGGAGAAAAAATTCTAGGGTTCTTCAAGCTAGTGACAAGCAAGGAGGCCGAATCAATTTTCATCGTTTGTATTCTCTTCTACAATTTGGGGAATTATTTTCTATCTCAATTTTCTCTTCTATTATTTTATTGTATGTTTGTTTTAGAACCATGCTTCCTTTAGAACCCATGATGGTGATTAGTTTAATTATGAGCTAAATTATTATCATGGGGTTCCAATGGATTTGAATACGTAATTATTGTGTTCGACATGTAATTGATTATTGGGTGATTTAATTGCAATAATCTAGTATGGTTGATTTAATTGATAGATGTTTAGCTAGCATCTAATTTATTTATTCTTGTTGATTGCGAAAGTGGATGCAGGAATTGAGATTTCGCCTTATTAGCATGGGTTCATGAATTAATTTGATTTTTCATGATTAGTGGTATGATTTAACCAATGCATATTACCCCATGTAATTATAAAAGGTAACTTGTGCTTAACCCAGTTGTGTTTCAGATTGTATAGACATATATGATTTGAATATAATTTGGTGTCCTCTTGATTTCTATCTTTTGTGGATATTAAGTGGTTTGATACGAGTGTACTGAAAGGTAGCTCGTATTATTGTAGTGTTATCTAATTAATTATCTTGTTTATCACCCGTATCGATTTATTGTGTCAACCTTTAGTGAAGTTTCGATGAAATTGGAATCCCATGCCTTCTCATATTAAGAACTCTTTTCTAATTTACTTGCACTTAGTTAATTAAATTAGTTTAATAAAAACCCAATTTGATAATTGTTCAAGCATTAAGAAGTAACCATACACTATTGCATACGCACTAAAATTGGCATTACACCTAGTCTCTGCGGAACGAATCTTATTTATCACTTGCTATTTGTGATCGCGTATACTTGCGTGTTTACGAGTCAACAAGTTTTTGGCGCCGCTGCCGGGGACTTCGGTGTTAATTGTAGTTTATGTGCTTGTCAGCAGTGGTCGTTATAGATTACTGACTTGAATTTATTTTTGTTCACTTATTATCTCGTGTCTTTCTGCTCTTTGTACTCAGGTACTTGAACGTGTATGCTAACACGATCTAAAGCTAGAGCTCAAGCGGAGTTAGAAAAACCAAGCGAGGTAATCCTATTACCGGAAGAAGTTGCTCTTTTCGGGATGGACGAGGCTAATGCTAATGCTAATGCTAATCCACCGGTACAGCCAAAGGCACTCATGGAATATTCTAGACCAAAGATCAATGATATACAGTCTAGTATCATCAGGCCAGCTATCGCAGCAAATACTTTCGAGATTAAGCCTGGAACTATCCAAATGGTGCAGAACACAGTGCAGTTTGGGGGTGGTGCAACTGAGGACCCTAATATGCATATTAGGAATTTCATCGAAATATGTGACACCTTCAAGTTCAATGGGGTTTCTGATGATGCTGTGAAGCTGAGACTCTTCCCTTTCTCTTTAAGGGACAAGGCTAAAGGCTGGTTACATTCTTTGCCAGCTGGTTCTATCACTACTTGGGATGAGCTTGCACAAAAATTTCTCTCGAAATTCTTTCCTATGGCGAAAACAGCTGCCATGAGGAATGCCATTGCTCAGTTTACTCAGGCACAAGGGGAGTCGTTGTGTGAATCTTGGGAGCGTTATAAGGAGATGCTCAGAAAATGCCCCCATCACGGAATGCCAGAATGGATGGTCATAAATAGCTTCTATAATGGACTGGGAGGTCAGTCAAGGACTATGGTAGATGCAGCTTCTGGAGGCGCTCTTTGGGCTAAGAGCTATGAGGAAGCATATGATCTTATCGAAATGATGGCATCGAACGAGTACCAGTATCCTTCACAGAGGCTTCAGCAACATAAGGTAGCAGGGATTCTTGAGGTGGATGCAACCACAGCTCTAACAGCTCAATTAGAGGCTCTTAATATGAAGGTAGACTCTTTGGCTAATCTTGGGGTGCAACAGGTTGCTAGCGTCTGTGAATTATGTGCAGGTGGTCATGACACTCGTCAATGTGCCATCTCTAATGAATCAGCTCAGTTCGTGAGCAACTTCCAAAAGCCACAGCAGCCAGTGCCTAACACATATCATCCCAACAACAGGAATCACCCTAACTTTAGCTGGGGTAACAGTCAGAACAACATGCAGCAATCATCTTATCCTCCTCCTAATCAGCAGTTTGGGGGTAGACAGTTCAACCCTTCTGGAATGCAGCAACAGTATGCCCCGAGGCAGCAATATCAGCCTCCTGGATTTCAACAACAGTCTAGCGAAAAGTCTGAATTAGAAGAATTGAGGTCAATGGTCAAGAGTCAAGCGGTATCACTCCAAAGTCAGGCATCATCTCTCAAGACTTTGGAAAATCAGATTGGTCAACTCGCTACTGCCTTACTGCATAGGCCTCAAGGGACTCTTCCGAGCAACACAGAGCCTAATCCAGGAAGGAAGGAAGGCAAGGAACAGGTACAAGCTATTACTTTGCGGTCAGGCAAAGTCACTGGGGCCACATCAAGTGAACAAATTTCAAATCAGGCCGAGCAAGAGGAAGTTTCTGAAAAGGAAAAGCAACCTATCACTCCACCAGCTAAACAGTCAGTTCCTATAGTGACTGATCCTCCAGTGTACCCACCTCCACCGTTCCCTCAAAGGTTGCAGAAACAGAAACTGGATAAACAATTTGGCAAATTTCTGGAGGTCTTCAAGAAGTTACATATCAACATTCCATTTGCTGAAGCTTTGGAACAAATGCCTAGCTACGCCAAATTTATGAAGGGAATTCTCTCAAAGAAGTTAAAGCTTGCTGATTTCGAGACAGTTGCATTGACGGAGGAATGTAGTGCTATCTTGCAACAAAAACTACCTCCAAAGCTTAAGGATCCAGGGAGTTTCACCATTCCTTGTACTATTGGTAACATGTCATTCAGTAAATGCTTGTGTGATCTTGGAGCAAGCATCAATCTGATGCCTCTCTCAGTCTTCATGACACTTGGACTTCCCGACCCAAGACCAACCAATATCTCGTTGCAGCTAGCTGACAGGTCGGTGACATATCCTCGTGGAATAGTGGAAGATGTTTTAGTTAAGGTGGATAAATTAATTTTTCCAGCTGACTTTGTCATCTTGGATTTTGAGGAAGACAAGAACATCCCCATCATTTTGGGAAGGCCATTCTTGGCTACAGGCAAAACATTGATCGATGTTCAAAAAGGGGAGCTGACTATGAGAGTGCATGATCAAAATGTCACATTCAATGTTTTCAAAGCAATGCAACTTCCGACTGAAGAAGAAGAATGTTTCAGACTTGACATAGTGAAGTCACTACAGCATAAAGAAATGGATCAGTTGATGAATTCAGATGCCTTGTTAAGCACTTTACAAGGGGAGTCTGATTCTGAAGATGAAGAAATTGCAGAATGTGTGCAGCTGTTGAATGCTAACCCTTTCCAAAGGAAGTTTAATGCTTTTCCGGAATCTCTCGGCTTATCTGAGTTTCAAAAATCACAGTTTCATCTAAAGCCATCTATTGAAGAAGCTCCTGAACTTGAACTTAAGCCACTACCGGATCATTTGAGGTATGCATTTCTAGGGGCATCATCTACATTACCTGTGATTATTGATTCTAACCTTTCAGGTACTGAGGAAGAAAAACTCTTGCGGATTCTAAGAGAGTTCAAGTCAGCCATAGGATGGACCATAGCAGACATCAAGGGCATCAGTCCCTCTTACTGCATGCATAAGATTCCGATGGAGGAAGGGAGCAAACCTTCTGTGGAACATCAAAGGAGGCTTAATCCTATCATGAAAGAGGTTGTCAAGAAGGAGATTCTTAAATGGCTGGATGCGGGCATCATCTATCCAATCTCGGATAGTTCTTGGGTGAGCCCAGTTCAGTGTGTACCAAAGAAAGGGGGTATGACAGTGGTAGCCAATGAGAAAAACGAGCTTATTCCAACTCGGACAGTCACAGGTTGGAGGGTTTGTATGGACTACAGGAAACTGAACAAGGCTACTAGGAAGGATCATTTCCCTCTACCATTCATTGATCAGATGCTGGACAGACTTGCTGGTCATGAGTACTACTGTTTGCTAGATGGGTATTCTGGCTATAATCAGATTGCTATAGCTCCGGAAGATCAGGAAAAGACCACTTTCACTTGCCCGTTTGGCACTTTTGCTTTTCGACGGGTTTCTTTTGGTCTTTGTGGTGCTCCAGCCACTTTCCAAAGATGTATGATGGCCATCTTTTCAGATATGATTGGAATTAATGTGGAAGTCTTCATGGACGATTTCTCAGTGTTTGGGACTTCTTATGACGAATGTTTGCACAATCTGAGCTTGGTGTTGAAACGATGTGTCGAGACAAATCTAGTGCTCAACTGGGAGAAATGCCATTTCATGGTACAGGAAGGTATCATTCTGGGTCACAAGGTATCTAAAAAGGGCTTAGAAGTGGACAAGGCCAAATTGGAGACAATCGAGAAACTTCCTCCTCCTACCTCAGTTAAAGGAGTTCGCAGCTTTCTGGGACACGCCGGTTTCTATAGGCGTTTTATAAAGGACTTCTCTAAAATCACAAAGCCACTCTGCAGTCTACTAGAGAAGGATAATCCTTTTAAATTCACTGATGAATGCTTGAGAGCATTTGAACATTTGAAAAAGAAGTTGACAACTACTCCAATCATTACGGCTCCTAACTGGGATGAGCCATTCGAGATGATGTGCGACGCAAGTGATTTCGCCGTGGGCGTGGTTCTTGGGCAACGGAAGATGAATGTGTTTCATGTGGTTTACTATGCTAGTAAAACCCTAAATGATGCACAGCTGAATTATACAACCACTGAAAAGGAACTTTTGGCAGTTGTCTACGGGTTCGAAAAATTCAGATCCTACTTGCTTGGTGCAAAGGTCACGGTCTACACAGACCACGCAGCCATCAGATATTTACTCTCCAAAAAGGATGCTAAACCCCGATTGATTCGATGGGTACTCTTGCTTCAGGAGTTCGAGCTTGAAATTAAGGACAGAAAGGGGACTGAAAATCAAGTGGCTGACCATCTCTCAAGATTGGAGCGGGGAGAGGAAATTAAGAAGGATGAGACTCTCATCAATGAACACTTTCCGGACGAGCAGTTGTTTCTTGTGCAAGGTGAAGTACCCTGGTTTGCTGACTATGTGAATTATCTGGCGAGCAATGTCATTCCTACTGAGTTTTCTTACGCTCAAAAGAAGAAATTTTTGCACGATGTCAAATGGTACCGTTGGGACGAGCCTTACTTATTCAAGCAAGGACCGGATAAGCTTCTCAGGCGTTGTATTCCTTATAGCGAAACGGAAGGGATTTTGCGAGATTGTCATGACACTATCTATGGTGGACATTATGGTGGAGATAAGACCGCTGCTCGAGTGCTTCAAGCTGGATTTTTCTGGCCAACTCTATTCAAAGATGCTCATCAGTTCGTAATGAGATGTGATCGATGCCAAAGAGTTGGTAATATTTCGAGGAGGAACGAGATGCCTCTAAATAATATGCTTGAAGTGGAGGTTTTTGATGTTTGGGGAATCGACTTCATGGGACCTTTTGTTCCTTCATGCAGCAACCAGTACATTCTTTTGGCAGTGGATTATGTATCCAAATGGGTTGAGGTGAAGGCTCTACCAACGAATGATGCTAAGGTAGTGCTCAACTTTCTACACAAGCAGATCTTCACTCGTTTCGGAACCCCTCGTGCTATTATCAGTGATGAAGGAACTCATTTTTGCAATCGCCAGTTCACGGCTTTATTAGCCAAGTATCGAGTATCTCACCGTGTTGCAACAGCCTATCATCCGCAAACAAATGGGCAAGCCGAGGTTTCGAATCGAGAAATCAAAAGAATCTTGGAAAAGGTAGTGAATCCTTCGAGGAAAGATTGGTCCTTGAAATTAGATGAAGCCGTATGGGCCTACAGGACAGCGTATAAAACTCCTTTGGGAATGTCACCCTTCCAGTTGGTCTACGGGAAAGCGTGTCATTTGCCAGCGGAGCTTGAGCATAAGGCATATTGGGCCTTGCAGAAGTTGAACTTTGACATGAAGTTAGCTGGTGAGAAGCGGTTGTTGCAATTAAATGAATTGGAAGAATTCCGTTCTGAAGCCTATGAGAACTCGAAGTTGTACAAGGAGAAAGTGAAGAAGTGGCACGACAGAAAATTGGTCCCCAAAACCTTTGAACCAGGTCAACGAGTACTTCTCTTCAATTCCCGGCTCAAACTCTTTCCGGGAAAGCTTAAATCAAGGTGGTCTGGTCCTTTCATAGTGAAGACAGTGTTTCCACATGGAGCAGTGGAAATTTATGATAAATCACCTGATCAATCTTTTAAGGTCAACGGTCAGAGGCTTAAGCACTATTTTGGTGGTATGGTGAACCGTGAAGCGGTTACCGCTGTTCTTGCAACCACCTGATTTCCAGGGAAAACGTCCGGCTAAACGACGTTAACGACAGCGCTTCTTGGGAGGCAACCCATGGATTCTGTATATTGTGGAGGACTGGTGCACTTCATGCTTCGGCATAGGGGAGTATTTCTTTCTTTCTTGTTATTAATTGTTATTCTTAGGATTGTGCCATTGAGGACATTGCCACATTTAAGTGTGGGGATGTGCTTTGTTGTAGTAGCATATTAGTAGTTTAAAAAAAAAAATAATAAAAATAATAATAATAGTTGTTGTATTATGTGTTCATATAGGATATCATATTTTGCATAGTAGTAGTAGTTCATGCATGTATGTTTGTATTATCTACGTTTTCATATAGGACATTCTGTTTTTATGTTCGTATACCATGTGAGTCCATTTTAGTTCATTTTCATGCATTCATTCATTTTTCATGATCCCTTAGAACGAGCTAATTCTGATTGGTGGATAGATGTCTAATTGGGTGTGGTAATGATGAATAGAGGGTTGATTTATAGTTCCCATGGAATTGACTTGCATGTTACGGAAACAGAATCTTTTCACTAGTCTCTTTAGGTGCTTTTGGGCTAGGTTAGGGTCATGCCTGTTTGGATGTTTGAGACTTAATCACTTGATTATAATTAGAATTTTCGTTATTCCCTTGATGGTGTAGGAGCAATAAAGTCTAAGTTTGGGGGACACCAAGGATTTCATGCTAGTGTTAATTTTGGTCAATAATGGCTAGGCGTCAAACGGCTAGTAGCCGGCTCATATTTATATGAGTAGTCTAGGGTTGGAATTGAGAATTCTCGTTCCAGATTGCATACATTAAAAAAAAAAAAAATGAAAAAAAAAAAAGAAAAAAAAAAATGAAATGAATGAAAAAATGAAAGAAAAGAAAAAAAGAGTCATGTAAATAATTTAAATGCAAAATTAACCAGAGTGAGCTCTTTAATACTCGAGTTATTAAGTCTGAGGGGACTTAGTCCTAGTGACCTAAGGCTTTTATAGTCTGGGATCCTGCTGACCTAACACTCGCTACATGGGTATTATTGTATAAGCCTTTTGGGGTCTCACTCATTGCACGGTTAAATAAGCATGCGTAGTGTATATAGTATTTAGTGTTGTAGTAATAAAGCATGAATTCTTGGTTAACTTGAATAAGGATGGTGGTGTTCCTAGATTATGAAGTGTCTACAGTCTATTCTGTTTATAAACCTGTGATTGTCTTGGTGAAGGATAGGTATGATTTTTGACCTAGTGTTGAGAGCATTTCTGATGAGCATTGCACACACACACGTTTCTGTTCATGTATTGTTAGTATACGGGGGCTTAGTCGAGCTCTATTCGGATTTAGTTGCATTTCTTTGAGTATTTGCTTGCTTGTTGGTTTTGGTTGGTTTGAAGGGGATCACTTGCATGTTCATTTTAGTTGCATTCATGCATTGCATCGGATTTTGTGGGTACATTCGCTATAGGCCCTCACGAGACCTTACTCGTCCACTAGGGCTACCTAGGGGTTTAAAGGACTTGTTGCATATGTCAAATGCAACCGTGATCACCTACGGAAGTGGTACTAATTAGTTAGTTTAGTGTATTATTTTGGTTTGCACGAGGACGCGCAAAGTGCTAAGTGTGGGGATATTTGATAGAGTATATTTTATATGTATTTTATAGGATTTTATTCCCACATTTACGGTGCTTTTGCGATTAATCGTGTAAATTTAATTAGTTTTATTTGAGTTTGTTGCAGGAAATAAATAAATTGGAAAAAGAAGAAAAAAGGTGCAGAAATAAATTAAAAGTCGAGGTCAGTTCCGGCGCAGAAAAGGAAAAGAGACCAGCAATTTTATACCGCAGTTTTGTTTGTTTATACGCTGGTTTTGATTTCCTGTGAGACCATGCGAATGACAAGCTGTGGTATTAGTGTCTCATGTGCGCAACAGAAATAAAAGGGACTGCCCCACCTGCTTGTTTGTTAACTGACGCGCACCAGGCCCCGTTTCCGCGCCACGCGCGCTGTTTGTGAACTGAACCACTGGCGCGTGCAACTCACGCAAGTGTAGGAGAGTGGGAAGTCGCCAGTGCATTACATGATATGCACGACAGAAATAAAAGGAGTCAGGCCCCACTTGTCATTTTGTTCCCGTACCTGATTCTAATTTGTATAGAATTGGGTTCTATTTTTAATTGTAAAAAAAATATTTTTATTCTGGTAGTAATATACAAACTGGATAGGTTATTTTTTGTAGGGGGAGAAAAAATTCTAGGGTTCTTCAAGCTAGTGACAAGCAAGGAGGCCGAATCAATTTTCATCGTTTGTATTCTCTTCTACAATTTGGGGAATTATTTTCTATCTCAATTTTCTCTTCTATTATTTTATTGTATGTTTGTTTTAGAACCATGCTTCCTTTAGAACCCATGATGGTGATTAGTTTAATTATGAGCTAAATTATTATCATGGGGTTCCAATGGATTTGAATACGTAATTATTGTGTTCGACATGTAATTGATTATTGGGTGATTTAATTGCAATAATCTAGTATGGTTGATTTAATTGATAGATGTTTAGCTAGCATCTAATTTATTTATTCTTGTTGATTGCGAAAGTGGATGCAGGAATTGAGATTTCGCCTTATTAGCATGGGTTCATGAATTAATTTGATTTTTCATGATTAGTGGTATGATTTAACCAATGCATATTACCCCATGTAATTATAAAAGGTAACTTGTGCTTAACCCAGTTGTGTTTCAGATTGTATAGACATATATGATTTGAATATAATTTGGTGTCCTCTTGATTTCTATCTTTTGTGGATATTAAGTGGTTTGATACGAGTGTACTGAAAGGTAGCTCGTATTATTGTAGTGTTATCTAATTAATTATCTTGTTTATCACCCGTATCGATTTATTGTGTCAACCTTTAGTGAAGTTTCGATGAAATTGGAATCCCATGCCTTCTCATATTAAGAACTCTTTTCTAATTTACTTGCACTTAGTTAATTAAATTAGTTTAATAAAAACCCAATTTGATAATTGTTCAAGCATTAAGAAGTAACCATACACTATTGCATACGCACTAAAATTGGCATTACACCTAGTCTCTGCGGAACGAATCTTATTTATCACTTGCTATTTGTGATCGCGTATACTTGCGTGTTTACGAGTCAACAATCGCTAGCCTATACAACTACCTGTAAACCTCACATAAGTTGATTACGAAATCCACTCATCAACATTGGCGCTAGAAGGAGGGGATAGTTAATATCTTAAGAGTGGAAAAGATGTCAGGCAACTCGGATAGCGAAGCAACCCGTTCTGAACGACAGATTCATGAGGGGAACACATCTCCTCCCAGAGCACCGAAGGTTACTAAAGCAGCCATGATGGAAATCTTAAAGACTGTGGGAGAACGTTTGTCGACTTTGGAGCAAGCTTCGAGCAAAAAGAAGAAAAAGAAGGCAAAGAAAAGCAAGAAGTCGAAGGTTACTCCGAAACAGTTGAATTTTGAAGAATCTGAGAATGGAGAGGAGGTTCCAGACGATGGTGGAGAACCGAAGCAAGATAATGGTGATGAAGATATGGAGAATCCTGAGAAGAGTAAAACTGGTAGCAAGGATCGTACAGGGTCCAAGGAAAAGAAGAAAACCAAGACTGGAGGTTCCTCAAAGAAAAAGAAGAAAGATAAAGACCCATCTGTTGAGATAATTGAAGAAGAAAGCACGGATTCAGATGAGGATACTGAAGAATCAAGCGCTGCAGAGTCGCAAGAGGAAGAAGGAACGAGTAAGAAGACAAAGGCGGAAGCTATTGGGGAGGTGACAGCAGAAGATGTCAAGAAAATTTTGGCTCAACTCAAGGACGAAAAGAATCTTGCTGTGAACCCTATAACAGCTTCTCCTTTCACCAAGAAGGTTCGAAAGTCGGCTCTGCCTAGGTCTTATAGGCCTTCGAATGAGTTGAAATTCGATGGGACTACTGACCCCATTGAGTACCTTAGTCGTTTTGACACAGAGATGGATGTTTATCAAGTGAAGGAAGCCACCAGGTGCAGGTTACTGGCTGCAACTCTACAGGGCGGAGCCCATCAATGGTTCAAAAGGTTACCTGCAGATTCGATTGGTTCTTGGGCAAGTATGGGGAAGCTCTTTGTCACTCAATTTAGAGCATCTGTTGCATTCGCACCACCAACCAATACCTTAGCCAATATCAAGCAAAGACCTAGTGAGACATTGACAGAATATTTCAAGAGGTTTAATGCGGAGGTTCCTAAAGTTAGGAAAGCATCTGAGGAAACAATAAAGAATTTCTTAATTGCTGGAGTCAAAGGAGGCTCAGATTTTTGGAAAGCACTGCAAGGAAAAGAACCAGAGACGTTGGCAGATTTTTATGCCCAGGCAGAACCCTTTCGACTGGTGGAGGAGTCTCTAGCTGAATTAAGGAAGGATCCAGATTTTGTAAGGCAAAGTGGAAGCAAGAGGTCGAGACAAAGAAGTCCCAATGGTCGTGACAATAAAAAGGTGGTTAGTCGCACATCCCAGGTGAAGCCTGAAGCTGTGAATCCTACTAAACCTGTCATGAGTCAGGTACCGCCACCAGCTTCCTATAACAGCAATAAACATGAGAGACCTGTCTATGAAACTTTCACCCCTTTGGTAGCTCCGATTGATCATATTTACGCAGTGAATGAGAAGTCCTCATGGTTTAAGAAGCCTTTCAGAACCGGTCCCCCAGGGAATAAGAATGAACGCCCATACTGTGACTTCCATGATAATAATGGGCATAATACTGCAGATTGTCGTCACCTCAGAGATCTAATTGAAACTCTAATCAGACAAGGGCAATTGAGTGAGTGGGTGGCTCAGGAAGGAAAAAAATATAGAGATGAGAAGACTCAGAAGACACAGACACAGGAACCTGTCGTGATGGAAGGACCACCTAAGGCTGGGTGCATACGCACAATTATAGGAGGTCCCCACATTGGAGGAAGCAGCAGGAATGCCATGGAGAGGTATACCCGTGAGGCTAAAGAACGTCCTTTAACCAGTATTTACAATCTGTCACAGAGGTCCCCAAGGTTGTTTGAAGGAGAGGATGCAGATATTACTTTCACTGAAGAAGATGCTTCCTGGGTACATCATCCCCATACTGATGCTTTGGTTGTTGAGGCAGGAATTGGGTCTTATGAGGTTCATCGAGTGCTAGTTGATAATGGAAGCTCTGTAAACTTGCTATCTTATTCAGCTTTCAAGAAGATGCATTTTCTGGATAAAGATTTAACTCCAACAAACGATACCTTGTACGGATTCACTAATAATCAGGTTCCTATTAAAGGTAAGATTCGTTTGCCAGTAACTTTAGGTGATAAACCATGTTGCATTACACAGTTGGCAGAATTCATCGTTATAGAAGAGAATATGAATTACAATGCTATTTTGGGAAGACCCATTTTGAAGGAGATGAAGGTAATAACCTCCATTTACCACCTCACTATGAAGTTCCCGACACCAAATGGAGTTGGTATAGTTCGAGGATGTCAGTATGAGTCTAGAGAGTGTTACACCAAAGCTTTGCAACATGCTGCTAGAGCTGCTAAATTGCCTGAACCTATGGACAAGGTTCCTGATAGTTTTCCAGGAAAGAACCCAGATAAAATAACACTCGACCTGCGTAGTACGCCCTTGGAAGGTTTTGTGTCAGCATCCTGTAGAGCTATCAGAATTGAAGAGATCATAGAAGAGGAACCTCATGCTAAGATTCCAGTTTTTCGGGGACCGGATACCCCTTACTTACTGATAGAAAGTGCACCCCCTACAGACAAGGATGGTGACGTGTGTATAGTAGAAGGATTGGATGAAGAAAAACCCCGAAAACTGAAACATAATGGAAGCAATGAAGACAGTCAGCCAGCATCAAAGAGAAGGAATGTCATGCATGAAGTGCAGGAACCGTCTACCGTCCAGGAACCTCAAGAGGACTCAACTACGGAGATGGAGGTAGACTTGGACCCTCGAATGCCAGAAACCATGGTTAAGGCTGGACCAGCTGGTGAAACTCTGGATGTGAAGATCAATGACAAAGATGGTACAAAGGTGTTGAAGATTGGAGCTCAACTCGATCCAGCCTTAAAGGAATCCCTCATTACCTTTTTGGGCAAGAACCTGGATGTGTTCGCATGGTGTCATGCAGATATGGAAGGGATAGATCCAAGGGTCATGTGTCATAAGTTGAATATTGATCCAGAAAAGAAAGGAGTGAGACAGAAGCGAAGGCCAGTTAGTGGAGAAAGAGCTCAGGCATTGAAAGAAGAGATCGACAGATTATTGGATGCAGGATTAGTTAAAGAATCTTTTTACCCAGTATGGTTGGCAAATCCTGTTTTGGTAAAGAAACCTAATGGAAAATGGAGAACCTGTGTAGACTTCACAGATCTCAACAAAGCATGCCCGAAGGACAGCTTCCCACTACCACGGATTGATCAGTTAGTGGATGCAACAGCTGGACATGCCCTCCTCAGCTTCATGGATGCATATTCAGGTTACAATCAAATCCCTATGTATGAACCTGACCAAGAGCATACTTCTTTTATTACGGATAGAGGTCTTTATTGCTATGTATGCATGCCATTTGGATTGATTAATGCTGGAGCCACATACCAACGGTTAGTGAATATGATGTTTAAAGACCAAATTGGCCATACTATGGAAGTATATGTGGATGATATGCTAGTTAAGTCTAAGGAAGTTGTTGACCATGTGAAGCACTTAGAAGAAATGTTTGGAATCTTGCGGAAGTACAGAATGAAGCTGAACCCTCAAAAGTGTGTGTTTGGAGTAGAATCAGGAAAGTTTCTGGGTTTCATGGTAAACCACAGGGGTATCGAAGCCAACCCAGCCAAGATTAAAGCGTTGATTGATATGAGGTCACCGAGAACTGTGAGAGAGGTTCAGTCTCTTACAGGAAGGGTTGCAGCCTTGAATAGATTCATTTCGAGGTCCACTGATAAGTGTCAGGAGTTCTTTAAAGCTATAAAGAAAGGAAACAAATTCGAGTGGACCGCAGAATGTGAGATAGCGTTTGGAAAGCTAAAGGAGCATTTGGGGAGCCCCCCACTGTTAGCCAAACCTGTGGATGGAGAAACATTGATACTTTATTTGGCTGTGTCAGAGTATTCCATTAGTGCAGTTCTGGTTCGAGAAGAGAATGCACAGCAAAGCCCAGTTTACTATGTTAGTAAAAGGTTACTTGATGCAGAAACGAGGTACACAGGAATGGAGAAGCTGGTTTTCGCATTGATTCTGGCTTCCAGAAAGCTACGACCTTATTTCCAAGCTCACAAGATTGAGGTGAGAACCTCATATCCACTTAAGCAAGTGATGCATAGGCCAGAAACTTCTGGAAGAATGTTAAAGTGGGATGTGGAGCTAGGACAGTTCGACATAGAATATAAGCCAAAGACAGCAATTAAAGCTCAAGCTTTAGCAGATTTCTTAATCGAGTTTCCACCTCATGTAGAGGTTACTGGCCAAGAGGGGCCAAAAGAGGTGGTGGAAAAACAGGCAGACAATGACAACTGTGCACCCTGGTGGACACTGTATGTAGATGGAGCTGCTAACAGTGGTGGAGCAGGTGCAGGCATAGAACTAGTTAGTCCAGAAGGACACCAACTCTATAGCTCGATTCATTTTGCTTTTAAAGCCACGAACAATGATGCAGAATATGAGGCATTGATTGCAGGCCTCAAGTTGGCTTTGGAGATGAAAGTAGAGAATATCAGAGTGTTTAGCGATTCGATGTTAGTAGTTTGGCAGATTCGTGGTGGTTTTCAGGCGAGAGGGCCAAGAATAGACTTATATTTGAGGTACTCCCAGGAGTTGATCGCAAGGTTCAAAGAGGTGAAGTTGGATCAGGTACCTCGAGGAAAGAATACCAAGGCGGATGCATTGGCCAAGCTAGGGTCACAGAGAGAATCCACGTTATTGGGAGTAATTCCACTTCAAATCCAGGAGCAACCAAGTGTTTTCAAGGAAGAGGTAATGGACATTGAATTTCCAGTTGAAGATTCCTGGATGACCCCAATACATCGTTACCTGGACAAAGGAGAGCTACCTCCCAATCAAAGTGATATCAGGAAGCTGAGGTATCATGCAGCCAGGTATGTAATTTATGATGGAGTTCTGTATAAACGAGGATTCAATCAGCCTTTGCTCAAGTGTGTAGCTGGAGAACAATGCAAGTATATCCTCGAGGAGATTCATGAAGGAGTATGTGGAAATCACTCGGGGGGTAATTCTTTAGCCATGAAAGTCCTTCGACAAGGATATTATTGGCCAACCATCAAAGCAGATGCTACAAAGTTCGTGCAGGCATGCAGTAATTGTCAGAGGTTTGCCAATTTTGATAGTCGTCCTGTAGCCCCTATTAAACCGATTGTTAGCCCTTGGCCATTCGCTGTTTGGGGAATAGATCTCATTGGAGAGCTCCCGAAAGGAAAAGGAGGAGTGAAATACGCAGTGGTTGCAGTCGATTACTTTACAAAGTGGGCCGAAGCAGAACCACTTGCTAAGATTACAGCGTCAAAATTGACTGAGTTTGTGTTTCGAGCCATTGTATGCAGGTTTGGCATTCCACAGAAACTGATTTCTGATAATGGGAAGCAGTTCGATAGTAGAGAGCTTAGAGGATTATGTGAGCAGTTTGGAATCCAAAAAGCATTTTCAGCAGTATATTATCCGCAGAGTAATGGACAGACTGAAGCAGTGAATAAGATTATCAAGCACACTTTGAAGACAAGGCTTGAAGATAAGAAAGGAAGCTGGCCAGAGGAGCTTCCTGGAGTCTTGTGGTCGTATAACACCACGCCTAGAACTACAACTGGTGAGTCTCCCTTTTCCCTAACTTATGGTTGTGAAGCTATGGTACCTGTGGAAGTTGGAACAGGTTCCTTGAGAAGAAAGTATTTTGATCCCGAGAGCAATGAGGTCAATCATAGACTGTATTTGGACATGGTCGAAGAGTTGAGAGCAGATTCACAAGTGAAGTTAGCAGCATATCAACAGAGAGTTCGAAGGTATTACGACAAAAAGGTGAAGGCAAGACCTTTCAAGGTTGGAGACCTAGTTTTGAGGAAAGTCATGCCAAATACCAGGGTTCTGGCGCATGGAGCCTTTGGAGCAAATTGGGAGGGACCTTACCAGATAAAGTCAGCAATTTGGGAAGGAACCTACCACTTGATGGATATGGATGGGAACCTCATTCCAAGAGCTTGGAATGCAGAACATCTCAAGAAGTATTATCAGTAATTCTTTTATGTGTTTTTCTTAGGAAAAGTAAGGCTCTTTCAGCCCAAGAATAAAGGCAGCTTATTAGTTATAGCTGACCAGTATTTTGATTCCAGTATTTAATTATGCATGTACTCGGGGGGTACTTAATGTGAACCTCTCTACTTGCAAGACGATTTTTTTTTTTAAGTATTGAGCGATGTATAGCTCTACGTTGAATATTTTGAGTGCATTATTTGCAGCTATAGCTCCTTAATAGTTCTTTTACGTAATAATCATTACCCAAAAGAACTGGGGGGTAGTATTCCTACTTAGACAGTATTGCACATGCTATGATTTGATATTTCATATGCCAATTTGAAATTTTTGAAACAGGTGATGGATTATGGTATGACACTTAGTAATATTCCTATGTTTTGTGATAATACTAGTGCTATTAAAATTGCAGAAAATCAAGTTCAACATTCAAGGACTAAGCACATTGATGTCAGGTATCATTTTATTAGAGAACATATTGAGAATGGTACTGTGGAACTTCATTTTGTTCCTACTGACAAACAGCTTGCAGATATTCTAACTAAACCACTTGATGAGACTACATTCAGTAGATTAGTAAGTGAGTTAGGAATGTTAAATTTTTAGATCTTTAACATCTGAAATAGTAGCAAGGTATGTTGTTTTTAGCTTATAGACTTGATATTCTTGTTAGGATCTATATTTGATTGTTAAATGCTTTAGCTATAACACTTTGCCTTGATAAATTTCAGTATGATAGACTTGTTAATAATCATCAGGATTAGATTTGTTATCAGGATGCTGACGTCATCAGTATTGTGTCAGTATCAGGGTTGTGAAAATTGTTTCAGATTCTGACGTTTATTTTGTGTAGTAATCTAATTCTGTGATGTGTTAAGTCTATGCCAGCAAGTTTTAATATTTGCATACTGATAATTTATACATCATTCAATAATCAAAAGACAAGTAGATAACAAGAAATTGTATTTTCATTAATTGAAAGCATTACATATATGGAAATGAAATACAACATCTTTTTGTCTAACTTCTACTGATAATTCTATACTTGTCTATTGATATGAATTCTGAGGTACAGGACAAGGAGCATCTCAAGAAATCCATTAGGGGATTACACAACCTCGTCTGCTCTTGGATTCCTTGTCTGGGCGACTTGAATGAGAGTAGCTAACTTAAATGAATAGTATCTCCATCAAGATCAACCTTAGACTCTCGGCCAAATTCTTCATCCTCAAGTTTTGAGGAGGTTAGGGGAAGATTGTATCCAACAGATGGACGTTCTAGGAGAAACCTCTGGATATTATCTGAAACTAATCTATCCATGATTAGTTCGATGAGAAGAGTCATCTTTTCAAAGAGATGATCAAGAACAGGATGTTCATCGACTGTGAAGAATCTAAAGAATGGGTTTGAAAGGAACTTTGGTTTGAGAATCATTGGTGAGAAGAAAAGAAATTGAAAGGTTTATGGAGAATGGCATAAGGCGTCTGTTTCTTTTATAGAAAGACGTGAGAAGCTGAACAGTCACTTGGAAGTTTTAATGAAGTCAGATGCTAATTATTGCGTGTGACTGTATTTCTTGTTTTCAAGAAATGTTGAATATATCTAATCAATTGATTTTTGTTCAGATTAATTGTTTATTTCTTTTTCAGATAAAAGAAAAATGCCACGTGGAAACTCCATATTAAGTCTCTGGAATCAGGATGATATTGATTAGGATTTCAAGTGTGACCATCAGGATTTGAGATTTATTATTATTTTTAAATCACATGGTTTTTTGTGATTATTTTGATGGAGGTCACAACAGGAAAAGGAAGCTGATCAATATTGATTATTTATACCCTGATTTATTTCATGAAAATCAATTTTGGATTTTATTTTCCAAAAATCATGGATAACCGCATTTTTCAGGACTCACATCTGTCAATCTATGTGTGAACGTGGGATAGTGGTCTGAAAGATTTGTGAAATATATTTGTTTTGAAACTCTAATCGTGTAATTGCTTTCTCTAATTTTACATTCTCTAAAGCAAAAACACTCTCTAGTTTTCAAAATCACTAATCCATTTCAAGAATTTTTCAAGTTCTTTTCAGATCAAAAATGGCGACTCAGAGAAGATTACCTAAGTCAGTAGCTTTCAAGTTTGGTGACTTTGATTTTATGATGAACAATCATGTAGCAGCTATCACCAACAAGGAAGGAGTATTAACTGATTTTCATCCAATCATGGGCTTTCTGGCAAATGGACCATTAAGTTATGCATTGATAGCATCTCCACAAATTAATCAAGCAGCTGTTTCACAAGCTTGGGAGAATGCTGAGGTAATTGTAATGCCCCGACTTTCCAATATTGAAAATATAATCTTTATAATAAAATAGACTTTAATACAGGGAAATTTTTAGAAAATTTCGACATGTAGTATTCGTAAATCGGACTATCCACCTGTATTTCAACCCAAACCAAATTCCAATTAACAATTACATATAAAACTAAATACCCCCAACGATTCCTCACCGAGGATCGATTCCAGGTTATGGTATGAAACAAGAATCTAAACTTTACAAATTATTACAACTTCTATCTCTGATCCAAATACAAACCTCTATATCGCTTAATCAATACCGCATTCCAAATTGTATATGCCCGTGCTGGCTCTGTAACTAACCTTTGAAAAATGCACCATCGCTCTCATTTGAATTATAATGCGCAGGTATCCAATTCCTTAACCCTAACTGAAAGGGAAGGCAAACAAAGCAAGAGTGAGCCAAAGAACGCTCAGCAAGTTAATAATATAGTGAAACAACGATATTACGATAATTCATTGATGAACAATATCAATGAATACTTTATCTCAAAAGATCATTCAATTTCAATCATAGAGTAAAACTTTTCCATTTACTACAAACCATCACTGTCTCAGATAAAACTTTGAGAAAAAGAATATCAAGAAATCCCCCAATCATTCTTACTCCACTTTCAACGTACAATGTTACTCGCGGAGGGAATAACTGGACAACTTCTATCCATCCTTAATCCCATTATTTTACTGAGTTCCAAATTTTATCATGTAGAAAACAACTAACTCTGATATCCACAATTTTGAAACTAATGACCATTTTCCTTGAAACATATATATATTCTATCAAAACATTCTTTTTTTTTAAAAAAAAAAACTCTTTCATCTTTGAAATATACTTTTCATAAAATCTTTTAAAAACATTTAAGTTAATTGGAGTTTTTCCTTATCATCGAACAATACGGGTGATCAGCCACGTAAAGTCCCCCTTCCTTTGAAATTGGGTTACCAATTAGGCAACACATTGGCCTTTAATGCTGGACTAGGAGAACCACCCCTAGCCTCTTACGCTAAATAAAAAGTGCTGGACTAGGGGAACCACCCCTAGCCTCTTACGCTTCTCCAATCTATAAAACCTTTAAAAACATTTTAACACATTTTTCAGTCCTTAAACTCACTGGCAAAAGACCAGCCCAGTATAAGGAAATTTTAAAATCATCTTTAATTAATAAACCATTTTTTCTTTTATGAGCATTGATAAATGATGGGGGATCAGGGAAGCAATTGATTTAAGAAAGCAGCAAGGCGAAAATATTGAACTAAGCATGGCACAGTTAAGCAAAACAGAATAATAACTCAATAAGACAACATCAACAAATTAAGGAACATCACAATCATTAAGATTCTAGAATTGAACAACAATTTATAAGGAAATCATGAAATAGGGGAAATCTGAATTCAAGAGAAGATTTAAGAAATTCTCAATTACTCAATTCTCACTCTTGTCGACTAAGCATTTACATGCATTAGCTGCCAAAACCGGCCTGACAATAATGAGTTGAGTAAATAAGAAGATCTCATGTCATTCTTGGTTTTAACCATCATTGAGCAACACATGCTCCAACGACAATTTAAACCTCGAATTAATTTATAACAATTCATAGCGAAAAAAAATAATCAAAAGAATCAACACCTGAACAATAGGTGGAGAGAATAACAATTGAAAATAATCTGAGAATAATTAATTACTTATTAATTGAAGGGAATGTCACTTAAACCAAATCAAGGGGTACAGATACTAGCAAAATGATTTAGAAGACAACCTTACAATTAACAGAACAGGTTCGCACCATTCAGACTAATATGAAAAGTATAGATGATTGCAAGAAAGGATTCACAAGAATATGTAAATAACACAAGGAAGTTCACATCACTTGATCAATAAGTGAGGGTAGAATACTTGCCTCAATACACGAAGTTTTCAATTCCAATATCTCAATTCTTTACTCGCTTTACATCAATCTCCACTTCTTTATACAGTGGCTTTTATCCAATCACGCATCTATCTTTCCTCAATCACTTGTCAGCTTCTACCCGAACATACTCGTCAATCTCGATAATTATCTCTTTCCTCTATATCCCATCTACACGTGCACTGGCTCTTAGCCGACCTCCGATTCGTACCTATATACAGGCAAAGTACTATTTCAGTATGCTAATAACTGTAACCGTCTAATTCCGTGCTACCCGAACGTGTCCTAATACGCTTTACAATTTATACACATCAGAAATATTTATCAAAATACTATAAGGGTAAAAAAAAATAATTCTAATAAAAAGATGGACAGCACCTCCTTTATAACATTGTTGAACCTCAGAATAGAATCGACTTGCTCCATAGTATCAACTTGAAGTTATAATTACACGTACAACTACTACTCAAATATAACTCAAAATATCACATTCCTTATACAAGAAAATCAACATACAACTTTATTCTATTCACATAGATTGATCACACGGATCCTATAAAATCACACACCTTACCTTGCGGATTTGATTGAAAGATTTCAGAATAAAATTATTCGCATATGGACTTCTAGTTTGTGACATTATTAATATTTACCCAATAAGTCCACTCATACTTAGGGGATGCTTCACAACACTGATACATATTATGCTTACCAACTGTTAAGTAATAATTTCTCAAAACCAAGCAATTACGGTAACAATATTTCTAAGTAACCTAAAGGTATCAATTTTTAACCCATCTGATATTTATCCAATTTGTAGCAAGTACACCCCTAACGACCACTTACCCAGTTAACACATATAATCCTGAAATTGTCCACACAGGGCACCACCCTTCACTCCTCCACCTTACTCTCGACTTCACCCCTTATAACACCACCACGCAGACCCGGATATACACTTCACATTCATATAGGAATACACACATACAAACACCACATGTCACATCTCTTTCAATGCCGATCTCTCTGGGCTTCACATTAACAACCTAACCTGCGGCAACCTCATTTCTTTAATCTCTCCATGTCACTTCTCTTGACTTCTTTTAACCTTTCTCAGCTCTCGGTCTTTCCCTTGCTAACGCTACAACCATACCACCCATTCACTAACAAACTCACAAATGCACACAGCTCATGACTACATGCACAGCCCCATACATTTATACCAATATGTCCACAAAGAATTCATCAGACATGCACACTCTTCCTCCCTTGATGCCCTTGCTCTGTACTTGTAACACCCACGTACACACATACACAACTACCCCTTACACACTCACCTGCTACACCTTCCTACTCCCTCTTTTCTTTTCCTTCACCTCTCCTTTCTCCCTATCTCTTGACATCACCCCCTCCCTGACCCAGCATCACGACCTCCACACACACTATACCACATCCAACTTCTGTCTCCTTCCTTTGTCATTCTTGTACCACAAACATAAACCACACTCAATTAAGCACAAACACTAACACAATTTATCACCCACATAGTTAAACACATATACCCGCGGCCCATACCAAAACCAATCAATACCATTGCAGTGACACCAAGTTCGAAATCGAACCCAACAAGGAAAAACAGGGGACTTACAATATTGAATCAACAGGATCGGAAAGAATCCCACACACGAGTCTCACATTCGCACACACAATTCATTATATACATATGTACGCTGCAATTCATACACAACCAACACAAAATTAAGTCGAAACAATTCATGAACCATGCCACCGGCGACGGTAACTTGCGGAGGCCACCGGAAACGCAACATTCCTGCCACCAGTCACCCATCAACCTCTTGTATCCCCATTATTTCTCCACAATTTTCTCAAAACAGACCCCAACAGTTCGTGTGGCTCTTCAGTTGGACATACAGAGTCGTATATACACACACCCAGCTTGTATATACACATAGAATATAATCGATTTGTAGCAGAGGGGAGGGAGAGTTCGAGAGTTGCGAGTGAAAGGAAAAGAGAGAGATTGATGTAGAACCGAGAGAGAAATATGAGAGACTTCGAGATTTTTGGAGAGAAGGGGAGAGAGTGTTCTAGAGATTTCTTGTAAGAACCGACTAAAAATAGAGGTCAGGGAAATGAATTTAGGGATTAAGAATTTAGGATATTTGGGGGAAAAGGTAGGGGCATTTTTAAACAATACATGACTCAAATTTTAGTAAAACAATTTATCCAATAATAATTACAAATTGCAGAATAAATGGAATATTGAGGAAAATTAAATTTTTATATTTTTAAAATAAAGAGCATAATTTTACGAACACATACATATTTTTTTAAAATATTTTTAGGATAAACAACAGATTAAATATGAATTTTAGAAGTTTTGATCCTTTAAATACAATAAAAGTCTTAAAATCATTCTAAAATACCAAAACACCCAAATTAATTCTTCCAATAATTTTAAAAACTAAATAATATCATAAAGATGATGATACAAAAGATTTCGGGATTTTTAAATACTCCATTGATTTTATAAAAAAAATTTGAAGATCAATAATGCATAATTTAAATAAATTTTAATCATAGAAATTCAAATAAAAATTACACGGACTAGCACGTCACACATACATCACCATATAAACATGTAAACATGATGCCGCATATATTTTATTCTAAAAAAATTTCACCTCATATAATCCACATTTAATATTAAATAATAATAATAATAATATATACGAAATTTCCAAGGCGTTATAGTAATTGATTCTACTCAGAGTCAATCAGGTAAGATTGTTCTTCACTTAGGACAAGATTCATTTGATATTACTGAATCTGTTGTTAATTCAGTACTTTGCTTATCTGTTACTGATAATTATGCAAGTGAACCATCTGATGATAATGTGAGAACTATGTTGTCTGAATTAGGTTATAGTGGACCTCTAGACAACATGAGCCAGTTGAATAGGTCTTTTCTTAGAAAGGAATGGTCTTTCTTCTTTGATCAAATTGCTAAATGTTTTACTGGTAAATGTAGTTCTTTTCAGCAAATTACTTCTGTTACATCAAATATTGCTTATAGTTTGCTTTATGACAGGGTAGTTAACATTGGTCACATTATCTTAAATCAGATGAGTATTAAACTTGGGTTAAGAGATCAAAGCAGGAAAATGGTTTATTATCATAGATTTATACAATTGTTTATTAACCATTTTATTCCTGATGTTGAAGCTAGATTTGGTAGGGAACATTGTGTTTCTTCTTATGTACAGCAAAAGAGAATTTTCTCTGACATTATAAAGAAGGACAATGAAAAGAATCTAGATGAAATACCTGCAATTCATTATCCACATCATTTTCAGGTAATTCTTAAAACTCATCTTCCTTCTCTCTACAATTCTTCTTTCTTTTGTGGTGAAATGACTCAGGAATCTTATTTGGAGGAGAACCCACATGTGTCTACCCAAGTAGCCCAAAACATTATAGTCTCTTAAACAATTCAAGAACCAAATTTTGATCCACAGCCTATTGTTTCAAAGAAACCAACCTCTGGTGTTTCTCAAAAGACATCAGTTGTAAGGAAGAGAAGATTTGTTGTGTCAAGTAGTAGTAATTCTAGTGAAGATGATGATGATTTAACTCTTGCTGAGAGAGCAGAATTGAAGGCTGCAATTCAACTTTCTCTGTTAGCACAAAGAGATGAAGTACCTAGTCACAGCCAGGCTGCAGTCTCCCAAAAGGCTGTAGTTCTTAAAAAGGGAAAACAGTTACTGGATACTGTCTCTCAAAAGACTGTGTCTATTGAACAAAGATCTCATCCCAAGATCACTTCTGTGTCTACACCTCTTGAGTCTTCTCAGGATAAATCTTTTGCTCACTATACCAGGAGAACAAGGAGAAAGATTCAATTGTCACCTACACACACAGAGTCTAGTCCAACTAACATTATGCAGGTTTTTACACATCAAGCTACATCTATGTCAGTATCTGACAAGAGAGATCTGGATATTGATTCTTCATGGGAAACTACATTGTCATACAGAATGGCTATGGGACTTATCTCTCTAAAAGTGAAGCTTTCCAGGCCAGTTCTAAATTTTCTAAGTGAAAGTTTTCCTAGACTTTCATTTCCTGAAGAATATGGACTTCTACATCAAAGACTTGACTTAATGAAGATGTATTTCTATGTATCTGTCAGAAGACAATTAGTCAAGAAACTTGGACTCTCGAAGCATGTTGCACTTCAATCACTTCATGCATATTTATTTGACAAAGATGTCATTATTGAAGATGCCTCAGCTCAAGGTGAACAACTGGAGGAAGTAGATAGAGGGAAGCATTCAACAGAAGGTACTATTGCACCAGTGGTGAATAGTAGGACAGGTCAGATCACAGTCACTATAACACAAGAACCATCTAGTCAGAGGAAGGATGACTCAGGAACTGTGATAGCTGATGCTGAAAGGACTTCTGTGATGACTGAGAATGCAAGTGAGATACCCTATGATATGGGAGGAATAACTTTGACTGGTTTTCTTGAAGATCAAACAAACATTGTTCAGTCGGAGTCTATCCACCTTGAGGGTGAGTCTCAGCAAACAACACTTAAAGACGGTGATGTACTAACTATGGTGTCTAATGAAGTATTACTGAAGACATCAGAGTCTAGTAAAGAACCTGAAAGTGGTATACTGGAGCCTGTAGTCTCTGGAAAGAAAGAAGATGATTGTATGGGTTCAGAGACTATAACAGCTCACTCCTTGGAGAAAACCTCAAGCCCCTTGCCATATGAGGAACCCTCTCTCCATGTGAGTTTAGGTATGAAAACTCCTTCTAGCCCCTATTTTTATGTAGGTCATGAGAGCACTTATCCAAATTTGAGTGATACACTTGAAAAGATGGACTTAGATCCACAAACTGAGAGGCTGGCTCCTAACCAGGCAAAAGGTGAGGTAGAAAGAGTGTTGACTTTAGTAAGTCAAAGTGAGAATGAGGGTATGGATGATCAACTCCATAGTGAGGGAGAGAAAATTAGGAAACCATCATTTGATTTCTGGGATCAGGTTTTTCCTGAATCTTGGTCTGAAAATTTGGGTATGAATGCTGGTACTTATTCATTCATCAAAATGTATCAGAAGAATGACCTAGCACATCACAATGCAAAGCCAGAAGTTAAAGCTCAGAAGCAAAAGGAGAGGCTTGCAGGAATCATTAACAGAAGAGGTGTCAGGATAAAGCAATCTCTTGATACATATGTACCAGATGAAGTTCCTAATGATCCTAGTGTTCCTTTGTATGTACTTCCAATATCAACTAGAATTGAGATATCTACAGTCTCTGATCACTCTAAGGAGGAGTCGGGATTTGAAGATGTTAGTACACAGAATACTGGTAAAGGAGTTGATGATCATGTTTCAGCTCCAGATCAGAAAGATGAAGATGTTGATACTTCTAATCAGGTTTTATTACTTGAATATCATACAACTCAAGCAACTTCTTATACAAGACTTGAAGATACAGTTCTTTCTGATTCTGATTCTGAAGATACTAAAAGCACTTCCAACATTGAAGTTCATTCTGATGTTTTGAAAGATATTCAGAATTCTCAAATTGCTATGCAAACAAAACTTCAATCACTTGAAGATAACCAAGTCACAATTATGGAAAATCAAGCAGTTCTGAAAGGGGGAGATAAAGACAATTCAAAGACAACAACAACAACACCAGACTGGGGGAGATAAAGAGCAGAAAAAGGGAAGTAAAAAGAAGAACTAGGAGTGACAGTGGTGAATCTCAGCTAGGGAGTGGTAAAGGAAGAGCATCATTAATAGTTAAAATTCTTTCTTCTAAGTACTAGATAAACGTCTACATCTGGGAAGGAGGTACTTAACTTCATAATTCTACATTCATAAATTCTATTCTGGTTGTATTGTTATATGTTTTGACATCCACAACTTAGATTTATGCTTCAGATTTTAAAGCATAAATAGGGGGAGATTGTTAGGAATAATTCATAAGTTGTGATGTTAAGAATAGAATTTACACATTATACTTCTTGTAATCCTGATCTTATAAAGGATTTAGCACTATATATAGGATTTATGTGTAAAACAGTTATCTGTACAGTTCAGTCAGGAATGAACAGTGTATCGGAGACTACATGTCAGGAACAAAGAGCAAATCCTGATGACGGTCTAATACTGATGATGATCAGATACTGATGCAAGATGAAATCCTGATATCAGTCGTGTTACTGATGATGTCATTGTGGATGCTACAGAAACTGGCAAGTGCTATAAAACAGGATCGTTGTTTGAGGAACAAGCAAGAAGATATTATGAAGGAAAGAGTTTTCTATTGAAGGAAACTATCGACTAGAAGGTAGAACATTGTCATGTATAGATTATATCTTTCTGTTATTAGTTGATAGGTAGCATTATAAATACTCTCTCAGTATCATTGTAAAGAGCGTGTGTTGTGAGTTCGTGTGCGTAGCTCTGTATAAGGTTTGTATTCAAGAGTTCGAAACAAACAGAGAGAGATTTGTATTGTCAGCAGCTGCTAAAGGTATTGTACACCTTTGGTAGAGTTTGTATTTGATCGTATTAATACAAACAGAGTTTGATTCATTCGCTTATTCTTGTTCATATAATCAAGCAAAAATCAGACACGATTATATAACTAATATTCAACCCCCCCCCCCCCCCTTCTACAAGTTATTCGAGTTAACACAGGGAAATAAAGTCCAAACCACTCCATTGTTAGCAGCCATCCCAGATCCCATCTTTGCCACTTTGTTTGGGTGGAGGTTGATAGGGATAAGGTTATTTTTGGTGACATATTCATTAACAATGGTTGATGGAGTTGGATGAGGATGTCTTAGACGAAAGCCATGCTAATGTTGCTTGGAGGGCAGCATCGATGTCAATCACTTTTGCAGGTCTTTCTTTATCGATTTCTTCGAGACCAGCATCCATCTGCAACCACAGAGTCTCAAGTTGTCTTTCCCAGTTGAAAGCATCAAACTCTTCATGAGTGTAACTGAAGATATCTCTCTTCTCGACGAGATGGAGATTCTTTTCTTTGATGGTTAGGTTCAACATCTCTTTTGCTAAGATAATTTATGAGAAGAGCTTTTGGTTTACAGGAGAGAATAAGGGTTAAAAAGATAGTGGACAAGTCTCTAGACGTTAAATAGAGAAATGAGTGGAACGAGAATATGAAACGATTCATATTCTGGTGTTGGTACCAGGTATTTTTAGATTGTGATGTTTTAATTTCTTTAATTAAAACAAATTACCAAGTTTTATTTTAAATCACAATCTTATTTCTCGAGAACTGCGGGCGCGTGTGTTGTACTTATGTAAGTATATACTTACAATTTGGAAATCGTGTCGCGTGCAGTTATCACCACTCTTACATGTAATTTGGTCCATTATTTATGTGTGCACGAGTCGATTACTGATACCTGTCCTTGAGATATCGTTAGTTTTGTCTAAAATCAATTTAGTTTTCTAAATTGATTCTTTTATTCTCAAAGTATCAGTATTGTATCGTCTTTTCTACTTTGTGTAAACATAAACCCTAACTGCTAAAGAAAACAAAATCTCTTCGTTCAACCACAATGGAAAATCAATTGTTTACAAACAGTAAAGTTGTCGTCAATGGTGTTAGTTTTGCACCTAATAATTTTGTTGCTGTTCTTGATCATCAGGACTTGACGAATGATTTTCATATCATTCAAGATTTCTTGGCCTCAAGTCCAATTATCTATGCATTAACACAACCCTCCGAAGTTTCTTTTAAGAGTGTTATGCAGGTATGGTCAACAGCAGTTTTTGGTGAAGGTATGACAACAAAGAATCCGTACATGTCCTTTGAGTACAATGGTACTACTTATAAAGTGACTCTAGAGGTGATAGAGAAAGCTCTTCAACTACCATCTCTCAATATCAAACAAGCAGAAAGTGTTTCTGATGCTACACTTCTTGATTTTGCAAAGAGTCTTGGAATCAAAGGACAACCAATGAAGTTTGGGGATTTATACAGAACAAAGCTTAAGAAGGAATTGAATTTCTTCTTTGATACTATCAGTCACTATTTTCTGAATAAAGTCTCTAACTTTGATGCATTGCCTTCAACTTCAGTTCAAATTGGGTACTCTCTAGTCCATGAAACTCCTTTGATTATGGATTATTTCTTTTGAAAGCCTTTTATGCTAGAAAAATAGAAAAGTGTGGATATGTTTGTTTTATTAGATTCTTTCAATTGATATTCTCATATTTATGTCCCAATGTTGAATTTGAATGTTAGGTCGAATACACAATAGGTAATCAAATACTGTATGAGTAACTTAACAAGAACACACTGTTTAATACTTAAAAACTGTTTGGAATTAACAATTCCTCTCTCAGTGATGTAAAATATCACAGAGAGCTGCTTAGGTTACAATCAATGAATTTCTCTTCGTTCGATACCCTTCTAGGGTTAACCTAACTGTATTTATAAAACATATAGCTTCGTACAATCAGTAATTGATTCTCCTATAATTAAGATATACAATTGATATCAATCACGATTGCTACAAGTCTTCCAAGTCAACTCAATCTCTTTGACAGCTATCCAATCTTCAAAGATATTGCTTCCATATTTATCTTGTATCAATCTTCAAACACTGTTGACTCTCAGACACTTCCGCTACAGAGTTTAACAACCTCTGTTGCGCTTCCAGTCAGTGTTTAACTAAACTCTGACTGCTTCCAGCTAAACTCTGTTTTGTTACTTTAGCTTCCAAACACTGTTCTCATCAATCATTTCTAACAATCTCCCCCAACTTGTTCATTAGCAAGAATGTACAAGTTTACAGTAAATGATGATGTCAAAACAAATACAAAGTCTACAGTGTTTAACATACAAACAGAGTTTAAATTTTTACTCAACAAACTTACAACTTTTGTCTACCTAACTTCCTCAAGATCTGGAGTTGTTCTGAGATAATCAATCAACAATCTTCTCTCAGCATTTTCAAGTTCAATCTGCATAGCTTCCTTGATCTCTCTTAAATCTGGATCATTCTCATCAGTTTGAAAGATAGCAGCTCTGAGATCATAGATCTTGTTTCTTCTCATTTCATTTCCCAACCTGATATACTTCACTTCTTTAGACTTCACATTAAAATCCAGAACAGTAATTCCAAGATCCGTCTTCAACTTTGTAGTTCCCTTCTTCATTTCTATCAGATTCCCATTCCAGTCTCTGTACTTTGGAACATACTTGCTGTTGTATTTCATATGTCTTCTTGCAAGATTCTGAACCATCTTTTGTCTAAGTACATTCGCAACTGACTGAGCTCTTTGATTTCTTACTCTGAAAATATACAGAACATATTCTAGTTCTTCCCAGAATTTTAAATCAATATCATTCTCAACAATCTTGAACACTGTTCCATCAGCCATGAAATATAACAGAAAATCCTTCTCTAAACTCTTCTGATGAACAAGCTGTACTGACTCCAGTCTGCCTAAACTTTCTTGAGTGACACCACGACCTGGAACAGCCAATGAAGAAGGATCTCTGGGAACAACATTTTGTCTTTTATCCCTATATGAGCCTATACCTCCTTTGGTATATCCAATTTTACCAGATAAAGCTCTACCATCAGTGAAATCCATTGGAGCTGTAGCAGCTAGACTTGAATCATGAAGAACTCCTTTTCCAAACTTTGATTTCAACTGAGAAGACAATAATGGTGTGGTCACAACTTGTGTAGCAACAGAGGTTGTGTCTTCATTCTTCTGTACAACATGTGTATCAACAGAGGTTGTAACAATCATTTTGCCTTTGTTCTCCTCATTCATTACCCCTTTTAACTTCAATTTAGCATCAAGAGAAGACTTTCTTATCAACTTTTCTTTATCCTCTTCTTCTTCTTCTTCTTGAATGCCAGATAACTTCTCTTTGATTTCAATGCCTTTAAGAACAGGCTTTGCAGCTTTAACAACTTTCTCCCTCTTCTTCAACTTAACAGACTTTAAAGCTTTTAGATGCTTTTCTTGCAGACTCTTTTCTTCAGCTTTAGCATCTTCTAGAGTAACTCCTTCTGCATTCTCTTCCATGAAAAGCTTAACAGCTAACTCCTCATCAGTCTTTGGATTAGATATTAATTCCAAACTCTTGGTTTTTGAAGTACCTTGAGTTTCAGTGTTTATTCCAACAGACTGTGACTTAAGAGATTTGCCAGATCTCAGAGTTAGAGACTCAGAGTTTAAATCCTTATTCTTGTCACTTGCTCCTCCATCTCCAGCATCATCCTTTTTTAGCAGAGTTTGAGAAATTTTGCATTTTGACTTAGCAGCAACTCTCTCCCCCTTTTTGACATCATCAGGAATGAGTATAGATGTAATGAGCTCCAAAGAGTTAGCAATGGAATCAACCTTCGCAAACAAGGCAGTTTGATTCTCTTCAACCTTCCCTAACCTGGCAAAGAGAGTATCTTGGACTTTAGAAAGCTGTGCAGCTTTGATTTTTGACTCTCTTTCCATTTTCATTTCTCTAGTCTGTATCTCAGTCTTCAAAGAAGCAATTTGTTGTTGTGTCAGCAAAACTTCCATCCAGAGTTTTGACTTGTACCACAGTTGCCTTTAAGCATGATAAATCTCTGGATTTGAAATTTGTCTAGCAGTTTGCTTAATGAAATTAGCTGCTCTCCCTTTTGGAAAAATACAGTCTTCTTTATACCAGTTAGCAGCAGATTTAGCAAGATGCTCTTCTTCAATTACATGAGATGGACAAGGCTGATCAAAAGAAGTATGTTTGTTATCAGTCTGTGCTGGTGCACTCAGAAAAGAATCAGAGTTTGCACTGTTTTCAGCTTCATCTTCAATACTTGCAGCATCAACTTGAGCATCTTGTAAAGAACCACTGTGCTGAGCTTTGTCAGCCACAGTTGCTGCAACAACTTCTGCAATCTTTTCAATAATCTCCTCATGTTGCACAGGCTCTGCAACAGAGTTTGCATTTGTAGCTTCAACTGTCATAGATTCAGAATTTTTCTTAGTTGCCTGATCAACCTCATCACCTTTGTCAGGAATTTGATAAGCATCAGTTATCAGCTCTGTGTGTGATGCTGCAGCTTCAGGAAGAATAACTACAGGCTGATCAGCTACACCAGGAGCTTCAGTGTGGACAACAGGTGAGATAGGATCAAAGATTGGTTGAAATGAGTCAAGAATATCATTCATTGGTGAAAAACCATCTCTGTGATCCTCTTCTGCAGGCATGTTATCCTCTGCAGGCTTAGCATTCACAATCACATCATTCTCTGCAGGTATTTCAACCTCTGCAGGCATGTCAACCTTTGCAGGTATTTCAACCTCTGCAGGTATATCATTCACTGCAACCTCAACAGTAGGTGTTTGCTGTGAAACCACCTCTGGAGCTTCAATAACTTGCTCATCATCAGATTCTGAAAGAATTAATCTCCTTCTCTTGGCTTGAGGCACTGCAGTTACCTCTTCTTCTTCACTAGAGCTCTCCTTTGTTGGTGAAAGTGAAGGTCTGTTTGCCTTTTGTTTCTTTCTTCTGGTATAAACAGCTCCAGGTAATGTCTGTTTAGCCTTTGAGTGTTTAGTGTTTTGTGCAGTGTGTATTTTTCTTTTTGGTTTGGATTTGGGTTGATCAGTAGGTACTGGCTCAGAGTTTAAGGATTCAGAATTTATTGGTTGAGAGTTTATGTGTTCAGATTGTGGTTGATGAGATGTAGTAGGTACAGTGTTTGTGGGTGTTGGCTCAGGTTCTGGTATAGGATGAGAATGTATGGTGTCTAATGGTTCAGGCATTTGTTGTGGTGATTGAGAATCTTGAGGTTGGTTGACATAGTTTTGTAAGGCTAGTGGCATAAACATAGCAGGTATGTGCTGTTTAGTGAGATCTTTATTTGTCAAATCAGAAAACATCCTTTTAGCAACTTGAAAAGACTGAATGACATCAGCTTCATCAATTGTAAGATTAGGCACACAAGCAGTGAATAGCATTTGACAAAATCGAGAAAAATAAACAGAAGTAGGCTCAGACAAACGCTCTCCCAAATTCATTAGAACTAGTCTACCAAAATCAAAATTACCTCCATACAGTAGAGCATGACCAATTTGGAGAGTGTCAAGAGGAAGTGCATCCCAATTTGTTGTCTTCTTTCCAAAAGCCCTTGTAATGCAATCGAAAAAGAAACTCCATTCCTTTCTCAAAAGTGGCCTTCTCAGTGATCCCAGCTTATTCAAATTTCCTGAACATCCAATTTGCTGCAACATTGTTCGCAAGCGGTCGTGACCAACAACACTGTAAGAAGTGTGAGTCTCAAAATCCAGAGCATCCCTAACAGTAGTTGGAGTAATGATATACTCTGATTCATCATGAGTGAAAGTAATTGTTGGAGTGCCAGACTCTTCTCCATCATCATACACAGAGTTTGTCCAAAAAGTAGCAATTTGTGAAGCAGAGAGTGTTGATGGTGCAGTTAAAGCCTTCCCAATTTCGGAATCTTTCAAGAAATTTTGAAACAAATGAAACGCCTGTGGAGCGTTTGCATTCTCCAGTGGAGCTGCATAGTTGCTAGGAAGAAAAACTAACCCTGCTGCATCAAAAGCTTTGGTTGCCATTAGAGAGATATGATACGAAAATATTCAGAGAAAAGATGTGTATGATAAGTGTTTATCAAAATGTGAAGGAGAGTGAATAAGAGTTTTGAAAGTGATTGAATATGCAAGTAACTGTGAGTGGGTGAATATTAATCGATGTGAAGTGAGAGAACAAAAGCGATTATAGTAAAAAAAAACTCAATCGTTTATGTATTGAAAGCACGCAACTGATTCTAGAGTAATATGTGAGTGGGACACTATAATGAGACACGTGTCAAACAACCAATGGATCACTCAATAATTACCGCTGTCATTCCTTTAATCACGACACTATGACATATTTACACTAATTTAACAGTTGTCAACTACCCCAATTACTCCAAAATAGTAAAATTATCTCGATGAAACTTTACCTTAGAGTACTTAACACAACTCGACAGTGTTTGTCAATTTTCCAACTTTATCACTAAAACCCTTTCAAAAATTGCACAGTTGTGAATATGAATGTGTGTGAAGCAGAGTTTACCAAAATCAATTTTTAGAGCATCTAATATTTCATAAAATCCATAACAAAAATCAATAAACACTGAATGCACAAACTCTCATAGTAAACACTGATTGTTTTGATGAATGCTAAACTCTGTAGTTACTGTAATACAGAGATCTGAAAACTTCTATTCCCATTGATGTCCATGATTATCCAAGTAAGCACACAGTCTTTGAAGACAAAAAGATCAAGAGATAGAAATCAGAGCATCATTCAGTGAATAACAGTCATGAACTTGATAAACTCACAAACTCTCAAAGCACACAAGTGTTTAGGTGAAGTGTTTACACTCACATTCAATCAGGAAAAGCAGATTCTACCATAAGCTTGAATGTCCACCAAATCTACACTACTTTGAGTACATATATGCACAAATCAAAAGGACTTTATTCAGGGTTGTAATGTAGTAAGATCAAACAGATGAGAAGAGATGTTTTAAACATGAGTGAATTTCAACTGAACATTTCAATAGACCAAGGTGTTCAGTTACACTGTTAGTACATATTTGTACAAGATGATCAGTATATATGCCTTTTTTTTCTCTTTTTTTTTATTTATTATTTTTTTTTAACATATATACTGAGTAAGCTTTTCTTTTCTTGAGAAACACTCACCTGCTTGCATTTAATTTTTCAAAAGAATATAACTGCTCTTAATACTACAGAGTTTAAGAAAAATGAGCAGTTAATTAGGCTCAAAGGGGTTTACTAAGGGTGGAATTTATGAACAGTGTTTGAACAGTGTTCAAAAGAATTTTGAACAGTGTTTGAAGAAATGGTAAATCCTATTGCCTTTATCATTTTCATGCACACACATATCATGTAGTCTCAAAATGGTTTAATACAAGTTCTAGAGAAACATACTTCCTGATGAACATCACACAACAATAAATACTGATTGATAGAAAATGTATCAATCACTGATTTGGCTCAAAATCTCACAGGGTGTAGACATGAATCTGAACTCACCAAACTAATCAATGACACATCTTAAGTTTTATAGTTTTTACAAGTACAAACAAGGAATCATCAAGAACCATGAATTACCTTTGGGAACAGAATGTCACTTATCAGAGTTTAGAGTTCATCAATATCAGAAATTATTTATGAGAGGCAATGCACACAATATTCATAAACTCAGAGTTTAGGACTGAATAAACTAAGAGATGCTATAAATATGAAACAGTATCATGCTGTGTTGATTTACTGCACAAAATCTGATTAGATTACAGTGACTCAGAAAGAATCATGATTTAATTACTGAGAATCATGCTTCATACATTTTTCTTCATTGGTGTTTTCATTCAGACAATAATCAATCCTGAATTCACAGAGTGTATTCAACATGTTAACAGTGTTTAGCAGACAGACATGCTTACAGAGTTTAACAAAGTTTAAACATAAGCATGCATAACAGAGTTTAATACTAAGGTTCACATAGCACTCAACAATTTGCAGAAACATGAGCAATATATTTTAAAAGTAAGATCTTGAGTCTAACCAACATCTCTAGTCAAAACTAGAGACCATTCCTAGTTCATTGACCAGTCTTGTAAATGTAGCTTCACTCAATGGCTTGGTGAAGATATCTGCAAGTTGTTGTTCTGTAGACACAAAATGAAGCTCAATGTTGCCTTCCTCTACATGCTCTCTTATGAAGTGATACCTTATGCTGATGTGCTTTGTCATTGAATGTTGTACTGGATTACCTGTCATTGCAATAGCACTTTGATTATCACAGTAAATAGGTATCTTATAACGCCCTAGAAAATATCGTAATTATTATTATTATTATTTAATTATTTGATATTAAATGTGGAATATATGGTGTGAAATTTTTTTAGGATTGAATATATGTGACATCATGTTTACATGGTTATATGATGATGTATGTGTGACGTGTAAGTCTGTGTATTTTTATTTGAAATTTTTTTTTTGTAATGATTAAAATTTATTTAATTACGCATTATTGATCTTTGGATAATTTTATAAAATCAAGGGAGTTGTTAAAAATCTTGAAATCTTTTGAGTTATTATCTTTATGATATTATTTAGTTTTTAAAATTATTGTGAGAATTATTTTGGGTGTTTAAGTATTTTAAAATGATTTTATGAGTTATATTGCATTTAAAGTATCAAAAACTTGTAAAATTCATAATTAATTCAATTTTAATCCTAAAATTATTTTAAAAATATAGGTGTATTCGTAATTTTATACTCTTCATTTTTAAAAATGAAAAGTTTTATCTTTCATTATTTTCCCATTTAATTTCAATTTTTGAAAGCTGTTTAAAATGTTTTTTTTATTATTATTAGACTTCAGCATTGTTCAAATTACGATTTTTGCCCCTCTGTTCTTAACTGAATAAAACAACAAGAGTTCTCCAGATTTTTCTTGGGGGTGTCCTGTTATTCTTATTACTCTGAGCTTTTGATTTTCTCTCTCGGGAAATGAGTCTCTCTCCCTCTCGACTGTTCTCTCATATCTCGCCAATCTCTTCCATCTCTCTCTAACCCTCCACTCTCTTTTGTTCTTCTCGCTCAACTTCCCCTCTCAGCTGTGGCTGGTTCCCTCTCCCTTCCCTACTCGTCGCTGTTGTTTGCGCCTGTTATGCGCACCGTGTGGTGTAGAATCGAAGGGTTGTTGTTGTGGGTTCGAGAACTGCTGTGTGTGAATCATTGTATGTGATTGCAGGTGTGAGTTGTGGCGTCTGTGTGTGTGAGTATCAATATTGTGAGCGTATGCTCTATGTACAGTGTGTGTGGGTTTGTTGCAATCCTGTTGAAACACCGTGTCAATCTCCTCTTCCTCCTGGTTAGAGTTCGATTTTCGAACTTAGTAAATTTTGTTGTGGCATTGCTTGGGCTGGTAGTGTGCTCCGTGTGTGTGTTTTTACTTCGTGTATGTTGAAAACCGAAAGGGGTTTTCAAATTCCTTCCTAACCTGAGTTTAATTGAGTGTTTTTGATGATAATTAGCTGCTGGATGTTGTTTAATTGTTGTTTATTCGTATTGATTGTAACTGAATGTGTGTATTACGAACTTGCAGGCTGTAATTCGAGTGTAAACTCAATTCTTGGCTTGAAATTTTATTAAGTCGGATTGTTAAATTGCTTAATATGCGTGTATAGTGATTGTTAGTAATTGTGAAATTAATAATTATTATGAAAATGGAGCTTAATACTTATATTTGTGTTAATATCTGTTATGGATACAAATTTTTAGTTTTGTGATTGATTGTCTTTAATTTTGTTAATTCATATGGAGTATTGAAATCGTGTGGGTTTGTAATTGTTTTGCCATGGTCTCGGTGGACTTCTTGTAGCTGTGTTAGGTTTTGTGGGGTGTAGGTTCGGCTAGGGGAAGTACTCGGTGAAAACCGAGAGTGTGGTATGGGAATTTTGTATGTGTAGGCTTGTGGTGTCAAGTCAAAGAAGCAAGGAGCAAGGGTGTGTGAGTTGTGTGGGGTGTGAGTATATACCTTATGTATTTTGACAACTGATAAACATGTTGGTGTGGACCTATTAGCTATTACTCCTATATTATTTGGTTAGAGGCAAAGATTTTATTTTCAAGTCTAAATGATTTAAACGAACCATTTTTGGTACAATCAAAGAAGTATGTACAAGCATTACTAGTAGTATTATTGTATTATTGTTATTAGCTTGCATTCGAATAATGACTTTGAATTTGGGATTTATTTAGTACAGACAATGGATAAAAAAAAGAGGATTTATGATTGTTTGGGATGGTTGTGTTCCGACAGATAGTGTGTTAATTTAAAAGAGGTGTTGTCCAATTTTATTAGGATTATTTTATGATCCTTATAGTATGTTGATAAATATTTCTGGTGTGCAAGTGTTATATGTGTGTTATGAGATATAAATGTAAGTTGATATTACTTGTTAAGTGCTTATATGATTTTATGATTATATGTTACTATTTCGAGAATATGATCTGTATGGACTATATGTGATAAGTTGTAAAGCGTATTAGGACGCGTTCGGGTAGAACAGAGATAGACGATTAAGATTATACGCGTACTGAAGTAGTACTTTACCTTCATATAGGTACCAGTAAGAGGCCGGTTGAGAACCAGTGCACGCGTATATGGAATCTAGAGGAATGAAGATAATTATCGGGATTGGCGAGTGTGCTCATGTAGAGACTGACAAGTGATAAAGGAAAGATGAATCTGTGATTGAAAAGGTCAATGTATAAAGAAGAGATTGATGTAAAGTGAATGACGAATCAATGTGATGGAATTGGAAACTCCGTAAATCGAGGCAAGTGTCTTGCTCTTCACTTATCATTCAAGTGATGCAATTCAATTTCTTGTTGTATTATATGATGAGGACAAGGTATATTTAGAAAATGTTTATTTCCCCACTCTCAGTTCAACTATGGAACTTTAACGAATCTCACCAATAACTTTTCTACACAATGTCATTTCTTCATTTTCTTCGCTTGTGTTAAGAAACTTGTTGAATAGAAAAGAATCCAGATTTCAAATTTTTTTTAAAATACCTGTTAACGAAATTCCCGATTTTAGCATAATTTACCCAAGTGACCTTAACTTATTTCTTCAAATTTTATCGAATATTGTTTCAGTAGTACTTTATCATACAACCCTACCTCTGTAGATACATCATGTTGTGTTGATTTACTTTCCCTGTTGAGATCAAGTCAATTCATTTATGCTGAATCATATTCCTTTGATCGTATTCACTTGATTATACGTATATTGAACCTGAATTAGTACTTCTCATTTGAAAATGGAATTTCCCTTGTTTAATCTGTTGTGGTCATAATTCGATGTATTTGTGTCGATATTGTTGATACCCTTTGAGATTGTTCTTTAATTATAACCTCAATTCTTGGGTCGAACTCGTTGACACCTATTTATATTGTTGTTCTTCATTTACACCCCACTTGTTGTATCGAACTCGTCGATACCCTTTTGAGATTAGTATTCCTTAATTATTACCCAATTCTTGTGTCGAACTTGTCGACACTTGTTGATCTTGAATCCTTCATTGAATTCGGGATTATGAGTTGTTGTTCTGGAACGTGAGTTTTCCAGATTGTTTGATTGACAGAGGTTGTCGATTGTTCCGACACCTAGTGCGTTGGATATAGAATTGGAATGTTTTTAAAATAGATGTCCCTTCGGGGAGACCATATTATGGTCAACGGATGTCCCTTCGGGGAGACCAGTTTAATGGTCAGATGTTAAGGCCAATGTGTGCCGTGGATCCATTAAAGGACATTGCTGTGTGCGTTTGTCCGGGGTTAGTGCGTGACCGATCAGCAGCCTAACCTTGATGTTGTTTTTATAAAAATATATAAAAAAATCCAATTCTAATCTATAAATTGAGTATCCAGTTGGACTTTGATTCTTATTGCTTGACCAGGAATTTCCCAAGTTTTCTTATCGAATAGTTATCATTTGAACTTGAGTTTTCGAGTATCAGTATTGAGTTGTTAAAGCCTGGTTTCTCTGAAGTTTACAATGTTTATTCTGATTGAATAAAACTCTTATCCGTTCTAGTTCCTATTGTACCTCAATAATGGTGAAGTATTGGCCCTCGTGGCAATTTAAAAGTATCATCATAGATTCTTTCTCAGTATGAGCTGAAAGGCTTTTGTTATCAGATTTGTTTCGATATTGAATTGTTATCACCTTATGCACTTGCTGAGCATTGTTGGCTCACTCTTGCTTTTGTTTGTTTTCCTCAGTTAATAGTGGAGTTAAGTAAATCTAGTAGTGGACAGTGAGTACTGATCTCCGGGCAGCGAGAAGAGGCAGTCAAGTTATAGATTTCGCCAGACAGTGGATTGCTAATTTTCAAGGTTGGAGATATGGTTAGATAGTGATGTCACTTATTCACAAATGTATATTTTTATTTTTTTGAGATTGAGTTGTAGTAATGTAATTCGATAGTTTGTTTCATACCATAACCTGTAAGAGATTTTGGTTTAAGGGGTTTTTATTATTAATGTTGTTTATTCTCAGAGATGTTTATACTGTTTATTGGTTAGTGGCCCCATATCTGTACCCCGGATTTTGGGATGCTACATATCTTGGTATACCTCAATCCATAATCCAGCAGTTGATTCTTCATCCATAGAATCTGTGCACAGCAGCTACCAGCAGCAATATACTCTGCTTCAGCTGTAGATGTAGATATTGACTTCTGTTTCTTACTGTACCAGGAAACAAGTCTGTCACCCAGAAATTGACAACTTCCACTGGTGCTTTTTCTGTCTATCTTACAGCCTGCAAAGTCTGCATCTGAATAGCCAAGTAGTTTAAACTCTGATTCTCTTGGATACCACAGCCCTAAAGTTATAGTGCCCTTGAGATACTTAAAAATCCTCTTTACTGCTGTTAAATGTGGTTCTCTTGGATCTGCCTGAAACCTTGCACACAAACAAGTGGCATACATGATATCAGGTCTACTAGCTGTTAAATAGAGTAGAGAACCAATCATTCCTCTGTAACTTGTCATATCTACTGATGACCCTGCATCTTTGTCCAATTTTGTTGCAGTTTCCATGGGAGTTGTTGCAGATGAACAGTCAAGCATGCCAAATTTCTTGAGAAGATTTCTGGTATATTTTGCTTGATTTATAAAAATTCCATCATCTGTTTGCTTCACCTGTAGGCCTAGAAAATAACTAAGCTCTCCCATCATACTCATTTGATATCTTGACTGCATGAGCTTGGCAAACTTCTTACAGAGTTTATCATTAGTAGATCCAAAAATGATGTCATCTACATATATCTGAACTAAGAGCAAGTCACTACCAGATTGAAAGTAAAACAGAGTTTTGTCAATAGTACCTCTGTGAAACCCACTTTCTAGTAGAAATTTGGCAAGAGTTTCATACCATGCCCTTGGTGCCTGCTTAAGTCCATAGAGTGCCTTGTCTAACCTGTAGACATAGTCTGGATATTTTGGATCTACAAAGCCTGGTGGTTGTTCCACAAACACTTCTTCTTCAAGTTTTCCATTTAAAAATGCACTTTTCACATCCATCTGAAACACTTTGAATTTCTTATGAGAGGCATATGCTAGAAAGATTCTGATTGCCTCCAATCTAGCAACTGGAGCAAATGTTTCATCATAGTCTATTCCTTCCTGCTGTGAATAGCCTTTTGCAACCAGTCTTGCTTTGTTCCTTGTGATAACACCCTCACTGTCAGTTTTATTTCTGAAAACCCATTTAGTACCAACAATGGATCTGTTCTTGGGCCTTGGTACAAGGGTCCACACTTCATTTCTTTCAAATTCATTTAGCTCTTCTTGCATTGCTGTTATCCAGTCAGCATCTTTAAGAGCTTCTTCTACTTTCTTTGGCTCAGATTGTGACAAGAATGCATGAAACAGACATTCATTTGTTGTTGCACTTCTTGTCCTTACTTTTGCATCTGGATCACCAATAATCAAATCAGGTGTGTGTGACTTAGTCCACTTTCTTGCAGAAGGCAAATTGCTTCTATCATCATGTGATCCTCCCCCTTGATCCATGCTCTCCTGATTTTCTTGGTGCCTTTCTTCATTTTCTGATGCTCCCCCTGAATGTGACTGCTCAGAATTATCAACAGAGTTTGAATCAACAGAGTTTGATTCAGAATTATCAACTGAGTCACTATCAGTATTTGAATTTTCACTTTGATGTGATTCTTCATGCTCCCCCTCAACTGGTTCTTCCCTTGTTTCTGATTGAAGAGTTTCTTCAGTATTTACCAGTAGAGGTTCAGAGTTTAGCTCAACAGAGTCTGTCAGATCAGTCTGATCAGAGTTTACTTTTTCAGAGAATAAATCTTCATTTTCAAAGTGCAGTTGATCATGTTCATTGACATCTTCAAGTCCAGTTATTTTCTTGTCATCAAATGACACATGAATTGATTCCATGATCACTCTGGTTCTCAGATTATAAACTCTGAATGCCTTAGTTGACAGTGGATAGCCAACAAAAATTCCTTCATCTGCCTTTAGATCAAATTTGGTCAACTGCTCAGGATGAGTCTTCAATACAAAGCACTTGCATCCAAAGATATGAAAATATTTTAGATTTGGCTTTTTCTTTTTCACCATTTCATATGGTGTTTTACCATGCTTGTTGATCAGTGTTGCATTTTGAGTAAAACAAGCAGTTTGAACTGCTTCTGCCTAGAAATATGTAGGCAGCTTTGCTTCATCTAGCATGGTTCTTGCAGCTTCTATCAAGGTTCTGTTCTTTCTCTCCACTACACCATTTTGTTGTGGAGTGCCAGGTGCAGAAAACTCTTGTTTGATTCCTTTACTCTTGCAAAAATCTTCCATTGATGAATTCCTGAATTCAGTTCCATTGTCACTTCTGATAATCTTCACTTGATTCTCTGACCCTTTGTCCAGTTGTATTATATGTTCTGTCAGTGTTAATGCAGTTTCATCCTTCTTTGCAAGAAAATATACCCATGTGTATCTGGTATATTCATCAACAATGACTAGAGCATATTTCTTCTTTCCAAGAGACATAACATTCACTGGTCCAAAAAGATCAACATGTAGGAGATGATAAGGATCAACAATTGAAGACTCAGATTTGCTTTTGAAGGAGACTTTTCTCTGTTTGGCCTTTTGACAAGAATCACACAGGCCTTCAGCATTCAACAAAGACTTTGGTAGTCCTCTTACAAGATCATTCTTTATTAGCTCATTGATGTTGTTCAGGTTCAAATGAGAAAGTTTCTTGTGCCACTTCCAACTCTCTTCACTGGACATTCTTGTTGACAGACACACTGCTTTGCCATCAGTGTTTGTTGACAATTTTATTTCATAGATGTTATTGTGTCTGTTTCCAACTAGAGCAACTTTCCCAGTAGATTTACTGATCACTTGACAATATTCAGGCTGAAAATCTACATGATATCCTCTGTCACAGATTTGACTCACAGATAGCAAATCATGCTTGAGTCCTAGAACCAGAGCTACATTTGTGATGATGACATTCCCAAGATTAATATTGCCATATCCCAGAGTATGTCCTAAGTTGCCATCTCCATAGGAAACTTTTGGGGCAGCCTTCTCCTCATACTCTGATAGCAGGGCTTTATTTCCAGTCATGTGTCCTGAACATCCACTGTCCACGACTAGGGTACTGACCCTGGTGCCCTGCAATCATAAACAATCACTGATTGTTAGTTTTAAGGATCCAGACTTGCTTGGATCCTTTGGCTTTCTTGATTCTGTTAGCTTTTGCAGCGGAATTCACATTATCAGAGTTTAAGCTAACTTTTTCAGAGTTTACATTTGCAGAGTTTACTTTAACCCATTTCAAATTTGGCTTGGGTTCATAGTAATTATAGTAAATAGCATGATAATCTCTGCAAGTGTAAATAGAATGCCACGTACTTCCACAATGTTTACATAAAGTCTGTGGTCTAGTTCTCACATAATCATTCTTTACTGCAGTTTTAGAGGGCAAAGAATTAATGTTCTTATTCTTACTGCAGAAACTAGCAAGATGATTAGTGCTACCACAATTAAAGCATGTTTTTCTAGGAGCTAATGAAGCAAGCATTGGCTTAATTCCTGATGTTATGCCTACCTTTCCATTTTTGTTTTTCCTAGGCATTCTCTGTTTGTTGACAGATTTTATCTCTTTAAGCTTATGCTTGAGTTGTTTATCTGTCATTAAACCAATGTTAACCTCTTTAACAAAAGTCTTAGCATATGATTCTTTAAAAGCCTTTTTCTCAGCTTCAGTCTTAGGTCCACCTGTTCCCATAACATTACCTTCAGATGAACGATGTGGTCTAACTTTTACCAAATTTTCAAATCTAAGTTCATCTCCTTCAGAGTAACATAGACCTACTGTATCTGACTGAAACACTTCTTGAGTGTCTTTACCAGAGTGTGTCCAAGTTTTAATAATGTGTTTAGTATCCTCCAATTCAGATTCTAGTTGCTTATATTTACCTAGCAACTCCTGTTCAATAAACACAGCATCATCTCTTTCTTTTTGAACTTTATTCATGTTTTCAAGCTGTTCCTCAACAAGTTTATTTCTATCTTTGAGTTGAGAGCACTCATTCTTTATCCTCTCATTTTCTAAAGTCTGATCCCTATAACTGATATGTAGTGCTTTAAGATAAATTCTCAATTCAGTTATATTATCAGTATTATAAGCATAGGTAGTTGGGGGTACCTTTAGATCATCATCTTCATTCTGAGTAGTAGCCATGAGAGCATAGTTGACTTCCTCATCTGAATCTGAAGTGTCTGCCCAATCTCTGCCTTTGGTGTAGAGTGCCTTTTCAGTTTTACCCTTCTTGCACTCAGGAGCATAGTGACCCATCTCCTTACACTTGTAGCATTGAATCTCAGACTTATCTTTCTTACCAGATTTGAAGTCCTTTCCCTCAGATTTCTTGAAATTTTTCTTGTCAAACTTTGAGTAATCCTTGGAGAATCTCTTTCCCTTCTTGAAGTTCTTGAATCCCATCTTCTTGAAGGTCTTTACCATCAATGCAGCCATTTGCATCATTTCCTCATCATCTTCAAAATCAGATGTTCCATCTGTGTTTGAGTCAACATCAGTGTTTGATGACTCATTTTCAGACTTTATTACTGAAGCTTTTCCCTTAGCTTTCTTCCTTGATGCTTCCTTCTTTAATGGTTTCTCTTCAACCTTAAGAGCAACAGATTTTGATTTTCTACTTGATCTTTTGTTTCTCTGCTCCAATTCCAATTCATAGGTTTTGAGCATTCCATATATTTCATCAATCTCTGTTTCAGCAAGTTCATAGTTATCTCTTATAGTGGTTGTTTTCACATCCCACTTTTCAGGTAGAGAAAGAAGAAACTTGAGATTTGAGTCTTCTAAATCATACTCTTTGTTAACCAATGACAAATCATTTAGCAGTTTACAGAATCTGTCAAATGTTTCTGTCATGGTTTCTTCAGACTTTGCCTCAAAATGCTCATACTCCTGAGTGAGTATGTTTCTTCTATTTTTCTTGATTGCTGGAGTTCCTTGACACCTAACCTCAAGTGCATCCCATATTTCCTTTGCAGTTGTGCAATTAATCACTTTATTAATCACTTTATTAGACATTACATTGTCTAAAGCACTGTGAAGTAAATGCCTTACTTTTGCATCCTTTGCAATAGATGAAAGATCCTCAGCAGTTAGATCTTTCTTTTCTTTTGGAATCACCTTTGATTCCTCACCAGCAGCAGCAGCAGATAACTTTGTAGGTTTGTGAGGACCTTCATAAATTCTATCAAGATATTCTGGATCTGTAGCCTCCAGAAACATGGTCATCTTCACCTTCCAAATTGCATACTCTGATGGCCTAAGTATAGGAACCCTAATCGTTTCATACCTACTAACAGTAGTAGGGGCTTTCTCAGAACTAGATGGAGGAGGTATCTCTGCCATTGATTACTATTGTGTTTGGATCTTAAACTGTAATAAAGTAACAGATTGTCTCTGATACCACTTGTTAGGTCGAATACACAATAGGTAATCAAATACTGTATGAGTAACTTAACAAGAACACACTGTTTAATACTTAAAAACTGTTTGGAATTAACAATTCCTCTCTCAGTGATGTAAAATATCACAGAGAGCTGCTTAGGTTACAATCAATGAATTTCTCTTCGTTCGATACCCTTCTAGGGTTAACCTAACTGTATTTATAAAACATACAGCTTCGTACAATCAGTAATTGATTCTCCTATAATTAAGCTATACAATTGATATCAATCACGATTGCTACAAGTCTTCCAAGTCAACTCAATCTCTTTGACAGCTATCCAATCTTCAAAGATATTGCTTCCATATTTATCTTGTATCAATCTTCAAACACTGTTGACTCTCAGACACTTCCGCTACAGAGTTTAACAATCTCTGTTGCGCTTCCAGTCAGTGTTTAACTAAACTCTGACTGCTTCCAGCTAAACTCTGTTTTGTTACTTTAGCTTCCAAACACTGTTCTCATCAATCATTTCTAACATTGAAAATGATGATAAATTGCATATCTTTAAGATTTCTGAAAACAATATCAAATCCTTGGAGAAATATGATAAGGTAAATAACTTGGAAGGCAATCCTATTATTCCTAATAAGGTCGGGCTTCTTTTGACAAAGAGAATGCCTACTTATTATGGATCTATCACTGATGGTCTTGGACCTATTTCTGGTGCCATGAGACAGGAAACTACCCATCTTGTTTCTGACCAAAGCACACAACCCAAATATTCTACCAAACAGTCATCCACCTCTGGTGTCTCAAAAAAGGCATCAGTTGTAAAATCAAAGAAATTAGCTGGATCTGATGTGTCTGGAAGACAATCAGGATCAAAGAATTTCTCCACTCCAACCCACTCTCAAAAGAAGTCACAAGGGGGTGAACAAGGGGTCATGGCTAAGGAGAAATCTGTGCTTAAAGTTGATCAATCTTTGATTGACATAGGGGTGTATAAGGAAACAGGAGAGAAGAGAAAATTCAGTCAGACAAATGACTCTGAGTCTGATTATGATTCTGATGATGACAAAGTGCCTTTGTCAGTTTCTTTGAAGAAAAAGGAAGTCATTGTTGTTGCTCCTAAAGAAATGGCTATTTTTTTGAAAAGCCAAAGAAGAGAAGGAGATTACTTAAAAAGAACAAATACTTCATTCCTCTAGAGATACAGAATCTTGATGATGATATAGATAATATTCTGAATCCGGTTGTATCATCAGTTCCTGACTCAACTACAAATCCTGATATCTCTACTCCTGATACTTCACCTGTGAAGACTGTTGAAATTTCAGATTCTCCAGTACCTACATCTCCAAAAAGAAGGATAATTGAAATGTCTGTGGATGATGTGAACAAAATTGCAGCATAGCTTGGATTAAAGAATGTCTCACTTCAATAGAAAGATGCTTCTGAAAAGGTTTTTCATAGACAGAAGAATTAGATGACTACTTCACCTCTGAAAGGATCTAGCCCACAAGAACCTGAACTTCAAAGTAGTTCAGCAGCTACTGCAGATCCAATCACACAAGAACCATCCATTCAAAGTATGGATGCAGACAATGCTGAAGGAATAGTCCCACAAGAACCACTTTCTCAAAGGAAAAGTGAAGACAAGAATATTCCTGCCCCACAAGAGCCATCTTCTCAAAGTGAAGATGCAGGCAAAATCACATCAGCAAAGGAGTTTCCTGACACTGTTCAAGGGACTTCTGAAATTGAATTTGACTTAGTTCAAAGTCTGGTAGATAAAGCTGCTCATGCCAAGCATATTGCTGAATGTGATGAAATACTGAAGGACACTGCATATGAGGGAAGCACAAAAGAACCTTTGACTCAAAGTGTTGAAGAAGCTTCACAACCTCAGACTACACAAGAACCATCAGTAGAAAATACTGATGCAAGTCATGCTTTAGTTGCAGCTGTCAATCCTGATACAAGTACTACTGATCCAAATATTCCACTGCTTATCGAGCCAATTTCTGCAAGGCCAATGGCATCTTTCACTAGTTCATCAGGTAACACTTCTATCTCTACTTCTCTTAATACTGATAGTATGATTACAGATAGACCTGATACAAGGGACACCTCTATTTGTATGACTTCAGTCCACTCTCCTCAGCCACCTCTTATTTCTTTGAATTTGTTGAGCCAGAACCTTTCTAGTGAGACTGAGAGTAAACAATTAGAGAAAAAGAAGAGTGAAGAGAGGCAGTCTCCTGAACTGGCAAAAGGTGAAGTAGAAAAGAGTGAGAAGTTACAAACTTCTGGAGAGGTAGTAGTTACTATTGAAAGTAACTTAGGTCACATTGTGAGAAGTGATGAGATCACTTTAAAAGAAAAGAGAGATCTAGGAAATGTTTCTATTCCTATTGCAGGTCTTCAGGAACCAACAGTTCCATCTACTGTTGATTTGAAATTGAAAGGAGTTATGAATCCTGAAGATAATGTGGATGATAAACTTCCTGAGGCTGATGATAGCTCAGATGATGATGATCATGCTGATGATAATCCTGAGGCAATTCAAATGCAGGCAGCTTTAAGAGCAAGTCTAGGATCTGCTCATAGATCTTCTAGTAGGTATATGCAGTCTGTTACTCAAGAAGAGTTCAGAGGGGAGTACAGTTCTAAACTTCCTGAACATACTCGAGCCGTGAGGGGATATGAATGGGATACTGAATGGAATCAGCCAGATGCTGAGATGAACTTCAATAATGCTCTTTTTCATTCCAGTCATATTACCACTAGGATGTCTACTACTGAGCTTAAGGCTCTTATCAAGACTAATACTCTTTTGGCAAAAGGATTGAAAGATGAAGTCCGGACTATCAAGTCTGACAATGAAAAGTTTCATACTCGGTTTCTCAAGGATTATGCTGAGATTTCTACTACTTGCCAGCTTGATCGTTTAAGCACTTCTTTCACTACCAGGATGGATATTGTGGAAAATAAAGTTGATACTTTGTCTTCTAAAGTTGACACTATTGATGAAACTTTCAAGCTTATTTTATCTTTCTTTATTGAGGAGGGTTTTGATGTCAAAAAGGAGGAGAAGGTAGTTAGCAAAACAAAATTCACACCTAATCCAGTTGTTAGAAAGGATGATGATACTTCTGGAAATGATGGTGGTGGTGGTCAGTTAAATGAAGGAGAAACCTCTGATGTTGCTCTGGTGGCAAAGAAATGTACATCTCATACTCAAACCAAGCAGTCAACTCATGTTTCTGAATCTAGCAAGAGAACAGTGAGAACGTTGATACAATCTCAAGTCATGACAGAAGAACAATTTCAAGAGCCTGGTCTAAATTAGACACTTCCGACAATTCCTGAAGAAGGTGAAGATTTGCTCATTACTGACATAAAAGATGCTCCACATCTCTTCAAGAAAATAACTTCTAAGACAGGTGTGAGTGAAATTGTTTACCACAATGATGTTAAAGTTCAACAACATCATGCAAGAGGCTTTAGCCTTAGTTTCTAAAGAAGGATTCTCTTATCTCTGTTGGATCTGAAACCCATTGACCATTATTCCATATCCCATAGACTTAGTTCCTTCGTCTTTTTTTTTTTTTTGATCGCAGTTCCTTCGTCTTTTGAATTGAATGTATTGGTGGAAGAATTTTGAGTTCGTATTGCCTTCCAAATCCCACTTCATTCTTGCTTTCTGTCTGAGTTCTGAATCCCTCATAAGCTTTGTGTAGCTCTTCTACAGTCTTCCATTTTCCTATCTGAGGACATGCACCTTTGTCGAGGTTGGCTAGTTCCTCTTCAAGAATACTGATGTGCTTATTGATGTCTTGCCTTATTGACCTGCTCCACTGTTTGATCAATGACTTTACCTTCCTCCATGCTCCAAAGTTGTTTGTGACTGTGTCATTCACTAGTTTTTCGGGGAGCCATTGTTTTAGCGTATCATTTTCCAACCATGAATTGAATGCCTTGAAAGGAATAGGTCCCCAATCTCGCGTCTTTGATTTGAGAAGCAATGGTAAGTGATCCGAAGACTTCCTGTTTAGCCCTTTCAAGGACCAGGAGTTCCCCATGGGCCAACAATCGTTTACCACTGCCCTATCAATTCTGTTTTTCCTATCTGCAGGTCCGAACCAAGTGAACTTATGTTCTTGCAATGGGACATCCCAGAGATGTTTTTCCTTGACCCAGTGGTTGAAATCTTTTGTATCTTTCGACCTATAGGAGCAGTTTGTTCTTTCCGATTTATCTCTGATGCAGTTGAAGTCTCCCATGAAACAAAAAGCTTCATCTGGCAGTATCTATAAACAGAAAAACCAAAGGGTTATTACGAGATAACCTCCAAAATTTTGAAATAAAATATGGTCCGCGTGCATCTCACCTTATCAATTCGGCTTTTAAACTATGACAACTTGAAATGATATAGAGGAACTTTACAAGAAGACAATAGAGAGAAGTGGTTTTTGGTTGATTAATTAGGCTTAAGAAATGTCAAATATTCATGACATTACATATCATAATTTAACTATTTAAATTGCACACATACATAAATTAATCATTTACAAATAGATGGATGTTACGAAGAAGTCTTCAAAGCTTGCTGGACTACACTGTACCTGCTTCATTGGGCTTGGAGTTTCTAAAAATCACAAAATAAATTTTTAAAAATTAGTTGATATCTTGTTCTCGGGTTGAATTGTATCCACCGTTCAAGAAAAAATATTAGCAACAAATGAATTGCATCTCCTTATTTTCTTATAATAAGAGTATTATTTGATTTGGTATATCTACTCAAGATTGAGAAAGATGAGTTTTATTATAATTTGCAATTAAAGAAGAATTTAATAGAGGGATTCCCTTTGGTTTAAATTTCTTACGCTTGTTGCTAAACTATATGTTTATTCATATATTATGTTAATAATAATTATAAAATATTTGTTAAATAAATTTTGGAGACTAATTTTTCTCTTGCCCATTTTTTTCTTGTCCTTTATTCTTTCTCGTTGGGGCGCTTGGACTTTTGGTTGGATGAAATATGTTACAAGGATAGATGTGGAGCATAAAGATCTTTATTATCTCGTGATTCGGATAAGTATTTTCTTTATCTTTGACTTTGATCAGGGTGTTCTCTTTTTGGAATTTAAGATTTTATTGTCTAAATTTCCGGAGACATCTCCGCATGATTTTCAATTAGATGATAAGTTTTATTGAATGAAGGAAAATCCTTTACGGTATTGTATTTCAGTACAATTCATCATACGAGAATATATTTCTTTGGAAAAACAGTAATTAAATACGATTGAATATTAAAATGAGATTCAATTCGATTTTCTTTCAAATTATGAAATTTAAATCAGACTCATTGAATATTATACAGATACAATTTATATTCAAATTTTAATGAGTCTTATTCAATTCAAAACCAAATTTAAATACCAATTCAACAAAACACAACATATTAGAACGGAAACTCCTTTATTACCATGTATTTCGATAAAAATAAAATCCAAGGAGAAAGAAGATATGGTTTACATATTCCCTCAGTTCTAAAAGACGTCGGGATTAATAGTCAACTAAGGTTCTACCCGTGCTACGCACTGAACGGTAAAATTTATTAATTAACTAATATAAACATGTAATTTTAATCATTATTTATATAAAAATGATAATTTAATTAAAATGTAACTAATTTAAGTACAAAATCATCTATTCGTCAATTTATACCAATTGCATTAATATTAATATTATCGAATAATTATCATAACATTCACATTCTCGCTAAAACGTTCTAAGCCTCTCTTTATTGTTTTTTTTAATTTTGTTTTTCATTTGATTTCTTTCATTTTTGAGAATCTTTCTACGAAGTTCATAAGTTTTTTTACCCATATTTTAAATTTTATTCTTTTGGAAATTTGGTATATTTAAATTTGTAGTATTGTGGATTTCTATGATTTTTATTATATTAATTCATTCCAAAAAATGTTATGGGTTGCGAACAATTTTTCGAATACATATTAAAAATTCATAAACACTTATTTCTCATGACCGTTATAAATCATTAGATTGTCTATCTCTCTCAAAAAAAGGTTGCATGTTTCAACGATATGAGAAAAGATATTTATCGTGCAAGATCCATTAAATGAATGTAGATTTGATAACAAAAAATGAAAAATAAATATTATCAATCAACCTAACATATCCAATATATCCCATTTTAAGAGTAAGATATGATTGTTAGAGTTTATGGTGATTATCCTCAGCTTGTTTTTAATGACAACTTAAAATGTGTATATTCATTTTGCGAGTTTGTATGTTAAATTTTCTATTTTTTTCTATTAGAATATGATATATTAAAATATTAGTTTTCTTTTATCCATAAATAAGGATTACAAATTAATTCGATCTGATGGTACCCAATCTGAAACCCAAAATTTTGGATATATCGAACCCAAATTTTTGGATCAATTAAATTTTAAATTCGAAATAGTTACGATTTGGATTTGGATTTCAATTGTACCAAACCGATATCCGATCCGAAATCTCGAAAACCCGATCTGATATAGAAATCCGATACATAAATAATATAATATCATAATTTTAAATTTTTTTTGTCAAATAAACTCACACACACCCGGAGTCGAACCGTTTGTTGGCATAATTTGCTGTTAGATTGGGTTCGCTGACTCTTCTGATATAACTAATTAAAATTATTATATGTAATATTTTTTATATAAGACATATAATTTATTTATTTTCATTCAAATATTTCATTGGAAATAGTAAATACTAATTTAGTAATTAGAACTTTTATTTCTCAATCTCAAGTTTTATTGAAATATTTAAGATGTAATTTTCTTTAATTTACATAAATTTTTCATTTGTGTTGTATACGAAGAATTAATTTTTTAACATATATTAAATTTTACTTACTATGTCAATTCAATTCGTACAACATGTTAAATTTGACTACTTACCTAATTTAATCATTTTAATTTTTATGTATTTTATAAATATAATATATTATTTGCGTGTAACAATTTTTTAAATATGATTACATTATTATTAATTTTGGATACATGAAAAAATCCAATCTAATCTGAAACCCGACGAATTTTGTTTTGGATATTGAGTTTTGGATTTGGATTTAAATTTATTTTTAAAACCCGAAAATATTTTGATATGAGTTCGGATTTTACAAAACTCACATTATTTTTTTATGTGTCCTTGTAATTTAATTATCGGGTTAAAAAACATGGAATTCATTTTTCTTTAACAGTGAGTATATATGTTAGAAAAAAGCCTTACGTGTAGACCTGACAAATAATTTGTGTTGTGTACATTAATCCATAACGTATGTCTTTGGGATCTTGTATGAAAATGACATGAATTATTTTGTGTACCCGAAATTCGAACATTAAACGCTACTAAAATACACAATTTTTTTTGTATACGAAACCAAAATAATACGCGAAAATAAAAAATTACGACAATCACATATAATATTACTTTCTGCCCAAGTTATCTATGTCTGTTACTATATAACTGAAAATAACATTGAAATGCTACAAAACAAAACTAAGAGTTGAGTACATTGAATTGAGATGCTATAGATTTTAGTGATATAAGCGATGGATGTACCACAATTTAAGATCTGATCAACGATCGTAGTTTGGTTGAAGGAAACCTTGATATGATCTATTTTAATATGTGTTTGTCCGATCTTGATTATTTTTGTAGATGTTGTATAACCTTTTATTGATGAATTAATTACCTATAAAATTGTCATTTATAATAAAATTTGAAATTTGGATTATTTTGTTGATGTCATAAGCCCTTTTATTGATAAATAAATTATTTATCGGAAAAATGGTGTATTTAGAATAGTGTGGTAATTTTTTTTTAAAATTTTTAATTTTTTTAATTGAATGATAGTAGATTTATTAAAATTTGATTTAACCTTACGATTGTAGATCGAGAGTTTGTGATATTAAAATATTATATTATATATAATTGATAAAATAGACTCATGTATTAAAATAATATATTTTTATTTAAGTCAATTGATAAATATGCAATTTTGAAAAATGAGGCTACATTGAGAGGGATGCAAATAATAGATGTGCCAGTAAATAATAATATAATTGTAGTAAATAACTACAATAAGTAAATTAGGATGAGAATGATATGGATTAATTTAATTTTAATGGTAAATTCTTATTGGCTCTTATATATATTTATGAAAATTAATCCGTAATATATAATAATGTAATTATGATAAATTGTAAATCAAAAGGGTGAATAATAATATTGCGAAAAATCGCTTAATATTATATATTTATATAATCCTAATTGATTTTGATTTAAAATGTTAATTTATTATAAAAAAAATTATATTAAAAAAAATGTAATATATGCATATGTTAAATCAAGTAACTACTATATTTAAATTAGACTTGTTAACTAACCATGATTGGTATAATAGAATGTGAATGATAAATAAGGAAAACTTTTAATATAATATAATTGGTCTAAAATTTAGGAATGATCTATGATTTGTCCTAAAATAATTCAGAACTTTCTGATTGGCTAACTGTATCTAACTGTATACCTTCAGATATTATAATAAATGAAATTATAATAAAGGGAGGATGGTTAGCATTGTAGTATGAGAATGTTAAATTAAAAAAAAACTTTTAATTGAATTTGATTGGTCTTAAATTTAGAAGTGTCCTGATCCTAAATTTAGAATTGATAAGAGCAACTCCAACCCAAAGAATCCTTACTATATTTGTCTTAGGTGTACATAATTTAGGGGTTTAGCCTTAAAAATGATGCTTTAATGGGACTCCCTATCCCCTATAAATTTTAGGGGAGAGAAAATCAAACCCCATATTTAGGGGAGAGAAATTAAAACCCCTATAATGACACATCATCATTCTTTCCTTAAAGAGTAGTGCTACAGACCCCAAATTGGGTACCAAATTTTGACACCAAATGATGTGGCATTCATTAATTGGCATTTTGGAATATTTTAATTGGATGGCCCTGGCGGGCCCATCATAATTATAACCAATAATTACTTGCCATGTCATTTGGGAAAGAAATTTGGGATACCAATTTGGGGTACCTAGTATTTTCCTTCCTTAAAATGTAATATGCATCTATGCCAACACTCTCATCCCTTCTCTATATTACTTAAATATTTATTAAATATTATATTTTAAGTTATAGGTAATGAATATAGGTAACACCATTGAAGTAAAAGAACTTTTTGGTTACCTATATTTTAAGTAATCATTATTTTATTATATTTTAGGTGATGAAAATAGGAATTACCCTTGGAAATGCTCTAATACAATAAAAATAGCCCACTCTCTCGATTGGGTACTGAATATAAGCACTGAATATAAGCTATGACAAAGAAAATAGTAATCCAACCGAAGTTGGTGACAATCAATGTAATTGGCTGATCGCGACCCCTCCGAATTTAAATATGTCGATCAAGTTCTAGTTCTCTAACTATTCTTTTTTTTTTTGCTAAACAAAACAACTTGAATTAAGATAAGCAGACCATGCCTGAGGTCTACAACTCGACGAAACTAGAAAACAAATAAGAAACAGAAAAAAAAACAACTAGGAAACCAAAGTCCAGCTACACTTCCATCAGGCCAGCTTCAATCAGTCCAACTTCCTCTTCCTTGCTTCAACATCTTCCAGTAGCACCATTTGTAAAATCACTTGGTCTACTTCCATCAAATCTGACTCCACCATTGGCAAAAGGTTTGGCTGGGACTCCACCATTCTCATTCAATTGGAGAGGCTGTTCTTCAATTTTAATCGAAGAATTCTTACATTTGTCTTTCTCCATCCTATCCATGACTGAGCCCAAGTTACCAGTTATAGCAGCATGCAAAACATCCTTAACTTTTAAACCAACTGTAATTTCTTCTTCCAAGTCCACATTGGTTTTACGAAAAGCACTAGCAATAGGCTTGAGAGATCCCTCATCAAGGATTTTCATGGCCTCAGCACTAAGTAACCCATTGATATTGAGCGCATAATCCGAGTAAACCTTTTCCTTCCCTTTTGATTGAGAATCGCCTGATGGGCCTTCCAGCAATAACATCGACCTGCATGGATGTTGCACAGATAGCTCTTGCTGTAGAAGTTCTATGATTGACAGATCCCTTTGTCTTTCCTCCCTTTCAAAACCATGTCATTCTGGGATAATAACATTAGTGTGGTCATCAAATTATCTGCATCCTCGTGGTCTATATCCACTTCGTACCATGGGGAAGATGGAGGAGACTTCTTCCGGAACTTCCCAGGATACCTCCATTATAGACTAAAAGAAGGAAAGAAAAGATATCCAGGGGCAGTGAATCGAGTGAGAGAGGTAAGAATAGAGAAGCGACTAAAAGTCTATATATAATAGACTTAATGGAAAACAAAGAGTCTCTAGCTCGATAATCCATGAGCAAGCAACTGGAGGATGAGCATAGAATCTTGGGAGGGGAGAACGCATGCATTCCTTCTAGGGATTACATGAAAATTACTAGGGAATACGCTAGGTCGCCGCTCTCTCTAATCAATACAATCTATTGGAACAAAAAAAGAGGATGTAACGGATCTAAAAGAGAGTGGAAAAGACAAAGGGAGAAAAACAAAATTGAGTAGGGCCTTGATGAAAAGGAGAAAGCCCAATAACCAAAACTGGATTAGGCCCAAAAGCTAGAGAAGTGAATACTAGTTAGCCCTTTTTTTGCTAACGAGTCTGCATCTTCATTAATATCTCTAGACACATAATCAAGAAAAAACAAGTTATTGATCAAGAATTTCAGATTACTTGGACAACCCAAAGGGGATGTGTAGAAGGGAAGCCCTTTACGAATTTGATCCAATGCTTCAGTCGAGTCTGAGCAAATCACTAACTTACTTACTGGGAATCTTTTGGCAACAATTAATCTTATGATATGCAGGATAGCTTCAATCTCTGTTTCTAAGCTAGTATTGCCCATTATAGGTCCTGCAAATGTGTACACCTTCTTGCCTACTTTATCTGTCACCTGGCCACCTATTCCCCCTCGCAAGCCCTGGATATCCACTTTCCATGCACCATCAACTGCACAAACATACTCAAAATGCATCCTTTTGAAGCCCCAATATGCTTTATTCATTTTGTACAAATGAACGGCTATTGCACCCTGAGGATTTGAGATCCGCATAGGTTCATTACCAAAATCCAGGATTTTCGATGTTTTCCCCCATTTTTTAACCCTTTCCATTACCAAGCATTCCAAGATTGATCTACGAAGCTTAGTACCTGAGAACTTCCATTCATTTCTTGCCAACCAGATGGTCCACAGTGAGGCAGACACCACTATTCCCCATAATTTCCTCTGTAAGGAGCCTTTGCAGATATCTAGAATATTTGAGAGCGAGAAGATAGATAAGGCTTCAAAATTCATGGAAAAACTCCACCAGGCACCCACAAAATTCCAGATAATTTTTGCTAGTCGACAGGACCAAAACAGATGTTGGATAGATTCATCTTCAAGGCCACACCAAGGGCAAAGAGGAATGATGCTGGGAATTTTCCTAGCCAAAAAACTACAAGTTGGCAGGATTTTCCATAGGATTTTCTGAACCTTTGGAGGTGCTTTGATTTTCCAAATAAGGTTCCAGTTAGAAGATAAGTTGGCATGATTTAAATCTCTAGTTAGAAGGAGTTGGACTCATGATCTGGTGGAGAAAGAACCATTATTAGGCAGCCATATTAATACATCTGCCTCATTGCAAATAGAAAGAGATGTTATGATATCAGTCAGGAAAACCAATTGCGAACAATCTCTAGCAAATAAGGGTCTTGACCATATAGAGGATGATCCTTCCATATTGTTCCACTTGGAGAAAAGAAGAGAAACTGAGTTGAACTTAGTTGTAGCCAGACGATAAAGTCTTGAAAATTGAGCTTTAAGTGGCCCTCCTTCATGCCAGTTATCCTCCCAGAATAAGACGGTTTTTCCAGTACGCACTCTCCATTTGAAATTTGAGTTGATAATGAGATGTAGAAGGTTAGGTTCATTTCTAAGGTTGACAATGCTTTTGAACATGTAGGAGGAGCTAGGGTTGATTTGGGCAGATGGTAAGTTGAAGCTAATGCAGGAACCATGCCTTTGATTAAGGATTTGATTTCACGTTCTATCTCTCTCATTATATAGCCTCCACCACCATTTTGCCAACAAGGCAAGGTTTTTTTCCTTCAGAGGAACTAAGCCTAGTCCACCTCTTGACTTAGGTTGGCAAACCAAATTCCATCTGAGAAGGTGCATTTTCTTAGAAGAATTGGTGTTGGAGCCCCATAAGAAATGTCTTCTAATTTGCTCCAACCTATGCAGGACCGTAGAGGGGATCCGATGAAGATTAAACCAATAAGATGGCATGGAATCCAAAGCTGCCTTTGTCAGAACCAACCTCCCTGCCATTGAAATATGATCGACATCCCATAGCTCAAGCCTATTTTCCATTTTTTGAACGAGAGGGTCCCAGTAACGAATAGAGAATGAGTTTGCACCAATGATTGCCCCCAAGTACTTAAACTGAGAGTCACTAACTTGACATGACAATAGATTAGCCCAGGTCCTAACAGGAGAGTCATTATGCCCAGGCCCCCAAAGGCTACTCTTTTGAAAATTGATCTTTAACCCTGATAGAATTTGAAAGCATTGCTGAACTCTTTTGGCTCCTAAGATGGATTGAGAGTCATTATCCATGAACAGAATAACATCATCCGCAAACTGAAGATGGGTGATGTCCATGGAGCTATTAGGAAGCCTAACTCCCTTGATTATCCCAACTTGATTAGCCATGTTCATCAAGAAGGAGAACACTTCTCCTACCAGGTTAAACAGGAGAGGAGACAAGGGATCACCTTGACGAAGACCTCTAGTAGGAGATATTCTTCTGTAGGGGCTCCATTGACTAATAATGAGATCCTAGCTGATTGGAGAATGACTTTGATCCAATGAATCCATTTAGCTTTGAAATTCATAACTTCCAAAACCTGAAATAGAAAGTTCCATTCTATTGAATCAAACGCCTTTTCGAAGTCTATTTTAAGGATTACTCCACTAGTCTTCTTCGCTTTTATAGCTGAGTGTACTTCATTCGTAAGAAGAATGCAGTCTGAGATTTGCTTCCCTTGAATAATTGCTGACTGGTTACTAGAAATTAACTCATTCATCACCCTTTTAAGCCTTCTTGCCAGGACTTTTGTGAGAAGCTTCATAGCAGTATTCATTAGACTTATAGGCCTAAAATCTGCAGGGGATTTAGCATTTTTAACCTTGGGAATCAAGGCAATGAACGAAGAGTTGCAGCCTAAGGGGATTTTCCCCCACTTGTGGAATTCAGAGAAGAATCTGAGCACATCCATTTTGATAGTAGGCCAGAGAGATTTGAGGACACCTGCATTAATTCCATCTGGTCCAGGAGATTTGCTGTTTTCCGTAGCATGAAGAGCATCTTCTATTTCGATCAGTGTGAATTCCTCTACTAGCCAAGAGCTGTCCACTTCTCTAAGTTTATTCAAAGAGTCTTGAGGCAGCCTGAAAACTTGACCCTTAAATTTAGAGCCTAGAACTTCCTTGAAGTGAGTCAGACAGATGAGTTTGATTTCCTTGGGTTTAGTGTGCCAAATACCCTGCGATAGTAGCCTCAGAATAAGATTTGATTTTCTTCTCCTGGCAATAGCTCTATGAAAGAATTTAGTGTTTTTTTCTCCTTTTAATGACCAATTTACTCTAGACTTTTGGCATAAGATACTGGATCTCATCCTGTATGCTTCCTCTAGATCTGAATTGATTTTAGCCTTGTGTGAGGCTGCTGCATTTCCGATATCAGCGTCCTCTTGCATTTTTTCCAACTCATCAATCCGAGAATTAATATTTCCATGATTCTCCTTATTCCATTTTCTAGCTCGAGCTTTTACAGATTTGATTTTTCCTTGCAAAGAAGTTTGACCCGACATTTCCAATTCATTTCTTAGAATATGAAAATCTACTAGTACTGAAAGTAATGAAGAGAAACAGATTTGTTTATTAACTAATGCTCATAGACGAGCTCATTGTTTTGATACAAGAACCAACTGTGGAAAATGAATCTCTTGCTACTACTTCTAACGCTCATGGCTTATATACAACACACATTACAAAACGTAACTAACTCTCTAACAAACTTCAGCTGACATGGCAATCATTGACAACTGGCAACGCACAGATTAGCTAGCATTGCTTACGAGTTGATACGAGTTGATGAGCTGACGTGGAGGAGGTGTTATCAGTTTCATTATCCCCCCTCAAGTTCGGAGTGGGAAACAATCCTAACTTGGAAAGGAGAGAATTAAAATGAGGTGATGGTGCCACCTTAGTGAACACATCGGCTAACTGAGAACGAGTAGGCAAATAAGTCAATTGAATCAAGCCCTCTAGCACCTTATCCCGTGTAAAATGACAGTCTAACTCGATGTGCTTGGTACGCTCATGAAAGACAGGATTCTGAGCTATATACAATGCAGACTGATTGTCACAATGCAACGTGACTGGTTTGAGATCATGAACATCAAGATCATCTAATAGACGAACTAGCCAAGTGATTTCAGAAGCTGCACTAGCCATTGCTCTATACTCAGCTTCAGAAGAAGACTTAGAAACTGTAGGTTGCTTCTTAGATTTCCAGGAAATAGGTGAATTACCAAACAACAAAATGTAACCTGTGACAGACCTTCGTGAATCAATGCAAGATGCCCAATCAGCATCTGAAAAAGCTTGAAGCTTAAGAGTATCTGATGCTTGAAGAAGAATGCCTTTATCAGAAGTAGCTGCAACATATCGTAGAGTATGATGCAAGGCTGACCAATGAGAGCTACGAGGTGTATTCATAAACTGACTCAAAGATTGAACAGTGAAAGCAAGGTCTGGTCGAGTATTAGTAAGGTAGTTAAGTTTTCCAACCAAAGTCCTATAATCTGCAGGATTTGATATTAATTCACCATCTGTTGTGGACAATTTGAGATGTAAAGGAAGAGGAGTAGAAGCTGGTTTCGAAACATCAAACAGACTAGAAGCCAACAACTCTTTTACAAATTTTCGTTGACTTAAGAAAATACCAGTATCCAAATAATCCACCTCTATGCCCAAAAAGTAACGAAGTTTTCCTAAATCCTTGATACTGAACAACTTGTGCAAATGAGATTTCAAAGACTCCATACCATCTAGATCAGTACCAGTAAGGATAATGTCATCGACATATACTGCAGCAATGCAAATGCTCTTATCATGCTTCTTAATGAATAAACTATAATCATTCTTAGACTGTCTAAAACCTTGACTGATCAACTCTGAAACCAACTTGTCATTCCAAACTCTCGATGCTTGCTTAAGACCATATATGGACTTTTTAAGTAGACAAACAAGATTATGAGGATTAGGTATACCTTCTGGCATCTTCATGTACACCTCTTCAACTAAATCACCATGCAAAAATGCATTATTAACGTCCAACTGAAATAAAGGCCAACCCTTACTAGCAGCCACAGAAATAAGAGTCCTGACAGTAGCCATTTTAACCACAGGAGAAAATGTTTCCTTATAGTCAATGCCAAACTTCTGATTGAACCCTTTAGCAACTAAACGAGCTTTACAACGATCAAGACTGCCATCAGGCTTCAATTTAAGTTTGAAAACCCATTTACTACCTATGGCCTTTTTGCCAGGTGGAAGTGGAACTAGTTCCCAGGTATTATTATTATGTAGAGCTTGGATTTCAGTTTCCATGGCAGCAACCCATAATGGATCTGCAGCAGCTTGAGCATAGGAAGTAGGTTCAACAATGTCACACATAGAAGTTTGAGGTGTATAATGTACAAGATTACACCAATGAGTTTTAGTACTAGTATGACACTGATAAGAACTAAGGTATTTAGGCTTTGTGTGTGTTCTCTGAGATCTCCTTAAAGAAGTGTGATCACTGACTGTGTCATGAACAACAGACAATTGAGAATTTGTAGAATTGGAAGATGCAGAAACATCAGAATTAACAGGAATATCAGAGTTTGCAGAATTCTCATGATTTGTAGAAAATTCAGAATTATCATGACTTGCTGAAGTCTCAGAGAACTCAGAATTGTCAAAATTGTCAAGAACATTAGTACTAATGTCCACAACATTAGCATCATCAACAGAAAAAGTACCACAATCAGAAATAGTATTTGATGGTAAATAGATTTCATTAGAGAAATCAGTAGAATTTTCTGTGAAATGAAAAGGAAAACTGTTTTCATGAAAAACAACATCCCTTGAGATAGAAATTTTTTGTGTAGAAAGATTTAACACTTTGTAACCTTTCTTAAAGGTTGAATAACCTAGAAAGACACATTCAGTAGCTCTAGGATCAAACTTGTGTCGATTGACAGTAGGAGTAGACACAAAACATAGACAACCAAAAGCTTTTAAATGTTGTAAATCAGGTGCCTCCTTATACAATTTGAAGTATGGTGTTAGATTACCAATACTCTGTAAAGGGACTCTATTGATCAAATAAGTAGCACAAAGTATGCAATCACCCCAGTACTGAGAAGGAACTTTAGATTGAAAGTATAAGGACCTGGCAGTTTCAAGAAGAAACCTGTGTTTTCTCTCCACAACACCATTCTGTTGTGGAGTATAGCTGCAACTAGTCTGATGAATAATTCCCTTTTGTTGAAAAAGAACAGCCATTGAACCAGCAGTAAACTCTTTTGCATTATCAGATCTGACAGTAAGAACTTTAGCTTGGAATTGAGTTTCAACATATTGTAGAAAATCATTAAGAATCTTAGTACAATCAGACTTATGTTTAAGCAAATGAACCCAAGTGAAACGGCTAAAATCATCTACAATAGTCAAGAATTGATTACAACCAGATGGTGTCTTCACTTGATAGGGACCCCATATATCTATATGAATCATCTCAAAAGCACAAGTAGTTTTGATTGAACTAACAGGAAAACTAGCTCTAGTCTGTTTAGCCAAAGGACAAATCTTACAGACTACATCCTTAGTTGAATCTTGAAAAGAATTGTGAGGCAAAGCCATCTTTATTCTTTGAAAAGGGATATGCCCTAGCCTGAGATGCCAAACATCAGCAGAAACAGCAGCATGACAAGTATGAACTGAAGTACTTGGAGAACTTGGAGAAACTTTATGAATATTGTATAATCCACCTTGTATCTCACCAAGAGGCATCTGTGACTCTTTCTGAGAAAGGTCCTGTAAAGTACATTTATTAGCAGAAAAAATGACTTTACAGTTAAAGTCTTTGCATAATTTCTGAACAGACAATAGATTGAACTGAAAATCTGGCACATGTAGAACATTGTGCAAAGTTAAGTCTCCAGATAACTCAACAACTCCAATATGCTTTACTGCAACCTTTTTACCATTTGGTATAGTAATAAACTCAATAGGATTAACTTCTGTGTAATAAGCAAAACAGTTCAAATCTGAACACATGTGATCAGTGGCTCCACTGTCAATAAGCCAATTACTGATATTATTATGATCTGTCAGAAAACAAAACTTACCAGCTAACAAAGCATGGCCAGCACTATCTTTTGTTTGAGAGTCAGTAGAATCACATGACTGATTGTTGAGAAAAGACAATAATTGTGCAACAGAAATGGTACCAGCCTGATCAACATTTGCAGTAGACAATGCTGCAACTTTCTTATCCTTATTAGACTTAAAACCAGGTGGATAGCCATGCACTTTGAAACATCTTTCAAGACTATGACCACTCATCTTACAATGAGTGCAATAGAATTTAGACACTCTTTTGGTTCCATCACTTGGTTTATTTCCTGAAGCATTAGCTGTCTGTCTCTGAAAACTATTATTTGCAGTAACTTTGTCATAAGAATTCTTGGCCCCTGCCAGAAAAGCTAATGATTCTGTGTTAGAACCATTCTGAGAGATTTCTTGATGTCTTTCCTCCTGAGAAAACATTCTAAAGGCTGCAGAAATGTTAGGCAATGGCAACTGCATCAAGATATTGCCTCTAACAACAGAAAACTTGTCACTAAGTTTCATCATGAACTGAATAAGTCTGTGATCCTGTTCTCTTTGATAAACCTTCTGAGTAAGATTACAAGTACAGTGATTGCAAGTGCAAGAAGGCAAGGGACTTGCATCATTCATTGCATCCCAAAGCGTCTTAATCTCAGTGAAGAACTCAGAAACAGATTTAGGACCTTGATTTAGCTCTGTCAACTGTTGTTCTAAAGCATAAATTTGTGCAACTGATGCATAACCAAAACGATCCTCTAAATCACACCAAATCTCTCTTGCAGTTTTATAGAATAAAACACTTTTAGCAATGTTCTCATCAAGATTTGTTAGCAACCAGGAACAAACTAGATCATTACATCTCTCCCATGCTTTTACATCAAAAGAAGAGGCTAATACAGATGTGACAATAGGCTTTGGAATTGTTCCATCTACAAAACCTAACTTGTTTTTAGCAGATAAACTCAACACCATAGCTCGTTTCCAATTAGCAAATCCAACTCCATTAAATTTCACAGTTACTAATTGAGATGAACTTGCATCTGAAGGATGTATGTAATACACACTAGAAGTGTCATTATTAGACTGTGTATTAGTTCGATTATTGATATTCCAAGCGCTTGACTCAGCCATTGTTGTAACAGAACACAATCAAAAACAAGATTCGTCGAAAAAACAAGATTCGAAGAAGAATTTTGCACAGAAATCGTATAGAAAACTGAGAACAAAGAACAAGATCGAAGAAGATAAAACCTCTCGTATGAAGCTTTAATGGCGGAAATGACCAGAAAATGCGGAAGCAATCAGAAAATGCAAGAAACAATCGTCAAAACACACCGGAAAACACACCGGAAAACGCAAAGCGTACGAACAAACAATACAGAATCTTCATCTTGAAGCTCTGATACCATGAAAATCTACTAGTACTGAAAGTAATGAAGAGAAACAGATTTGTTTATTAACTAATGCTCATAGACGAGCTCATTGTTTTGATACAAGAACCAACTGTGGAAAATGAATCTCTTGCTACTACTTCTAACGCTCATGGCTTATATACAACACACATTACAAAACGTAACTAACTCTCTAACAAACTTCAGCTGACATGGCAATCATTGACAACTGGCAACGCACAGATTAGCTAGCATTGCTTACGAGTTGATACGAGTTGATGAGCTGACGTGGAGGAGGTGTTATCAGTTTCATTAGAATATGCACCAGGGAATTATCTTCAAGCCATACATTAAAGAACTTGAAAGGTTTAGGGCCCCAAGATGACCCCGAACAGTGTAATAGAATAGGCTTATGGTCTGAGTTTCTTCTGTTAAGTGCAATCGATGTCCATTCTCCCAGAACATGCCACTCTGTCTAGCTTGCTTTTCTTGTTTCCTGGGCCAAACCAAGTAAACTCTGCATTTGTCAAAGGGACCTCTAATAGCTCATTAGAGCTAATAAAATCTGAGAAAGCCTTGATGTCTAGAGAGAAAGCCTTGATGTCTAGAGAGCTATAAATGCAATTGACACGATCTGAAGCCTCCAATACAGCATTAAAATCACCCAGAACCACCAATGGAATACCCCTAGCCGTTCTGATTAAATTTGATAGCTCTACCCACGTCTGGACTTTCCTCTGTGGCCCTGTTGGGGCATAGACGTTGCAAAAAGCAAAACGTGATTGAGTGGGTCCAAACATCCCTTCTAATTAGATCCATTGCCTAGAGCAATAAGCCTTATGAATGGATATAAGATCCTGATTTCAGGCTATTAATAAACCTCCTGATAATCCCACTGCTTTTGCTTCAGCCCAACCTACCCTTCCCCCTATACCAATTGAATTGATTGACTTTTCATTCCAGCTTTGCAATTTCGTTTCTTGGAGGCATAAAATCAATGCCTTAGATTCTAACACCATGGCTCTTATGTTAGAGCGATTGGTATCATTTGCAGCTCCTCTAACTATTCGAAATAAAAGTGCTTTTTTTAAGGCTTAAAAAATATGTAATATATTAATATGTTAAATTAATTAATTATTCTATTTAAATTAGAATCGTTAACTAACCGTGGTTAGTATAATAGGATAAGAATGGTAAATAAAGAAAAAATTTAATATAATATGATTGGTCTAAAAATTAGGAACGGTCCCTAATTGATCCTAAAATAATTCAAAGTTTTCTAATTGGTTAACTGCACCTAACTTTATACCTGGGTAGACTCAGGTATTATAATAAAGGATTAATCGTTGTTTGGTGAATTAAAAAATGGTTAAATAATTTTTTTTTTCAAAAAATCACTCAAAAGTCAGTCAAAATCGAATTAATCGGATTAAAATTAAAAATCGGCCTCATAGGTATAAAATTGAAAAATATGTAGAAAAATAAAAAAAATTAAAAGTATAAAATTGAATAAAATTTTAAAAAAATGTAATTCTCATATACGAAATTACTATTTAAAACGGTTAAATCATGAATTATATCAATTTTTTTATCTTATATTGATCCCAATTCAAAAATTAGATTTTAAAATTTATATTTACTTTAATAAAGCTATATATTTTAAATATATTTATATTAATATATGATAATTATACATGTATAATAAAAATAATTACATATTCTTTCAAAAAAATAATTACATATAATAATTATTATTATATTTAAAAATAATATTAAATTAGTTCCGATTAATGATCCGATTAATCCCAGATTACCCGATTAATCCCTGGACGTGCCTCCACCGATTAATTCCCATTCTCACTTTTTAGTTTTTACAAGCATATTCGGAAAAAACAAAAACAAATTCGATATTTAAGAATTTTACTATTCTGACTCAGAATTTAAAAAAATAGAAAGGAAAATGCTAGGTACCCCAAATTGGTACCCCAAATTTCTTTCCCAAATGACATGGCAAGTAATTATTGGTTATAATTATTATGGGCCCGCCAGGGCCATCCAATTAAAATATTCTAAATTGCCAATTAGTTAGTGCCACATCATTTGGTGTCAAAATTTGGTACCCAATTTGGGGTCTGTAGCACTACTCAAATAGAAAAGGCCACGATTAGTGTCCAGTATCAAGTTGGAATTGAAATTCGGAAGCTCCACTTCCCACGTACCCCTCTCCCCCTCCCTATATATATAATTAACACCCATGCACGCACAGTTTTGGTACCTCTCATTGATAAGTTTTCATAGCTCGAAAATATAACTCATACAATGTCTATGCTTAAAAATTTTCTGTTCTGTTTATTCCTGGTTTTTGGAACTGCCCATTCCATTAATAATTACGGTTCCATCGGTGTGAATTATGGTCGAATCGCGGATAATCTTCCAGAGCCTTCTCAAGTGGTGGAGCTTCTCAAATCTAATGGCATTACTCGTGTCAAAATCTTTGATGCTGATTCTTCTGTCCTGTCTGCTCTGAAAAATTCGAATATTAGTGTCACCGTGGCAATGCCTAATGGACTCCTCTCCTCAGCTGCTAATGATCAGTTATTTACTGATGCTTGGCTGAAGTCGAATATTGTTCCGTTCTATCCTGAAACCATGGTCGAGGCCATCGCGGTTGGGAACGAAGTGTTTGTAGACCCTCAGAACACTCCTTACCTCGTGCCTGCGATGAGAAATATGTATGCTTCTCTTCGAAAACTTAATTTTAGTGCTGATATTAAAGTTTCCACCCCTGTTGCTCTTAGTGCACTACAAAGTTCTTACCCGCCATCATCTGGATCGTTTAAGGCTGAATTGATCGAGCCTTTTATCAAGCCTATGCTCACTTTTCTTCAACGAACAGGGTCGTATCTTATGGTCAATTCTTACCCGTTTTTTGCTTATGAAGCCAATACTGATACCATCTCTTTAGATTATGCTTTGCTTCGTCCCAATGAAGGCGTAAAAGACTCTGCCAATGGGAATCTTTATACGAGCCTTTTTGACGCCCAACTTGATGCTGCTTTTGCAGCTCTCGATGCCTTGAATTTTAATGATATTAAAGTCGTTGTTTCCGAGACTGGCTGGCCTTCTGCAGGTGGTGATACTGAATTTGGTGCTGGAGCTGACAATGCAGCAACTTATAATGGGAACCTAGTGAAGAGAGTACTTACGGGTGGTGGCACTCCCTTGAGGCCTAATGATAAACTCAACGTCTTTTTATTTGCACTGTTCAACGAAAATCAGAAAGGCGGACCTGTTTCCGAAAGGAATTATGGCCTATTTTATCCTGACACACAGAAAGTTTACGACATTCCATTGTCACTTGATGCATTGAATGATACAATGTCAAATCTGACAAATAGAAGCAAAGCAAAGGTGCCCGTAGCATCACCACCAGTGCATCAGGGTCCAAGCACAAACGGACAGACTTGGTGTGTAGCTAATGTGCAGGCAGGGCAGGAGAAACTACAAAGTGCACTTGATTATGCTTGTGGTGAAGGCGGGGCTGATTGTAGGCCAATTCAGTCTGGTGAAACATGTTTTCATCCGGATACTCTTGAGGCCCATGCTTCATACGCGTTCAACAGTTATTATCAGAAGATGTCTCGTGCTAGCGGAACGTGTTATTTTGGTGGAGCTGCCTATGTTGTTACTCAAGTTCCTAGTAAGTTTGTGTGCATATAATTTACTTTTGCACGTTGGTGTATATTCAACAACAACGTACTAATGGGATCTATTTGTTTGTTTTTTACAGAGTTCAGCAAGTGCGAGTATCCAACCACGAGAGGATGAAAGATGTTGGACCTGATGTTCTTGGTGTTGAAAGTAGGAATTTATATATTGTTAGGTATTCTTTTGTAGGAGATATCTCCACCCATTTATTGTAAATAATTTAAGACAGATCTATTTCTTTGTTTTCTTACAATGTTTTTTTATCTCTTTTTTAGTTCCCTATTGTTGAAAATTTATTGTTTGGTTAACATAATAAAGCTCGAGTAAAAATTGAAAATTGTAATCGCACTTCAAGGTTTCTTTTTTTTTTTTTTAAATTCTTGATTCAGTTAGTTATGATTCAATTTCGACTGCAAAATTTATTTGTCTTAGGCATCAACTCATATTATGTTTATTGGGAGGTTAATGTAAATTTCTTTGAGGCCTGGTATTATTGGTGTAAAAGTGCAGAAATACTATCTTGCAGTGCCTGGAGACTACAAATGTTTACTGTTATGTCATGGTGTTCAAACTCATCTTAACTTTTCTGGTTCTTGTGTCTGATCAATTGTTTTTTCTGTGCTGATTTCTGGTCTTGGAATCAGACTTGGGGAATTAATATCATTCACCAGATGCTTAAAATCAGTTTAAAGACTGATCTGTCCTGTAAACTTAAACTGTTCTAGCTTTTTTTGCTGGCACTTTTGTGATGCTAGCTTCAAATGGTTTTTAAAAAATCCGAAGCCCGAAAAGTCTCTTAAAGCTACAAGGGTCTTTAGTCTGGAAACCTTAAGTCTAATTATTGTCTTAAAATGAGCTATTTATTTTCTCTGTAGCTGGATGTTGTGTTTGAACTTTAAAGCATGGTCTTAGTCTCATATATAGTGATTGTAGGTTTAAGAGACTTAGTTTCAGGCTTCGGATTTTCGAATTTGATTTGCAGGGCCTGATATGATTTTGTAGTGTCAATGGTGCTAGTAGTTTTTGCTGGCTCATTTGTAGTTGTTTCAGATGGATTTAAGTTGAGAACTTCTTTCTGGTTAGTCCCTTGATTTTTCATTGTTGGTGCAGGGGAAGCTTTTGCTTAATCAAGCTTATATGAATCCACAAACATGCACTCTTTATTAATGTAAAATTTTTTAATGACGCGTAATATAAAATATTAAATTTGATTATTATTAAATTCGGATTCAATTCCATGTCCATGCATCGCACAATTACCCAATAGATGGCTTGCATGTAGTATAACTTAATCATTTACAGTACAAAATAGATGGCCAACATAAGATGTTAAAGAAGAAGTCTTCGAGGCTTGATGGACTTGACCAAATTAATTCAACAACGTCTACTAATTCTCTATTTGGATAAATATAATATATAAAAATGCAATAAAATACAATATTAAGAACCGTGATTCTCAGCATGTTCGTTTTGTTTGTTAAATCCAAATATATGTTCAACATTTTTGTTACTTTTTTTTTTGAAACCAACATTTTTGTTACTTAAAACATTCATTTGGTCAATTTTTTCTTTTTTTAAAACAACATGTTTTGCACTAGAATGCAAGTATTTCAGGCTTGTACACAACAAAAATCTAGCTATATATATATACATATATTTACCAAGGGAGATTTAGTGAATATATATTAATTATATTTCTTATATCTCCATTTAAAATGGTTTGTTTTGAGATGTTCCAATTTTCCATATTATTTTTTAAAATAATATTCAATGTTATAAATCTACAATTAAATAACAAAAAAAGAATGAGGATACATTTTTCTATTCAAGTTTAAAAGAGTATACTTTGTTTCTAGGAATTTCAAATGGAGTTGTGTTCGACAGAGCTAAAATCAAACCGTACTTGAAACTTCTTCGAATTTTGAAGATAAAAGTCAAATTATATCCTATATATAATTGGCGTAAGGAGGTTTAGGTGGTCTGGTCGTCAGAGTTAAAAAGTAACTTGATTAGAAATTAGAAATGGGCCAAACAACAATGAGTTGGGCCAGAAGTATTGGTTTAAAAGCTATGCTACCAAGTATTTTTAATTTAACAAACAAGATCAAAAAAGAATGCACTAAAATAAATAACACAAGATAAAATAGAAAAAATTAAAGTTAAGAAAATTATTGTCAACCATAATGAAAAATAAATCACAAATTCATTCTTTATACAAAATAAACAAGTATACAAAGAATACGATCAGAATTTCAATTCAAAAAATAATTTTTTGAAAAACAAAAATTTACATTTAATAACAAAAACAAATTTTTTTTAAAGAAAATATATGGTAAAACAAGATATTAAAAAAGTAATCAAAAAATAAGTTATAATTCGAAATGATACCAAAATTTAACAAAAACTAATTTACAAAACAAACGCTAATTCAAAAAAAATCTAAATTTAGAAAATTAAAATCAACAATAAAATTTAATATAATGCACTTAAAATAAATATAAACCAACACAAAAATTTAAAAAGAAAGCACAAACTTTCTTTAAAAAAAAAGTACAAATGTATATTTATTTACATGCATGTTAAATTACATAATATATATAAAGAATAGTTATACTAATAAGTTCCCACAAGTCCTAAATTATATATATTCTAATAAAATAGAAGAAAACGTCTTAAAAAATATGAAATATTAAAATATATGTTAGGCTAAAGCTTAAAATATAATTTATAAAAAAAAATCCTTTGCCAATAAAAATCATAAAAAAGTTTGACAAAAAATATGCTTCTAAAATTAACAAAAAAGGATAAAATAGCGAAAAATCATAATTAAAAAATAAGTTACAAATTCATTCTTTATATGTAACAAACAAACAAAAAAAAGTCTTTAAGAAAATATTTGGTAAAACAAGATATTAAAAAAGTAATAAAAAAACATGTCATAATTGGAAATGACACGTAAATTCAACAAAATATAATTTACAAAACAAACGCTAATTCAAGAAAAATATTTAAATTTAGAAAACTAAAATTAACAATAAATTTTAATATAATGCACTTAAAACAAATATGAACCAACACAAAAATATAAAAAGATTGTACATACTTTCTTTAAGAAAAGTATAAAGGTATGTTCATATGTATATGTTAAATTACATAATATATATAAAGAATAGTTATACAAACAAGTTTTCACATATCTAAAGTTTATTATATATATTCTAATAAAATAGGGGAAAATATCCCCAAAAATATGAAATATTAAAATATATGTTAGGTTAAAACTTAAAATATAATTCACAAAAAAATCTTTTACCAAATAAAAATGCTTTAAGAAAAATATCATTTTAATAAAAATCATTAAAGATTATCTTTTTAGATTTAAAAACAATATGTTTCTAAAATTAACAATATAAAATAGCGAAAAATCATATTTAAAAAATAGGTCACAAATTTATTATTTATATATAATAAACAAGTAAACAAAGCACATCATCACAATTTCAATCGAAAAAATAATTTTTTAAAAACAAGAATTTAAATTTAGTTATAAAACAAAAAAAATCAAAATACATGGTAAAACAAGATATTAAAAAAGTAATAAAAAAACAAGTCATTAGAAATGACACCAAAATTCAACAAAATATAATCTACAAAACAAACGCTAATTTTAATTTTTTTTATCTAAAGTTAGAAAACTAAAATCAACCATAAATTTTAATATAATTCACTTAAAAAAATATAAACCAACACAAAAATATAAAAAAATAGTACAAACTTTATTTAAAAAAAATTACAAATGTATGTATGTTCACAATTTCATAATCTTACATATATAAAAAAAATATTTATACCACTAAGTTCCCACATGTCTAAAGTATATTATATATATTCTAATAAAATAGAGGAAAACACCTAAAAAAATATGAAATATTAAAATATATGTTAGGCTAAATTTTAAAATATAATTTACAAAAAAAAAATCGTTTACTAAATAAAAGTGCATTAAGAAAAATATTGTTTAATAAAAATCATTAAAGATTCTATATTTAGGTTTGACAACAAATATGTTTCTAAAATTTAAATTAAAAAAATGACAGCACAAATGAACAAATGAACATATTCTTACTTTGCAAAGAAAAAATTTAATTAAAAAAAGAACACAAATCAATAAATAAACATTTTTTTAATTGAAAAACAATTCAAACATCCGCAAAATAAGTTTATATTAATATCTAAATATGATACAACATAAAGTTTACTCTTGAACAAAAACACATAATAAACACTACACATGACAAATACATAAAATTAACATGAAAAAATAATCAATATTCAATGAAATAAAAAATTTAATTCCACACGTATTTCCAAAAAAGTTAAAAAAAATACTTTTAAAACTATAAAAACACTATAACAATAGATCTAAAAAATTTAAGATAACCATTAAATTACATAATCGAAAAGATAAAAAAAATGTTACACCTACATGTTTCAAGTATATCATTTATAATCTAATAAAATAAAAAAATAATTATGAAATATTAAAAAATATGTTAACCTAAACATTGAAATATAAATTATAGAAAAAACATTTACAAGGAAAAAAATATTTGTATACTATAAGCTATATGTATGCTACAAACCATATAACATATGTATTATTATCATTAAAAGTAAAAATAAACTATTCAAAATGCTATAAAATAATTTTACAAAAAAAAATTATAATCAAAAGTATATTCCAAAATATTCATAAAACTATCCATGCATGGTATAAAGCTAGTTCAAGTATAAATTAGGATTCAAAGTTTCGAATTCAATTAAATTGATTCGGATTTAAATAAATCGTATATGGTATGTAGAAATTATTATCAATGTATCTAATTCAGATTTTATAACATTTTTTTGGGTTTTTAAAATTTGAAAATATTTAATTTGGATTTTATTATTTTTTTAAAAAAATCTGGATGTATACAGAAAAAAATATAGAGAATTTTTTAAAATTTGATGGTATTTAATTCGACCTTTTAGATGTTTGGAAATATTTAATTCAGATTATAAATAATTTTCTAAAATGTGGAGATATTGATTATAAACAATGTATTAAAAATCCAATGACTTTCAATAATTATTATCTTCGAAATATTTGAAATTTGTGAATTTTATGAATATCATAATATATTTTTTTATTTTTTTTAATCTCACCAGATGTGTAGGTGATAAATTGTTACTTTTTGAAATGTGCAACATTGCTTAACATAAATAAATTCCTATTTAGTAATCTAAGTTAAAATATTTAACACACACAAACACACTCTGGTGGGTGTTGGTATATACAGGTTGAGAAGACTTTGGCAACGCGGCACAGCACAACTTTCCTTTTATTATACACACAACACAAGTGTATATATATAAATCTCTCTCCTCTCTCTCTCTCTCTCTCAAGATTGAATCAAAAAATTGAATTAGGGTTGTTCTTTAACTCCCCTTTACAGATCCTCATTGTAAGTGCTATCTTTCTTTCTTTAAATCTCCCAAGTTTTAATTTTTCAATCTCTTGTAAGATTCTTATACATATATGAAGTCTTGGGTAGTTTTGATCTTTTTGAGTTCTTGGATTGTTAATTAAAGATTTAATCTTGATTTGGGTGATTTCAAGATTTTTTAGTGAATTCTTGATTTGGGGTTTCTTGATTTTTGGTAAAGAATGTGTGTGATGTGATTTTAGTTTGAAGTGAATAGTTTTTAGTGTTTGACTTTGTGGGAAAATTTGTTTAGGGTTAGATTAGGGTTTAGTGGATATGATTAAGCAGATATTTGGTAAACGAAAGACTTCGTCGTCCAAGTCATCTTCGCAGAATGATTCGAGTAGTGATGTTGCCTATTCGAGTATTAATACATTGAATTCAGCTGGTGGGGTGGTTGGCAATTCTGCTAAGACTAGTTCTGTATCTGGGAAAGGTTCGAATTCTGCTTCTGTTGGTTCGAAATCGAGTAATGGGAATTATGCCCCACAGTTGTCGGGAGCTAGTGTTGTATCGAATCAAGGGAAGAAGGCAGGTCCTGGGGGTTCTCAAGGTGGTCAGGGAATGAATTTTGGTGTTTATGAAGCTTTGCCTAGTTTTCGGGATGTTCCTAGCTCTGAAAAGCAGAATTTGTTTGTTAGGAAGTTGGATATGTGTTGCGTGTTGTTTGACTTTAGCGATGCTTCTAAGAATCTTAAAGAGAAGGAGATAAAACGACAAACTTTGCTTGAACTTGTTGACTACATTTCGTCAGCAACTTCTAAGTTTAATGAGGTCACCATGCAGGAGATCACGAAAATGGTAGCTGCCAATCTTTTTCGAGCCTTTCCATCTAGTCATGATAATAAACTGCCAGATGTGTATGACCCAGAGGATGATGAACCGGCTATGGAACCGTCATGGCCTCATCTTCAAATTGTGTATGAGTTTCTTTTGAGATTTGTGGCTTCTACCGAAACAGATGCAAAACTTGCAAAAAGATATATCGACCATTCCTTTGTGTTGAGATTACTTGATCTTTTTGACTCGGATGATCAACGAGAGAGGGAGTACTTGAAGACAATTCTTCATCGAATATATGGGAAGTTCATGGTGCACCGGCCATTTATTAGAAAATCCATCAACAATATCTTTTACAATTTTATATCTGAGACTGTGCGACACAATGGGATTGCTGAATTGCTTGAAATCTTGGGTAGTATAATTAATGGGTTTGCTTTACCTTTAAAAGAAGAACACAAGCTTTTCCTTGTTCGTGCACTGATTCCCCTTCACAAACCTAAAAGTGTATCAATGTACCACCAGCAACTTTCATATTGTATTACCCAATTCGTGGAGAAGGATATTAAGCTAGCTGACACAGTAATTAGAGGTTTATTGAAGTACTGGCCGATAACAAATAGTTCAAAAGAAGTAATGTTCCTTGGTGAGCTAGAGGAAGTTTTGGAAGCTACCCAGGCTGCAGAATTTCAAAGGTGCATGGTCCGTCTGTTCCGTCAGATAGGTCGCTGCCTCAACAGCTCACATTTCCAGGTATTCTGCAATATACTAGATTTTGGTCGGCCTCTATGCTTAATCTAGATTCTTCAACTATGTTGTGGGTTCTTGAAAATGACATCATATTGAGATCTTTCATATTTTATCTTATGTTAATTGCCTTTCTCTTATAAGTGGGTTCCGAGTATGGAATTATTCTAGACGGTGACCACCATTATGTACGTTAATACTGAATCCTGTATAATATCCTTGCTAAACTGTCTTGTCTTATGTTCAGTTGCTGACTGTACTCTCAGTGAGCTATATTTCTTTCATTATTTAGTTAACGACTGCTTTAGCTATGCGAATGATTAGTGTTAAGAAATTTGATGGTCAGTGCATTAAATAATCTGTCACTATTTTTTCAATAGTACATCTCTTTTACCAGCCCATATCTGAAATGCATTGATAGTTTAAGCTTGTACTTTAAGTGGAGTTATATTTCTGTTAATGTAATATGATTTTGCATGCTGTGTGAGTTTCTCTTGAAAATTGCACCACAAACTGCCTACAGCGGGTTCTTGAATTTGATATTGGAAAGAAAAGGTAAGGGTTTTTTTTAAATGAAAGAAAGAGAAGAGAGAATTTTTAAAAAGGAATTATTTTCTTTCCCAAATCAGATACCCCAAGTGAAAAATTTGTTGAGGAAAAAGGAAAACAAGCTCATATATGCAGAAATCCCTTGTGCTTTTATTTGTAGTATATGTGTCACTTCTTTCACATCCCCACTTCTCTCTTTCTTAAAAAATTGGGAACACGACAGAAAGTGTATTTAACTTTTACCACTCTTATTCTCTCGACTTCTTCCACCTTTCCTCTTTTCTCCGTGTGCTACTCGATGCAATAGTTCAACTGATGTTCTTTATTTCATTAATTAATTTGAATCACTTTTTTATATGTATTTGATCACAAAATTCAAATATCTAGGCGTATTTTGAGTTATGTTATAAATTGATTATACTCTGATGCTTAGTAACTGGAGTGCGTTGAGCTCTCTTAATTGTGTGTTAATGAAGTTTGGCCTCAGTCTCTGTGTGTGCGTGTTTGTACTTTCCTTGGGCAGCTGTGAGCTTATTGTGTTATTAAAGCAACCTATTTAACTTTTTTAGCCCGACTACCCGAACATTTTTTTTTAGCTATGTAATACTGATTACCCTTCGAGCCTGTTTGGGGTAGCTTAAAGCTGCCCCAATTCACTTTAAGTTGGCAATTGATGTGTTTGTGTACACTTGAATTTTTCAGCTTAAAGCTAGTTTTAGTTCAAAATTTTTAAGTACCTCCAAGGTACTTTTTATCAACTTATTTTTTTTCTCATCACAAATTCTATATATTTGAGTTACCTTTTAACTCGTATGTTATTCTTTGCATATATTTATATTTTATACTTTTATTTTATGTTTAAAAAATATAAAGTTCTATTTTTTTGGTCAAATTTTTTGTAAATAAATTTACTTTTAAGTTAAATTAGCCATACATATACATCTAACTTTAAGTTAAAATTATCGCTTTTCACTTAAAGTTAAAGCGAATAAGTTACACTTTAAGTCATAGGTAACACTTTTTAAGTTAACCCAAACGGGAAAGTTGTGGGGGAGTGTCGTATTACGTCTGGTCGGATAAGGTTTTTGTTCATGTCAAACTTCATCCGGATTCTTATCTTGTTTCACCGCATATTCTGGATAATTACATGATCCATAAATATTTGTTGAAAATGTTTGTTGTCATGACTTTCAAAGCTCAAAATAAAGTGCCATATTATGTAATTATGGTGTGGTAAATGATTGTCAAATGAAAGAGTTCGATAAAAAATGATTGTAATTCTGATTAAATGGATATATAATTAGGCTGTCAATGGATTAGTAATTTAATATATGATGTACTGCAAATTGTTAACGTTGTTACCTGACTATTTTTTAATTATTATATATTTTTTATTACCTTTATTATATCTGAGATGTGGTTGTACCTTCTTATGCTGACCCTAAGTTTAATCAAATAAGTCCAGGGGTGTACAGGGGATCGGGTTGGCCGGGCTGGAATCAATTTTGTAACATAACCCGATTAGAAAATATCAATCCATTCAGTTATAAAATATACATATAACCCAACCCTACTTAACATACAACCCATACCGACCCAACCTATTTGGATTAATATTTTTTATTTTGACCCAGCTTGCCAATTTTGGTTATTCCTGGTTAGATGGGCAAATTTAGGGCTGGGTTGGTTCGGTTTGATCAACCCATGGAGACCCCTGAATAAGTCCATAACTATTTACTACTTATTCATTATCTTATTTTGTCGAATCACTGATGTGTGTCTGTAAGGTTTGAGATCACAATTTTTTGCACTTCTGCATTTTCTATCAGAAGTATCTTGTATGAGCCTTTGCAAGTTCGTAATAATTTTTTGGTTCTATGCATTGGTTTTCGTTTTGTAGGTAGCTGAACGCACATTGTTTCTATGGAATAACGATCATATCAGGACTCTAATTACACAGAATCGCAAGATCATACTGCCAATTATTTTCCCAGCTTTGGAGAACAATACCCGGAGTCACTGGAACCAAGCTGTTCATAGTTTGACGCTGAATGTGAGAAAAATATTTATAGATGCTGATCAAGCACTTTTTGATGAGTGCTTAGCTAAGTTCCAAGAAGAGGAAATGAAAGGGAAAGAAAAACTCGAGAAGCGCGAATTGACTTGGAAGCGCTTGGAAGATATGGCAGCGTCCAAGGCTGTAAGCAATGAGGCAGTTCTTGTCTCAAAAATGTCTTCCGTGGCCATTGCCACTAGCACAAATTCGCCGAAGGCCACCAGTAGTTAAAGATGACATCTCATGAAAATATGAGGAACCAACATCTTCAGCTTATTGGTGACCATACAAGGTGTTCTGCAGGGTATGGAGTTCCGAGTTTTTAAGGTCCCCACTTCAGTTGTAACTTTCTAAATCTGTCTGCCTGGCAAACTTAACGATGAATGTGGGGTTCTGTGGATATATAAGCTACCTCTGTACTTTGTTTTTTACTCGGGTTCTTGGCCCATTCCCTTTTTGTCATGTCAGCAATGGAGGTCTGTATTATAAGAAATCTGGTTCATTGAGGAAGCATCTTTTTGCTAAGTTCTGTTCTCTAATGTTGTTTTGTGTAATGTCACCAAAGGGGTTGCTCCTTTTTTTTTTTCAGCTTGTTCTGGCTTTAAATCCATTTCTAATGGTTACTGGGAAATTTATAGCATCATGTGTCTTGTATAATTCTTCATGCTCGATCTTGTCCATTATAACTTCAGAGTAATTTAAATATGGCATCCCAAAATGGTTGCAAGCTCTTAAGCTACTATTTTTGTTGCAAAGAATGACCCAAATTGACTTCACAACAAATTCCTAAATTTTGGGTATTTAATAAGTTTGTCTTTTAAAGTTTTTATAGAAATCTATTAATTTATGACTGATGAGAGAAGGAAAATATTCCGATGAAAACATTTATGCGAGGACAATAATTTATAGTATTGGTTTCCCCAAGCTTTCATAAGCATTAGCTTCTGCAACTTCATGCAGAAGTATGTCTTCAACAAACATTTCCAATAACAAACAGACACGACTCCAGTGCAAACCAAGAAGTACAAACTATTCCTCAGCCTTCACCATATGCTACAAACTATTCCTCAGCCTTCACCATATGCCAAAAACCGGTATTTCTCTTGGTAGAAATCATTGAAGAAGAGATCAGCCTCAAACCATTTAGGGTAACGAACCAGGTCACCAGCCACAAAACTCATGTAACGCTTACTTCCTTCAGGAACCACCCTCACCTCCCCTTCCTCTATGTAAACTAGCTGGTCAACGTGCCAGTCCCAGGGTAACTTACACTTGCCAGTCTTCCACGTTGACCAACGAGACACCCCAAGTTCAGCCAGTCGTTTTGACGACACATTCTTTTCTACCCGTACATGGTAAAGTTCCTCCAATGGTCTCTCCATTTGCAGTGCTTTTACTCTATTACAGCGTGTGGAAGTAGTAGTAAATAATCTGTTATCTCTGCTACCTCCTTTTGTGGTAAAGGAGCTTAGTAATGGTTGCATGAACACACTTGCCATAACTAGCTGCAATATCCTCGACCAGCCAATACAATCTACAAAACAAACTTTTATAACCTCAGCACAATAAATATCTATAGTAACTTGTGATGTGTGTGGACCAATGGTTTCACTGTTCAAAATTATGCTATCCCGCAACAGATACCAGAAAGTCTAAGTTACTCACTGACAGATAAAACATAATTAAAATGACATGTTAATATCTTTCTAAAACAATTGGAAGTAGATACCAACTAAACTATCCTAACCACATCTATATTCAAGAAAAGGCTTTTTGTATCTGTTCCAAGAAAAACGCTTAGTTTCTAGACACTATCCTCTGTTACACAAGTAGCACATAATACAAGGTCAAAGATTTACCTACAAAAGTCAGTAAATGACATGGTACACTATTTCAGCTGTTTTAAGGATGCCCAATAGTTTAGACTTCTATTAAAAAAAAAACTACAGTCACTTACTTTGGAAGCAAATCAGCTAAATGGCCAGGGGACAAGTGCAACATGGCGCCACCCCCATTTCAAATTTCACTCTCTTCTCACTATATGTATTGTCAATAATAGACTAATAAGGGTATGGAGCAGACCAAACGGACAGTATTTCAATCTTAAATCTCAAATTTGTATTCGTAACAAAATAGAAATCACACGAATCCACTACAGGGTATTTTTACTGGCCACACATGACATCTAACATTTAGTAAATTGCACAACAGATATTTTCTCACACACAAGCAGAGACCTTAAGGCTTTGCGATACACTCACTAAAGAGATAAAACACAACAAACTTCATGTAGCTTGGGTATCTACTTACCCAGAAATCTATAGAGAATAATATCGTCTTCGCCCAAAAAGACTACTCTGAAACCTCTCCCTAGTCTACATCAGTAAGAAAAGAGCTACATCATATACAATGAGAACCACCTTCTTGCATCTTAAGTGGCCAAGGCTACCACAGTCTGCAAAGGCATCGGCAGAATTAAAAACAAACAAACTCTAAACTATTTTCGTGATATAAGTTCATCGTATTAACTATCTCCACCCCAAATTAGTTCACAATATGACAGTTTACGTCGTATACATAGTTGTTGGTTTGTGAACTGACTACATAGTCAGATGCATTAGCTCACAGCTACATCTAAATTTCTAGCATCAAGTCGACAGTAAAGATTAAATCAGCAACCAACCTACTGTAGTTATTCGAAACGCGGAGGTCTTTACAGAAACAACCTTTCCGCTTTTAAGAGTCAGGTAAAGTCTGCGTTGATCTTACAACCCTTAAGTGGGATAAACAAGATAAGTTTGGTTTAAATTTCGTATACCCATTTACTGTAATTGAGCATGAATCACATTTCTCTAATCATCAATCCCAAAACCCCTATAAACTCAACAGATAAAAGTTGTCTAGCAAGCTTAGATATTCCAATACAAGAAAATCATGAAACATAAGGTACGATTATATACAATTAATTTAATTTCAATCTTTAGTATCAAATTGATACTTAAAATTAAAAATTATCAAGCCATTTACTGTACATAAACACCCTATCCCATTTTACGAGTGAGGTAAAGTCTGCGTACATCTCACGATTTACGAGTGGAATACACTAAGTAAGTGCTCTAATTGAGAGACAATCACATTTCTTTGATGCTCTATTCGAAAACAATATAAAGTATAAACTCAACATAAAAATTGATATAAGAAAATCTTGGAACATAAAGTATGAGTATACACAATTAATATAAAAAATAAAACATAAAGAAAGAGTAAAGATTGAAACTTTACCTCTTTGCAGTGAAATTGAGTGCTTTCTTGGTGTTTAATTTCACTAGAGAAATTGGGAAATGCTCTTAAAACCCTAGAACACTGAGGTTTATCCAAAAAAATCAACTGGGTTTGTGTGTGTATGTATTGGAGAAGATGATAGAGTCACAGCCAGTCACAATCAGACTGTCACTATACAGGGTAATTTTTTTTTTTTTATTTTTGTTATTATAAATCTGAAAAAATCAAAATTCCTACTTGTAAGAATTTATTTTTTACAAATATTAAAAAATCAATATAGTTTTTTTTATAATCCGGTGTCTATACCAGTTTTCGCCCACCTAGTGCTCCAAAAAAAATTAACGTATTTGTTAAAGATTTTTAAAAAAAACTTAGAAGTTTGGACTTTGGAATGGACAGTGGTGCTTAACGTGTCCAATATTTGTTCGCATGTTTCCCAAAACAATGATAAGCCCAGAGACATCCTCTTATGATCAAATGTTTGCCCAGAAGAAAGACCAACAATATTTATTTGTATTTAGCAATATTTTCACTTAATTTATTATTCATCATGTTATTGAATCATCAGCTTCAACAATGCTCATTAATCAGAAATGGTGTTTTCCAGTACTATTCAGTTGCCACTTCACCTCTTCAGAAGAGACCAACCATCTTTTCTTTGCAAACAAAAGCCGTTCCTTCAAGAACCCAAGTAATCATTTTTTTTAACTCTATATGTTTGTTGTTCTGTATTTTTAAATGTTTGTTTCAATTTTGCATGCACGGAAATTTAAATACTCACGCACCCTTGAGTCTCGGATTTTCAACCTCTTGTTTTCGGTTTGTGTTTATACTTATAAACTGATGAGTAGTTATTTCTAATGGTGTATAGAGGATAATGGAGAGTATACCTGTTAATGGAGAAGTTGGAGGTGCTGGCGGGGCTTACTCATATAATGCTTTGAAGAGATTGGATCAGCTCTGGTCGGGTATTTGCTCTGCTCAGACAGGTAAAAGTTTGTAGTTCTAGTACTTTATCTTTGCTATTATACATAATGCTAGATAATGGTTGGTTTATGTAAATTCTCTATCTGTTTTCAGTAATTGATGAACCTAAGCAAGTAGTTTCACGTATCCCGGGTTTGTTTAGCCAGTCCGATTTGGCTGACAAGGAAGTCGATACATTTGATGTGGTAGTTTGCGGTGGAACTTTGGGAATTTTTATTGCCACTGCATTGAGTTCCAAAGGTCTTCGAGTAGGCATTGTGGAGAAGAATGTACTAAAAGGGGTATAATGTAGTGAGAATATGTGACACATTAACAATAATTGGATTTCGATGTCAGATGGTTGATGTTTTCGTACTTGCTAATCAGAGAGAACAAGAATGGAATATATCGAGGAAAGAGATGTTGGAACTTGTAGAAGTTGGCATTCTTGAAGAGGAAGATATTGAAAATGCTACATCTGCAACATTTAATCCTGTATGTTTTCTAACTAAAAGACATTGTGAACTGTGTCTGAGACTCTGAGGGTAGACAATTGCATGTTCAGCAGTAGACTCACTCTTTTTCTGAAATGTATGGTATGGTATCACTTCAATTATTAAAAAATTTCTTTGTGGTTAACATCTCAGAACAGATGCGGATTCGAGGGGAAGGGTGAGATTTGGGTCGAAAACATTCTAAACCTTGGTGTTTCGTAAGTCAACTATATGTGATGTATTTCTGTGCTTTATTTTCTTTAGTGCCGGAGTTTCTTTTGGAGGAATCTTGACTGCTCTTTTTGTTAATAGTTATGTAATCAGTGTTTTGCGCTTTCATATTTTTCTATGAGTCATTCCAGGAAATTTTCTCTTAACTTATGTAATTAACTTTCCTCTGCATGTCATTATAGGCCTTCCAAGCTAATCGAGATAATGAAGACACGTTTTAATTCATTTGATGGAGTAATATTAGAAGGTCTTGGCGTTTCTAGCATATGTGTTTACGATGACGTAGCTGTAAGTTACCTTCACCTACAAAACAAATACGTTCTACTGGTTGGTTTTATTATTCACTTGGAAAATTAGTGATGCGTGGCAGAGTTGGAAAATGGTATCAAAAGAGATGAAGAATAGGTAAAATAGGACGGACAGAATCTATCCCTGCAATGCAAAGTAATAAAGCCCTGCAAATATAGCTGAAAGCCTTTGTGTTTTCGTTCGAAATAAGTTACAACTTACAAGGGTCAATAACTTTAAGATTACAGCATAACTGATGATCCATTTGTAATAGTATTGTGTGAATATAAAAGGAGAAATTAAAGTTATTTACATTCCTAAAACTTGGAAGTAATAAATCATGAAAAGAAATTCTCCTGCTTAGAGTACATTCCTAATAAACATATGTTTGATTTTTATGATGAAATTATAAGTTACAGGATTATAATTCTTTGTTCCTTTTCAGTTAGTAATTCTGCATCAGATAGTGAGGATAATAATAAAGAATATGAATCCTTTGATCATTAATATAAAGTATATGAATTTGGATGGGACTGTTTTAAATCTGAGCTTAATACAGTTGGTAACTTCATAGAAGCATCAGTCAAGATGTCTAACTAAGGTGAAGTAGGCCTATGAAGTTATGGAGTTCTTAAGTGCAAACCAAGTTAAGTCCTAGTACATGGTTTAAGTTGGTACAATTGTTCATCTATGAACTTGTTCAATTGAACACCTTGATTTTATTAACAACCTTCAAAGAAGTTGGTGACACAAATTTTCAAATATAAATGAAGTAACTCGATATAACTTCAGTATCTGTTTCAGTGCCTTCTTTTATATTTTGCATCTATAATACACTTTTTACCACAGATTTTGCAATTAGACAGTGGGAAGAAGTTGTCATCACGTCTCGTTATTGATGCAATGGGGAACTTTTCCCCAGTTGTGAAGCAGGTTAGTATTGTTAATTCTTGTTTGCTTAATTTTTTTTCTTTTCTCTTAAGACTGTCATTCATAACTGAGTATAGACTAGAGTCTGTCATTGTTTCTGTGTACAGGAAGCTTGCACATGTATCTAATTGAAGTCTCTTTTGGAAGGTTTACCAACATTAAGAGCTTCGCTAGAGTCCGGTTATGATCTGTCAATTTTTTTGTATAACATATATGATCTCTACAGATTAGAGGCGGAAGAAAGCCGGATGGTTTCTGCCTTGTTGTTGGTTCATGTTGTCGTGGTTTCATGGATAACAAGACAAGTGATGTTATATATGCTAGTGCTGAAGTAAAGCAGGTTGGGGGCTCACAAGTACAGTATTTCTGGGAGGTAATATTATACTTTAATATGATTTTTCTGATCTATTTACAGGTGCGCTCTCAGTTTTTTAAAGCTAATTTGGTGTGCTATCAATTAATTTTTCTTAAAGTGTAATTATTTACCATGGAAAAGCTTTTAATCCTTCATGCTAAATTTTCTGCCCTCCCAAATGATTCCAGGCCTTCCCTGCTGGTTCAGGTCTTATGGACCGAACTACTTACATGTTTACCTATGTTGACCCTCAACCTGGATCCCCAAAGCTGGAAGAATTATTAGAAGACTACTGGAATCTTATGCCAGATTATCAGGTCATATCTTATCATTCAATCTACATTCGTCAATACTCAATCTCACATTACTCTTTAAAATAATTGGTTTATCTTTTTTTTTGTTCTATTATACTTATCTACTTATTTCGCAAGTAGATCATTGGAAGTCATATTCTTTCGTAATAAAATATACAGGCAGAACTCATGTGTTGACAACATAAAGCCTAGTACTATTTTAGAGCCAAAGTAAGCAAGTAACTCTTGCCGGCTTGACCTGACTCTGCATAGTAACTACATCCTACTAGCCAGTATAATTCTACTACTATGAATGAGTGTATAGAATTGATGGGAAAGTGTCTTTTATGTTATGTTAGTCAATTATGTTTAAACTACAATAGTGTAGCTTTTTATCATCCTATGATATTACATTTTCTAATCACATTGTTCTTTCTTACTACACTTGTATATTTTTTCTTGTAATGGAAGAATATTCTTTCTCCTTTGGTAACACGAAATGAATGAAGAAGAGCACCAGTAAACCTTGTAATTTGGACTTTAGAGTCAGTACTGGTGATACTTAATTGAGAAGGTTTAACAATATGGGATTTTAATTACAGGGGGTGTCTCTTGATGATCTGGAGATTTTAAGAGTTATATATGGCATTTTCCCTACATACCGTGACAGGTGAAGATATAGTTTTTTTACGTTTTAGAAAAACTCTTGTCCAGACAAGCTAAACAACATTTGCAATACTTGTCAAAAAAAAAAAGTACACTCGTAATAATTCACTTTGCAAGTTACAGGTGTTATAAATCCTACAATACTAGCTATAGTCTGTAGGTGAACTTTAGATTCTAGCTGTTGCTTGAACTGTCACTCACAAATACTCTCTGAATCTGACATATTCCCCTGTTTGCATTGGGGAGCATACACCTGTAGCCCGTTGCCGTCAGCTTTTGACCGTATAATACAGGTTTTCTGTACTACAACACTCTCTGAAGCCTCTGCTTCTATTAGCTCAATTGCTATATGGCTTGCACAAATCTTACACATTACTTTCTGCAGTTTGGTGATGCTAGTGGCATACAGTCCCCAGTTTCCTTTGGTGGTTTTGGAAGCTTGACCAGGCATCTTGGTAGACTAACAAATGGTATATAGTTTTGCACAAGATTGCACACATTTATAATGTTTTTCTAATATATGCAATATTTTTAAGTATTTATGAGTAACTATGAACGTTTTTTGTTTAACATCTTAACTGGATCCATCACTCGGGCTACTGGTATAAAAGTCTTCGCATATCTTCAAGAAATGTAGACGTGTCACATGTAAAAACACAACCATGCTAATTTCAGATCAAGTGCCTCAGGATATCGTTTACTAATTATGCCTGAACCTTTTACATATAGAAGTTTCTGCACTGAGGCTCTAGCATGACAGCAGTATATTTTTTTCTATGAGAATATAGGGATATACGAAGCAATATCTGGCAACCTTCTGGACTCTGACAGTCTTTCCCTCTTAAACCCATATATGGTTTGTGTTTCCTTGGTTTTTTTTATAATTAAAGTGACGTAGATCCCTCTGGTTATGCCTTGTGATTAAAATTTTATGTGCAGCCCAACTTGAGTGCATCTTGGTTGTTTCAAAGAGCAATGTCAGCTAGAAAGGAGTCATCAGTTTCACCTGATTTTATCAATCAGCTTCTTTGTGCTAACTTTCAGAGTATGCAGGTAACATGTGTCGCTGAGAACTTCATTTCTGCGTAAAAGGTTACAAAGTGTTTATAACCAAACTAATATCACTCGTTTACTTGAATTTGATTTTGACACATATGCACTTCACCAGAGACTAGGAGATCCAGTGCTTAAACCATTTCTTCAGGTCACTAATTCTTTCATGAACTTTTGTATCTGCTCTTCTTTTTTTGACGAACTTAATTTTTTGAGTGGTTTTATGTATAAATATATGTTCTGTTGTCTCCTCTAGTGACATCTTGTGCACAATCGTTGACTAAATTCTGAATGTGTGATACTGAACAGGATGTTATACAGTTTGGCCCTCTTGTGAAGACATTAGGGCTGGTTATGCTGACTAATCCTCAACTTCTTCCATCAATATTTAGACAGGTAATTATTTTGTAAACCTTTTCTTTCCTGTTCCGTTTGTTTGCTTACCCTAGTTATATGATTTTTAAACGGATGTAATGTGTCTTTTTTTTTTTGTAATGTAGAACTGAGACGAAACCATAGGTTTACTGATGTAAAATTATTCGCACCTTTCTTTAATGGACTCTCTAGCTGCTGCCAAATAATGAAGAATTTTACAGGATTTATGAGAACTCTCAGTTGAAATTTAAACATCCAGGCCATTTAAGTCGATTAAGATACCTTGATCCTTTCAAGAATAGTACTGTTTGCATCTATGATATTTTGATCCTCCAGAAGATAATTTTCTAAACATGTCGCTATATGTTTCAGGTTGGCATCCCAGTTCTTCTCGATTGGTTTGGTCATTTCACAATGCTGGGATACTACACATTTTTGTCAATTTTTATTGACCCAATTATTAGGTAATTTTCTGCAGGCACTAACGTTCCTTCTTTGCCTAGAATGAAGGATTGAACTTCGTATACCTTAATTTCCCAATCCCCTACCCAAACGAATTATTAGTGCATAGTAGACTTCTAATCAGTGTCATGCTTTGACAGTCCATCCATAGATACATTTCCAGAAAAAACGAAGTTTAAATGGAAGCGCCAACTTGAGGCTTGGAAATATGGAGCTGGTTTAGACTACACACTGAGTGCCTCTAAGGAAACAAAGCACTGAAGAAGCTATAAAAATGAATACGATGTAACTTCTAGCTAGCTAGCTTTAATTATCTTGGGAAAGGGAAGGAAACGAGAGACACGTAGAATTTTCCCTGCTCTGTACTTCTCATTTGTAGGACACATAATTCGTGCAGGTGGAAAAGATGCTTTTTTATATGAATCTAGATGATCATTAGCTTAATTGATTTTCAATTACTATCTTACATTCAAATTAAAAAAATTAGCTTAATTGATTCAAAGATGCTTTTGATGAAGAGTGAAATTTTTTTATATGCTTTTTTATATGAATCTAGATGATCATTAGCTTAATTGATTTTCAATTACTTTTTTCAATTGGTTTGTTTTTCAATTACTTAATTGATAGAGTTTAGCTTAATAAATAAGATGAACATGGTGTGGCGAGCAATAAATCAGTGCCTACCAACGAGGGTTAATCTGATTGCTAAACGAGTTCCAGTGAGTGAAATTTGTCCTGTCTGTAATGGTGGTGCTGAGACAGTTATTCATGTTCTAGTCACTTGCCCGTTCGCTAGTCAATGTTGGGTCCGTAGAGGTGGCTTTAATCAAAGTGCAGATGGTTATACGTTTGATGAATGGTTAAAGCAAATGTTGAAACATACAGGAAAGGATGTTCATGGAGAGATTGTAATTATGTGCTGGAGTATTTGGCAGGCAAGGAATCGATTGGTGTGGGATAATAAAAAAAGTGAAATAAATTATGTAGTATTTTCGACAAAGCAATATCTTGCAGTGTGGAAAAAAGCCCAAGGTAGTTCGACGAAGGCTCTGTATCGGGATGTAATTCAAGGAGACGGAGCAAGTTCTTGGGTCAGGCCAAAAAAGAATTCAATCAGGGTAACAGTCGATGCTGCATTATTTTCTGAAACTTCGAAGTATGGTATTGGTTTGCTAGAGAGGGATGATGAAGGTCAGGTCGTGCAAGGTAGATCAGAGGTGTTCGAGGGAGAGCCTAGACCTGAGTTTGAAGAAGCTGTGGCAGTGAAAGAAGCCTTAAGCTGGATTAAATCTCGTGGCTGGAGAGAGGTGGTGCTGGAATTGGATTGCTTGGCAATGGTGCAAGCTATTCGCAGTAAGATTAATCTACGTTCTCCTTTTGGTTGTATAATCATGGAATGTCGTAGAATGCTAGTTGAGTTAAACATTGAATTGTTTTTTATTACACGATCCGCCAACATGGCTGCTCATTGTTTAGCGAGGGAGTCATTGTTATTTCCAGGTCGTACTTTCGATAGGAGGTCTGTTCCTGTCGAGTTGGAGTCTTGTTTGATAACCGATTTGCTTGAGTAATATAATTTTTGTTCGTAAAAAAAAAGAGAATGGATTGGCAAGCCTCATTGCTAAGAAAAACAAACCAATTGAAAAAGTGAAAACTCTATCACAAACTAAAAGCAATACACTGTTAAAAAAACAATACAAACATTTAAAGCAGTTCAAATTACAAATTTGTACCTTCATTCAAATATGCTTTACGATGAGCTTGTTTGTTTTATCATAGTGTATGTTTGGGATATCTTAAAATGAGTAGCTTATGACTTATAAACACTTATGTCATATAAGTGATAAGTAGAGTAGAGATTAGAGTGTTTGGTAAATCAGAACTTATAATCAGTAGACTGTTTGGGTAAATCAGAACTTATAAGTTAACTTTTTTTTTATAATTTTCAAAATATTTGTTTTTTTTATATATAACAATGGATATCAATAGATAGATCTCGATGAATGGGGAAATTTGATATATACATATCAATTTTCTAATGAATGGATCGAGAGATATATGGTTTTGAAGATTTAAAGGATATTACATATTACGTATATCGAGAATAAGTTATAAGTTATAAGTTAGAAGTTGAAAGTTAAGAATTCTTAAAGAATTCTTAACATTCAACTTATGGACTTATAAGCTACAAGTTTAGCTAAAACTTATTTTGACAAATATCCCCCATAAGGACTTATGGACTTATAAACCATAAGTTGGAACCGAAATGGAACCCTAAACAGCCCCATATTACTGTTAACTTATGGCTTATAAGGCCATAAAAACTTATGAAAGGTGTTTGCCTATTTAAGTTTTAGTGTTTGCCTATTTAAGTTTTAGCTCAATTTATGACTTATATGCTGATAAGTTGAATGTTAGGGATCCTAACATTCAATTTATGTTTATAACTTATTTCTCGATACACGCAATATATAATATCCTTCAAATCTTCAAAATCATATATCTTTTGATCCGTTCATTAGAAAATTGATATGTACATATCAAATTACTCTACTCATCGAGATCTATCCATTGACATTCATTGATATATATTAAAAAATAAATATTTTAAAAATAATAAGAAAAGTTCACTTATAAGTTCTGATTTACCAAACACTCTACTGATTTATAAGTTCTGATTTATCAAACACTTTACTGACTTATAAGTTCAACTCTACTTATCACTTATAGTCATACCTTATTTCAAGGGCTTATGGACTTATTTTCGGATAAAAATTTTATATTTTGTTAATTTTTTTTTATACAAGTATTTAATATATGTTTGAGATTCAATAAGTTGCAAAAATAAGTTGGAAAGTTAGGAATATTGGGCCTGTTTGGCTTTCCGTTTTACTGTTAACTTATGCCTTATAAGGCCATAAGCACTTATGGGGGGTGTTCGCCAAAATAAGTTTTGGCTCAACTTATAACTTATAAGCCCATAAGTTGAATGTTAGGAAATCCTAACATTCAACTTATGCTTATAACTTATTTCTCGATATACGCAATATATAATATCCTTCAAATCTTCAAAATCATATATCTCTCGATCCATTCATTAGAAAATTGATACGTATATCTCAAATTTCTCTACTCATCGAGATCTATTCATTGACATCCATTGTTAAATATAAAAAACAAATATTTTGAAAATTATAGAAAAAAGTTAACTTATAAGTTCTGATTTACCCAAACAGTTTACTGATTATAAGTTCTGATTTACCAAACACTTTACTGACTTATAAGTTATGCTCTACTTATCACTTATATGACATAAGTACTTATAAGTCATAAGTTACATTTTTTAAGATACCCCAAACACCCACATTAACTTTCAACTTAAAATAAGTTGACTTATTCTAAAAAATAAGTGGGTGTTTGGGGTATCTTAAAAAATGTAGCTTATGACTTATAAGCACTTATGTCATATAAGTGATAAGTAGAGCATAACTTATAAGTCAGTAAAGTGTTTGGTAAATCAGAACTTATAATCAGTAAACTGTTTGGGTAAATCAGAACTTATAAGTTAACTTTTTTCTATAATTTTCAAAATATTTGTTTTTTATATTTAACAATGGATGTCAATGAATAGATCTCGATGAGTAGAGAAATTTGAGATATACGTATCAATTTTCTAATGAATGGATCGAGAGATATATGATTTTGAAGATTTGAAGGATATTATATATTGCGTATATCGAGAAATAAGTTATAAGCATAAGTTGAATGTTAGGATTTCCTAACATTCAACTTATGTGATTATAAGTTATAAGTTGAGCCAAAACTTATTTTGGCAAACACCCCCCATAAGTGCTTATGGCCTTATAAGACATAAGCTCTGACTTATAATGAAAGCCAAACAGGCCCTAAGTTCCCCAAACGCCCCCAAATATATGATATTTATGCTTATAAGTTATAAACTCCTCTTCTTAAGATACCCAAACACCCACTATCTTATTACTCTATGATGACAAAAGTCTAAAATAAACAAGTAAAGCCTACTAATTGGTGGACCTAGGCTTTGCATCATCAAATTTTTTTTAAGTCTACCAGATTCTTTTTTTATTTAACTTTGTTATTTTCTTGCTATTTTTGAAAACGAATATCTCCATTTTTTATTACGAATCATAATAATAAATAAGATGGCTGGCAAAACTTTTGCAGTGTTATTGATTGTTTTAATTTTCTATTAGACATTGATCAAATAGTTGTAGTTAGGCCTGTAAACGGGTCAGATCGGATCCGGAGTCGGATAATTTTTAGGTCGATCCATATTCGATTTGTTCGGATTTCGAGTTATCGGATTGGACCTCCAATTCATTTAATAAATTTTAAAAAATTAATTTAAAAATATTATTTTAAATTTTTTGACAAATAAAAATTTAAATTATGACATTACATTGACAAATCCAAATTTATATTCCAAAAAAATATTATTTATATAGAATTTTATATATAATATATGTTATATATATATTTAATATATATTATATAGAGTTAATTGCAAAAAGGTGGTCAAATTTTACATTAATTTTCAAAAAAGTGGCTAGACTTTTAATTTTGCAAAATGGTGGTCAAACTTGCCTTTTTCCTTTCGAAAAAGTGGTTGGAGACGATTTTCAGCTTATTTGGCAGGGGTAAAATGGGAAAATGTGTTATTTTACTAAAAAAAAAATTCTAAAAATTCCAAAAATTATCCAAAAAATCCCCAAATTAATATGTGTCACCATATGATTGGTTATATTCGTAATAATTATAATAATAATGCCCCCTACATGCACATAAATTGACTAATTAAATCTTGACAACTAATATTTGTGGATTTTTTTTGGTGAATTGATGTGCATACATGGGGGCATTATTATTATTACGAATATAACCAATCATGTGCTGAAACATATTAATTTGGGATTTTTTTTTGGACAATTTTTGATATCTCTAGCATTTTTTTCCCATTTCACCTCTGCCAAAAAGCTGAAAATCGTTTGCAGCCACCTTTTTTAAAGGAAAAAGACAAGTCTGGCCACCATTTTGCAAAATTGAAAGTCTGGCCACTTTTTTGAAAATTAGTGTAAAATCTGGCCACCACTTTGAAGTTTACTCTATTATATATTACATAAATATATAAAATATATAATATATTCAGATTGGATCGTTATCGGATCATACAAAATTCACATCCGCTCGTTATCGGATCAGACCTTTATTGGATCGGATTTTTTTAATGAGAGGATCCATACCCGCTAATTTAATTACTGAATGGATCGGATCGGATATTCGATCATTGACAGTCTTATTATAGTGCATGTTGAAATTCTTGGAGTCCTGGGATTCTTGTACGTTTATCGTCAGTTTTCTGCATTTAATTCGATCACTTACAACACCGTCTTGATATTAGCAATATTTTTTTGGAAAATGCTAGAATCCCGAATCGAATGCAAAAAAAATTCCCAAATGACACGTGATATTTTCTAATTGGTTATATTATGATGGGGCCCCTATATTCACATCAATCACACCAATTAAAATATCTCATACTACCAAATCACCCTTAGAGCATCTCCAATAGACTCTTAAAATGACTCTTAACTTGAGATTTGAGGAGAGTGATGAAATTTTTTCACTCCAAGAGACTCCTAGTCACTCTTAAATTCACTAAAATTCTATTCTCTCTGCTCAATTTTAAGAGCTACTAGCAACACTTAACTAATATTATATTATAAATTTATAAGATAATATTCTCTCTCTATCCACTTGCTTTTATACTTTTATGGATGTAGCTTACTCTTAATAATATAAAATGAAATGAGGAGTCAATATAAGAAGCATTGTTGGAAATGAATGCACATTAAATTACTAAGAGCTATTATTTTATAATATATTTAAGATACTCTTGAAGATGCTCTTACCACATCATTTGAGAACTCCTTTTGGGATCCATTTTGGGGTCCGTAGCACTACTCTTTTTTTTTTATAAGCACCAATAGCTACAAATGCTTGATTCGGAAACTTCATTTTGTTTCTTGACCTTTTCTTTATAGTTAGAGGAAACACAAAATGCTCAAATGTCTTCATTCTCTTGGATTACGCAATCTTTATTATACGCCAGGTGTAATTTTAGAATTTTTTTTTTAAGATATAATAATTGTTTTAAAATTTTCCGTGTCATTTATAAACCAAACATACCCAGTATATCCCGCTCAGAGCAGGGTCTGGGGAGGGTAAGTTGTATGCAGACCATGCCCCCGCTTTTTAAGGCGGGGAGACTGTTTCCGTGAAGACCCTCGGCTACGTGCACGACAAATACGGTGTGTGATATATACACAGGAATCCAAATGGTACGAAAATGTTCAAAACAATACCTGAGCCCATGGCGTTCTCCACATGGGACCTACCCGCCTGCTTGTGATTATGTTACTCAAGTCCTGATGTGCTCCGCTCTACCAGCTTGTGAGAATAGCTCCGGTCGGGCCCCCTGCATAATAAACCACAAGCAAACGACAACAGACCAAACCAACAGAGAAAAGACCGGACCAAAAAAAAAAAGCTAAAATTCTAAGATAAAGCTAACCGAGACAACCCAACTCTGAGGCTCTCCACAACAGAGCCGCTCCCTAAAAGAGAATCCACCACTCTGATATGACGCCTCCAAGAGCACCTGTCAGCTGTTATGGTCTCATCCAAGTTCAAGGCCTTCAGATCCATCCTAAATTGCTCTTCCCACGACCTCCTCGGTCTGCCTCTCCTCCTCCTCCCAACCACCGAAAGACTCTCGACCCTCCTCACTGGGGCTTTAGTCAACCTCCTACGGACGTGGCCGAACCATCTCAACCTCCCTTCCCTGACTTTCGCAGAAAGAGGCGCCACTTCAAGCTCGCTCCTAAACACCCCATTCGGGATTTTATCTAACATCGTGCGCCCACACAACCACCGCAGCATCCTCGTTTCAGCCGCTTCCAACTTTCTTTCGAGGGCCTTCTTCGCCGCCCAACACTCAGAACCGTATAGCATCGCAGGCCGGATAGCCGCTCTATAGAATTTCCCTTTCAACTTTAAAGGGACCTTCTTGTCGCACATCACCCCTGACGCTGCCCTCCACCTTAGCCACCCAGCCTTGATACGATGTTTGACATCGTCTTCAACCTCACCTTCCTTCTGGATGATCGAACCTAGATACTTGAACTTATCCGTACTAGGTACGATCTGATCTTGAATCTTAACCTCCACTCCTCCCTCGCTGTCCTCACCACTAAAGTTACACCAAAGATACTCGGTTTTAGAACGGCTCATACGTAAGCCTTGGGACTCCAACGTAGATCTCCATAGTTCCAGCTTCTCGTTCACCTCTCCCCTCGACTCCGCCACTAACACGATATCATCAGCAAAGAGCATGCACCAAGGGACGGTATCTTGAATCCCTCGCGACATGAAATCAAGGATGAGGGCGAAAAGAAGGGGACTTAGGGCCGACCCTTGATAAGCCCTATCTCAACAGGGAAAAAACGGGAGTCAAACGGCTCATACGTAAGCCTTGGGACTCCAACGTAGATCTCCATAGTTCCAGCTTCTCGTTCACCTCTCCCCTCGACTCCGCCACTAACACGATATCATCAGCAAAGAGCATGCACCAAGGGACGGTATCTTGAATCCCTCGCGACATGACATCAAGGATGAGGGCGAAAAGAAGGGGACTTAGGGCCGACCCTTGATAAGCCCTATCTCAACAGGGAAAAAACGGGAGTCACCCACTGGGGTCCGGACGCAAGAACTAGCTTGAGAGTACATGTCTTGAACCGCCCTAACGTACGACGATGCCACTCTCCTCTCTACAAGGCTCTTCCAAATAGCTTCACGGGGATGCTATCATAAGCCTTCTCAAGATCAATGAACACCATATGAAGGTCTTTGCGACGCTCCCTGAACTTCTCCATAAGGCGTCTGACGAGATGGATGGCCTCGGTCGTCGATCTCCCTGGCATAAAACCAAATTGATTATATGAGATTTCAACTTCTCTTCTAATCCGACATTCAACCACCCTCTCCCAAAGTTTCATAGTATGACTGAGTAATTTAATACCCCGGTAGTTACTACAACTCTGGGCATCACCTTTGTTCTTGAAAAAAGGGACCACGATACTACGCCTCCATTCAGTTGGCATCTTAGCACCCAAGAGGAGATCATTGAAAAGATCTGCTAGCCATTGAACGCCAACCTCACCCAGACAAAGCCACGCCTCGATTGGGATCTGATCCGGGCCAACCGACTTCCCTCTGGCCATCTTAAGAAGGGCACCCTTGACTTCCTCCTTGCTGATACGCTCACTAGAACCGATAGAAAGCACCGACGAAGGAGGGACCTCTCGCTCCACACCAGTACCACTCCTCCTAGCCTCATTGAAAAGATTATGGAAATACGAACTCCATCTCTCCTTGATAGCCTCTTCATTCAATAACACCTGGCCTGAATCATCCTTAACAAACTTCACAGAACCCAGGTCGCGCCGTCCTCTCTCCCTAGCTTTAGCTAGTTTTAAGATAGCATCCGCTCCTTCCTTGGTATCTAGGCGCTTGTACAGCCCCTCATAGGCTTCCTCTTTGGCTTTCGCCACGGCCTTTTTTGCCTCTCGTCTCGCCACCTTGTAAGCTTCCATCTTCAGAATCCTCTCCGCCCCTGCACACATGAACAAAAGCTCTTTAAAGAGCACAAGTTTAGCCTTAACTTTCTTTTGGACCTCCTCGTTCCACCACCACTTTCTTTTGGACCCGTGTCATATATGTAATTGGTATTTTTTTTAACAATAATACAAATTTTTTTAACAATATATTAATTGTTTTAAAATCTTGAATGCAGAACACGAAATGTCGCATTATAGGGATGATGCGAAGGACGAAGTAGCGCAACAGCTATTGCGGAGAACGAAATATCGTATTTATGAGATATTTTAGGCCGAAATTTTGATATGGGGTAGGGAGGACCAAGATAATTGAAAATGGGCATTTCGGATCATCACCCGATAGGATATTTCATATTATTAGATCTAACGGTCATCATCTATTTACTAAAAATCTATTTCGAGTCACAATTCTTTTTATGGTTCAACTATAAACCAAACTACTACTCCTTCCGTCCCAGTGAGTTATATACATTGGGAAACGGGGGCGTGACACGCATTTTAAGGTTCCTAACTACTATAATTACATATTTTATTTTTACAATTTTTTTGTATAAAAATAAAACAATTCTATTTTTATACAAAAAAAATTAAAAAAATAAGTTATGGAACTATACTAGTTATGCAGCTTAAAATGCGTGTCAGACACTCCAAAAAATATATAGAAATGAATGGGCAAGAGGGAGTAACAATTATTAGATTAGAAAATTTTAAAAATAATCCCAACCGTCAAATCTAATGATTTTAAAAATAGACGATCAAGATTATATCATATTAAAAAAGAATTAATCTGAAAAGGATATCATTAAAAAAGGTTGTGTTAGAATTGAATTAAAAAAAGTAAATTATAATCTGAAAATGATGTTATTAAAAAAGGTTGTACTAGAATTGAGATTTTTTATTAATATTAAAAAAAGTTCATATTTGTTATTTGGGATTTATCTCGATATCTATAAATCAGATTTGGATGATTTTACACACACGCGAAACTTAGAAATTATCTTTAATTTAGTTACGATTTAATAATTATTATCCAAATATAAATACTTAGAATCTCAAAATAAGATATAATTACGAATTTTTACATAAATCCTATTTAGTGGAGTAGACATACATTGATATTCATATTCAATGTGAAATATCTAATTATATACTACTCCCTCTGTCCCACCCACTTCTTTACATAAAAAACTGCGTATCTGAAACGCATTTTAATGTACATTTTAAGGATAGTTCTATAATTTATTTTTGATATTTTCTTCTTTTTTTTTTTGTATAAAAATAGGTTTGTTCTATTTTTATACAAAAAAAGAAAATATCAAAAATAAATTATAAAACTATCCTTAAAATGCACCTTAAAATTCGTGTCGAAAATTAGTCAGTAAACGTAAACTATTCAATGGGACGAAGGGAGTATAATTTAAATCATTGGCTTTAACTTTTTATCCCTCTTATACTTATTACTAAAGTTGTATTTGGTCTAATATAGAAATCAAATTAAGGGATCTGTGCGAGGAGTCATCCTAGATCAGAGTGTTTCGAGAACGGAATGGATAACCTCCGCGTAGGTAAGTCCCATGTGATCAAAGGCATGGGCTCAGGTATGACTGCGATCTTTTCCAAAATTTATGAAGTCTTTGTAAATATCACACACTATTTTTCTGTTGTGCACTAAGCTGGGGGTCTTCACGGAAACAGTTTCCCCACCGTAAAAGGTAGGGGCATGGTCTGCGTACATCTCACCCTCCCCACACCCTACTCTGTGCGGGATATACTGGATATGTTTGGTTTAGTTTTATTTGGTTGTTAACACAACTATCTTCAAATAATAAGAAAGTTATTTCAATAATTGTCACAAATGAGACTGACTATATCAACGACGCGCCATTCTCAATGAAAAATTTACATACATTGGATTCAAATTTTTTTAAAAATTTGAAAGCCTTTGAATATGGTTTCTCGTAGGGCTGCACATGGGTAGGGTTGGGTCGGGTTTTCGTCAAACTCCGACCCAACCCAATTAGTTCGGTTTTATAAAAATTCAACCCATTAACTGAAAAAAAATTCTGTAACCCAACCCTGACCCAACCCAATTACTTCGGTTTGGTTCGGGTTGGGTTGGGTTAAATTTGCTAATCGGAAAAAAGTTGCGAGAAAATCCCGCACATTGCAGAAAATTCTGCACTTCGCAGAAAATGTTGTAGGAAATGTTGCAAAAGTAAGAAAGTGTTGCGGAATGTTGCAGAAAGTGTTGCAGAATGTTGTAGAAAGTGTTGCAGAATGTAACATAAGCGAGAAAGTGTTGGAGAGTGTTACAAAAAGTGTTGCAGAAAAGTTATATCGTGCATAAATTTTAAGAAAATATGTAGAAAACATATAGAATATGTAGAAAATATGCAAAAAATTCTACAGTTTATGTAAACGGGTTGGGTTGGGTTGGGTTGGGTAAGGGTTAAAATTTGTTAAACCCTTACCCAACCCAATTAGTTCGGGTTTTTAAAAAATTAACCCGTTCAACCCATGGTTTTGGATGGTTCGGTTTGAACGGTTAAAAATAGGGTCGGTTTGGGTTGGTTTGGTCGGTTTTCGGAACCCATGTGCAGCCCTAGTTTCTCGTATCACCCCAAGCATGTTATCGGTTATCACGTCGGTTTTTCAAAACAAATCTCTGTTTTAAAAGTTGATGATTAATCGGGATTAATCGCCGAGTAATCGCTGTTCGGTAGGTCACCGAACTGATTTTATAAAAATCGGCTAAAAATCATTTTTTCGAAAAATTGGGATTAATCAGTCAAAGATCGGATTAATCGGTCAAAAATCAGCATTTTTGGTAAATAATTGAAAAAAATGTAGAAAAATTAAAAAAATTTAAAAAAATATAAAAATGAATAAATTTTAAGAAAAATATTATTCTCATATACAAAATTAATATTTTAAACGCTTAAATCATGAATTTTATCAATTTTTTCTCTCATATTGACCCCAACTCAAAAATTAGATATTAAAATTTATATATACTTTAATAATTCTATATATTATAAATATATTTGTATAAATATATGATAATTATTCATGTATAATCAAAATAATAAAATAATTACGTATGTTAATAGTAATTATATTAAAAAATAATATTAAATTAGTTCCGATTAATGATCCGATTAATCATTCCGATTAATTCCTGATTATCCGATTAATTCCTGGACGGTGCCTTCACCGATTAAGTCCGATTCCCGCTTTTTACAACACTAAAACAAATACTCCCTCCGTCTCTAAATACTTTTCCCATTTGAGTTGGACACGTTTGCCAATGCACACTTTTGATCGTTAATATCTTCAATTTCGTATTAGTATTAAATATAAAAACTTCATTGTATTAAAGTACTCATAAATATGAATCCAATAAGATCACTCATGACTATATTTGAATTTATAGATTAGACGTAAATTAGTAATTTGTCTCTTGTTATGAACAGGACCGACGTTCTAAATGAGAATATCATTTAGAGACAGAGAGAGTATATAATGGGCATTTTATTGGTCAACAATTCATAAAGATAATCTTCATTTCCTCTCCTTACATTAGTAAATTCATTAGAATAAATGAATTCTCCCTGAATTTTGGCGATGTTAGTTAATTCAAAATCATTAGTTGTCTTGATTGAAAACTCCATGCTTATTCATCATACATAAAAATCTAACATATGATATAATTAAAAATCAAAAATTGAAAGAATTAAGAATAAATAATGTAATGATTGGCAAAATCAATACTACATTACCTAAAATAATCCATAATAAATTTGAATTTCAACTATTAACATAATTCCATATAACTAAAGTAATTGAACCTGTTATTCAATTTTAGATTTTGGCTTTTAACAATTAAAAACAATAGAAAAATATTTGAATTATGTTACATACCGGGGAACATATACAAGCCCAAACTACAAACATATACTACTCCCTCTGTCTCTAAATGATATTCTCGTTTAGAATGTCGGTCCTGTTCATAACAAGAGACAAATTACTAATTTACGTCTAATTTATAAATCCAAATATAGTCATGAGTGATCTTATTGGATTCATATTTATGAGTACTTTAATACAATGAAGTTTTTATATTTAATACTAATACGAAATTGAAAATATTAACGATCAAAAGTGTGCATTGGCAAACGTGTCAAACTCAAATGGGAAAAGTATTTAGAGACGGAGGGAGTACTAGGAGTAGTACTTTGTAGTTTGTACTACTACACTTTTGCGTACTGTTTGGCAATTAGCTGAAGCGGATTTAAATTAGCTGTTTTGAATAAAAGTATTTGATAAATAACTTTTTATGACACATAGCAAACCTCTAATTGAAAAAGCTCCTAAAATAAGTTTTTTCAAAATTAGCTTTTTGATCTCAAACCTCTAACAACCAAACACTCACATTAGAGGTTCCATTTGGTCGAACCTCTAATCAACCCCAAATCTTTCATTTCACCCAAAACCTCTAACTTCCAACTAGAGAGAAGCAAACCCCGGTTCGGTTCGATTTTTGGGTAAAACCGGAACCGGAACCGCATGTTCTCGGTTTTAAAAATCAAAAACCGAAACCGCAACCGAACCATCGGTTTCGGTTTTAAAATCCCAGTTTCGGTTTTTATCGATTCGGTTTCGGTTTTAAAATCGATTAAATTAAAAATAAGAAAGTATTACAAATTAATTAAAAAAGTAGCTTTACCGTAAAAATATAAAAAAGTAGCTCATTTGTAGCTTAAAATGAGCCAGATCACTTATTTAAAAACATGACAACTTACTTCTGTAGATTTTCCGATAACAGAACTTATAATTTGCTGGCTTTTAACCTCAACTAAGTGATCAAATCCATCAACGCATTTGTCACAACTTCTAAATTGTTTACCATATATTGAGACATATATATGATAAATTTTAAAAATATTAATATTTATTTATATAAATAATTGGTTCGGTTTCGGATTTTTTCGGTTCGGTTTGATCCTAAATCCGGAACCGCAACCTTTAAAATCGGATCGGTTTTTAGATTTTGGTTTCGGTTCAATTTTTAACGGTTTCGATTTTTTTCGATTCGATTTTCATCGGTTTTGATTTCGGTTTGAGTCGGTTTTTTCTCATAGCCGCTTCCAACCACCCATTTGTTTTTCACTTTTTACTTTATGCTATACTCCGTACATTATTGACAGTTTATAAAATCTCCATTAATGGAGAAGAAGAAGTTGCAGAGAGAAATAAGAGAGAGATGAAAAAGAGAGAGATAAAACTAATTCTCATAGATCATAAACTGTTTGTTACAAGATTATATATAGAAGAGACTTTGCTTCTTCTCAAAGTAATTACATACAAGAATGTGAATCTATATAATCTCTAACTAACTTTGCTGTGCAACTTGATTTGCTGTGCAACTTGATACTCCAACATGCTGCTCTCGTGATCACAGTATAATGCTCTTGTGTTCAGCCAGCTCATCATCCTTGCTGTCATGAGCTGGAGTAGTTGCCATATCAGTAACATCCCCCCTCAAGTTAGGAGGGGAAAACAGATTACACACTCCTAACTTGGAACTAAACTCAAGCAAATGAGCTGAAGATAAAGCCTTGGTAAAGATGTCTGCAGGTTGAAGAGTAGTAGAAATATGCACAGGATTAATCATTCCCAACTGAAGTTTCTCTCGAACTAAATGACAGTCAAGCTCAATATGTTTTGTGCGTTCATGAAACACAGAATTGGATGCAATGTAGATGGCTGATTTATTGTCACAAAATAGTGACACTGGAGTAAGATTAGAGATACCAAATGCTTGAAACAAGTTGAGTAACCATGTGAGTTCACAACAGGTATCAGCCATACTACGATATTCAGCCTCAGCTGATGATCGAGATATGGTATGTTGTTTCTTAGATTTCCAAGAGATTAGTGAATTACCAAATTTCACACAGTACCCTGTCAAAGAATGCCTTGATTCTTTGTCACCTGCCCAGTCTGAATCACAGTAAGCAGTAAGAGTCATAGGGTTATTAGCAGCCATTAGAATACCCTGACCCGGTGCAGACTTAAGATATCGAACCACTTTGTAAGCAGCTTGAAGATGATCAGATCTTGGTGATGCCAGAAATTGAGAAAGGACTTGAACTGAGTAGGAAATATCTGGTCTTGTGACAGTCAAGTACAACAATCGACCAACAAGTCTTCTATACACAAAAGCACTATCTTCTGGAAGAGGTGGACTACAATTGTCTTGAAGGTTGTGATTCTGTTCAATGGGAATCTTGGAAGGTTTAGCAGCAAGCAAACCAGTATCTTTAAGTATGTCCAGAGTATACTTACTTTGATGCAAATAAATGCCTTGAGTTGACCTAGCAACCTCAATACCAAGAAAGTACTTGAGAGATCCCAATTCTTTGACTTTAAATTTAGTAGCCAGAAAATCAATGATTTGTTGCATAAGACCCTTATCTGAGCCAGTAACAAGTATGTCATCAACATACACAAGAATAGCCACAAATTTGTTGTCAGAAACAAAAGTGAACAAACTGTTATCTGAATGAGATTGAGAGCAACCATAGTCCAGAAGTGCCTTTGAAAATTTGGAGAACCAGCATCTGGGGGCTTGTTTAAGCCCATAAAGAGATTTTGTAAGTTTACAAACCACTGAGGTAGGATCTTTAACAGCAGATAGGTCAAAACAAGAAGATAGCTGTAAGTAGCCAGGAGGCAACCTCATATAAACTGTTTCATTTAAATCACCATGTAGAAAAGCATTGGTGACATCCAGCTGAGTAATAGGCCAGTTTTGAGTAGCTGCCACAGCAATAAGAAGTCTGACTGTAGTCATTTTTGCAACTGGGGCATAAGTCTCAAAGTAATCTAGACCATAAGTCTGAGTGAAACCTTTAGCAACCAAACGGGCTTTATACCTTTCTATACTCCCATCTGGTTTGTACTTTATTTTGAACAGCCATTTGCAATCCACTATGTGAGTGTTTGAAGGCTTGGGGACAATTTCCCAGGTATGATTACTTTCTAAAGCATTAATTTCAGTTTTCATGGCTTGAAGCCAATTATAGTCTGTAGCTGCTTGTTTATAAGTGTATGGGATAGATGATTGAGCAGTAGCAGCTAAGAACTGAGAATATGTAGAAGAAACATTGGCATATGAGATATAGTTTTGAATAGGATAAGTGACAGTGTTTACCTGACCAGCTGAAGAAGATGCAGAGTTGGGAACTAGATGCTTTGGAAGACCTGTGTAATCTTTAAGCTTGGAGGGAATAGCTTTATGTCTGACTGGTCTGCAATGGATATGTTGATGAGTGTTTTCAGAAGTAGAGTGATCAGATTGATCAGAGTGAGGAGGAGTAGATGAAATATCTGGAGTATTAGTAGGAATGGTTATGATTTCAGGGTCTGAGTTCATATGAAGAGGTGAATCAGCAAACAAATTATTGTGAGAAGTGTTTTCTTGACTCTGAAAAGGATATATATGTTCTTTGAAAACAATATCTCTAGTGATGAAACATTTTTTAGTAGCTAATTCTATCACTCTGTATCCTTTTTTGTTGAAAGGATAACCAATAAACACACATTTAAGGGCTTTAGGAGCAAACTTATCTCCATTAGTATGAAAATTACTAATGTAACAGAGACAACCAAAATTCTTGAGATGTGAGTATTTAGGAGCTTTCTGAAATAAGATTTCAAAAGGTGATTTGTTATTTAGCTGAGAAGATGGTAGTATGTTAATGAGATGAGCTGCTGTAAGCACACAATCTCCCCACAAAGAAATAGGGACATTTGATTGAAATTTTAATGATCTTGCAACATTAAGAAGGTGTTGATGTTTTCTCTCTGCAATACCATTTTGCTGAGGAGTGTATGGACAGGATGTTTGATGAACAATTCCTAACTCTTGTAATTTTGTGTTAAGTTCAGAATTTATAAACTCTGTACCATTATCAGATCTGAGAACTTTAACAGTCTTTTGGAATTGAGTTGAAACATATGCTAGAAAAGACTGAATAAGTTTTGAAACTTGAGATTTATCAGAAAAAAGATACAACCATGTGCATTTTGAGTAATCATCAACAATAGTAAGAAATGAGTTACATTTTCCATGGGTGACATGCCTATATGGTCCCCAGACATCACAGTGAATAAGATCAAAACATTCAGAACTATGTGACTCTTTTACAGGAAAAGAAATCCTAGACTGTTTAGAGAATTGACAGACATCACAAGATCTATCATCATGATTGCCTTGTAAATCTAGTACAGAAATTTTTTTAAGTACAGATATAGATGGATGACCTAATCTGGTATGCCACTGAGAATAGTTGACAACATTGTAGACATGAGATGAGATAGCATTTTTCTGAGTATGAAATTTGTAGAGACCTGCATCTAGTTCACCAATCTCTATCTTCTTCTTCTGCATAGTATGGTCCTGAAAAACACATTTAGAGGCAGAAAAAGATATATTGCAAGCAATATCTGAGGTTAGCTTGGGAACTGATAATAGATTGCATTGAAAATCAGGAACAAATAGTACTTGACTTAAGACAATATCAGTAGTGAGTTTTACATCACCTATGTGAGTGACATAAGTTTTGTGACCATTAGGAAGTAAAAGCTCAGATTGAGCATTTTGAACATTGTCAAGTAACTGTAAATGAGGTGTTATGTGATGTGTGGCACCTGAATCAATTATCCAGGTGTTGTATGAGTCATCAAATTTGACATTGTTTATCATGTAAGCACTATTGAGTACAGTACCTGCACAGTTAGTCTCAGACTTGACATTGGAGTTTATCCAAGCTGCATTAACATTGGCTTTGACTTGAGTTTGCTGAAGAAGATTCAGCAACTGCTGATACTGACTCTCAGTTAAAGTAGGTGTAGATGTGACAGTCTCTTTGACCATAGTTGATGACATAGTAGACTCTGAATTGTTGCATTCAGTGTTCATACTAGCATTTGCACCAAATTTCTTCTGAGCATTTCTGATCTTAGGTTTTGGTTGTCCATACAACCTGTGCCAATCAGGATATCCATGAAGTGCAAAGCACTTATCCTTTGTATGTCCAGTCAATTTACAGTACTCACAGACTAGACTTGGATCATTGATTTTTCTGTTGACTTTAGTCTTCATGCCAGAATTTCCAGAATTAACAAAGTTGGATTTAACATTCATGGCAACATTTTCAGGTATAAAACTAGAAGAATTGCCAAATTCTCTCTGATTTTCTTCTTGAAGCAACATAGAATAGGCTTGACTAATATCAGGTAGAGGAGTCATTAGCAGAATTTGACCTCTAACACTAGTAAATTGATCATTGAGTCCCATAAGAAACTGACTTAACTTTGTTAATTTTTCATACTTATCAAGATTTTGTGTATTTCCACAGGCACAGTTGGAATTGGCACAAGTACATCGAGGTATGGGTGAGAGATTATCAAGTTCATCAATCATACTCCGAAACAAGGTGAAATAGGTAGTTATGGATTTTGTACCTTGAGTTAGAGATGCAAGTTCCTTCTTGAGTTGAAACAGCCTTGGAACATTACTCTGAGAGTATCTAGCAGCAAGATCATCCCAGATCTGTTTAGCAGTTGTCAAATACACAATACTTTTGCGTATTTCAGGTGACACAGAGTTTAGTAACCATGAGATTACTAGATCATTACTTCTCATCCACAGGCTCATTTGTGGAGATGTAGCAGCAGGTTTAGCTTGAGTTCCATCAATGAATCCAAGCTTCAACTTAGAAGATAATGCGATCTTAATTGATCGACTCCAATGGTGATAATTCTGATTATTGAGTGGCTCAGTAACAAGAGATAGACCTGGATGATCGGCTGAACTTAGATAATAAGGATGATTTATATCAATTACAGTATTGTTCGTCATCGAGGTTGTATAAGCAGCTTGATTCTGAGAATTGGAGCGTACGGCGGAAGCATATGAGTGCATAGATGAAATATATCTACAGGTTTTGAGAACCTGGCTCTGATACCATGACAGTTTATAAAATCTCCATTAATGGAGAAGAAGAAGTTGCAGAGAGAAATAAGAGAGAGATGAAAAAGAGAGAGATAAAACTAATTCTCATAGATCATAAACTGTTTGTTACAAGATTATATATAGAAGAGACTTTGCTTCTTCTCAAAGTAATTACATACAAGAATGTGAATCTATATAATCTCTAACTAACTTTGCTGTGCAACTTGATTTGCTGTGCAACTTGATACTCCAACATGTTGCTCTCGTGATCACAGTATAATGCTCTTGTGTTCAGCCAGCTCATCATCCTTGCTGTCATGAGCTGGAGTAGTTGCCATATCAGTAACAATTATTCTTTACTTTTTACTTTATAGTACAATTATTTTTACTTTATAGTACAATTACTGTATTGTTTACTCCACTTGTTACTTTATGGTTTGAGTGCCATCATGACTTATTGAATATGTTGTGCAAAGTGGACAGATAGTTCAGTCACAACTTGTGGGAGTGCATCAAGATGGTTTTACTTCAAGAAATTGCCCAAATCACAATTGTAAGGAAGATTTATACAGAAAGCGTCAAAGAGCTAGAAGTGTAGACCAAGCTGCATCGGTGACTGGCCAAGGTGATGTGGTGATGATAGATGTGATAAAGAAACTTAATTATGTTCTTGAAATTGTGCATCCTTCTTTGGGATATAATATTATTGTCATAGCTAACCAAATATATTATTTAAAATTTAGATTAGCATAGTGAGCCAAAAACGGTGCTTTACAAATACTCCCTCCGTCCCGATCATTTGTTTACGACGCATTTTAAGGTACATTTTAAGGATAGTTCCATAACTTATTTTAATAATTTTATTTTTTGTATAAAAATAGGATTGTTCTATTTTTATACATAAAAAGAAAATTGTAAAAATAAATTATGGAACTATAATTTACATGCATCTTAAAATGCGTGCCTGACAATCTTAAAACAATGTAAAGAATCGAGACAGAAAAAGTACTCTACTACATACATTAATGATAATATTGTCCACACTTCGATGGCAAAGCAGATACGTGAAAAACATCTAGAATATGTATGTGACTCCTATAAACCTAGTTATTATTTACTTCCTCTCTGGTACTTTTCAAAAAGTAGTCGAGTTTATTACTTTATTCTTCCCCAATTCAAAGTCTCACCACCATAACACTACTTAGAGACACTCTCCGAGATTTCAATGTTGATTGTCCTTAATTCTTCTTTAACTTACTTAATTCAGGTTGTGAAGTATAATTGGGTATATGTATGTATACTCGCATAAAACTGTCAATGTCTCCTAATCGGGTATGTTAATTTTCTCAGCTCTTCCATTGGGTTCATAATTGGGCATTGTTAATTTAGTGGTGCGAATCTGCAACTTCCATCACAGGTAATTCATTATTTTTATTGTAATATCTCTTTCTCCCCCCCCCCCCTCCCTCCCTCTCTCTCTCTCTCTCTCTCTCTCAATGTACACACGGCTATACGCCTGTTTAATATCTCTCGATCACAATCACTAAAGAGATGTTTATATCTAGCATTCAATGTCTATGATTTGTAAGTATTGTCCTCCCTACAAATTAAAAATCCTTTGTATAATATTTTTATGATTAATGAACTGTTTTATTCTTTGTAGAGAATGCTCTTTTATGCATTACCTAAAAATATAATTTTAGGTTCAATTTCTTTTGGTAATTCTAGAGTATATAAGGACTCTTCAGGATAACTTTACGGGTTAATAATTTAGAAGCGAAGTTAAGAATTCTGTAGAGACTTATTTTGGCATTGATGGTTGTGTCAATTTTTTATGTGTTTTTAATCAATCTTAGGTTAATTTTGAGTTTGTCTTCTATTAGATGTTCTTGAACCCTATAATTGCAGTACACACAGAGATTGGCTTTTAACTTATTGTTCCTTGTGAACATATGAGACTAGAAAACATTAAATAGAAAGATTAAACCTGGCAAATGTTCAAGTCTTGTTCGGCCAAAGACATGCTGACGACATAAGAAAACAATAGAAAAAAGTTCGTTATTTTCTTTTAAATTTATTTGTCTCTAATTATATATTGTTTAGGCTCAAATATTATCTCTCTCTCTCTCTTTAACTTTCAGATTCTAGCACGAATATGGATCTCTATTGCTTCTTGCTGTTCAGAGGCTACACATTTCATAAATGACAAGTTTGTCCGGACAAGGAACATGTTGGAAGCCATCGCTCTTGGTAAACCAGTTGTTATACCTTTATGGTTAGAGAACTGTGCAGAAGCTGGTTGTTTAGTTGATGAGGAAAAGTATATCCTGAGGGATATGAAGAAGGAGAAGGAAATTGGGTTTGATTTATCTACTTCACTGACTGGTGCTAGGCACCATCCCCTTCTTAAGGTACGTGCCCGTTTCTTGCATCTTAGTTACTATTAGTATGGGATTGCTTATATCTGGTTTAGAGTCATGCTATGACACTAAAGAGTCAGCAAAAGAAATTTGAAAAATTGCAATTTTAAAAAAAGGAATAAATGAATATGCAAACATAACATGAAATTTTATTATGACACGGAAACACGAAATACAAAATAAATAAAATTAGATACACTTAACTAATTAATGTTATACACTTAGTTTCCTAAAAAAACTTTACTCGAATTTTTCAATTGTATTTTAAATCTAAAGAGAATAGGATAAACTCAACTACGACAAAAATATATATGCATTTTCATTTGTAAATTTTATTCCCTAAAAATATAGCGTTTCAAATTGTTACTATACTCGATTGATCATTATATAGTGTGATATTATCACTTCCTGACAACCAAGTAGTTCTACCAAAAATAAATTGACTTTTTAATATAGTTTTTAATTTAGGGGGCCTTTTTGAATGGCATAGGGCCTCCATGTTGATGGAGCCCTGAGAAAATGTATCAACACCATCTCCCTATGTTCTTAATTTATTGCACAAGAATATGCAAACCCTACTGGAAAAATTTTCTCCTATATGCTCGTTCACCACTACTAGCTACAATTTAAGTTAGTTTTATATTAACTCATCAACTAGAGTAATTAATACAGTTAATTGTAAGTTGTATGTCATTTTTTCTAGTAGGTACCCTTCATGTGGTGATTGTGTAGTAGGTACTCATCAACTACAAAGATTGCAGGTTTAAAACAAGTTAAACTTGCTGTATATTATCCGACTTGGCAAGATGACTCAGCAAATCAGGATTGTTGTTCGAACTAATAAAAAAAATAAAAATTAAATAACTTAAATCGTAAACATGATTGAGAAAAGTTTAAAGTATAAAAATCTAACCCCTTCCCGCATCAATGTATATAGGTCCCGATGGAAAAAAGAGGGTTGCCTCATGGTGTTCACCACCACACCGCCAAGAGCACATTATCAAATGCAGACATTTTATTAATCGTAATGTCTTTCAATGTGAGGTTGTACAAATTGTTTCAAGAAAAGTTTAGTCAGTAACTTCAATTGTATGTTAAACTAAAAATGAAACACAAAAACATCTTACCTCCCAAAATTATTAACCGCTGCATACATCACATTTTCGGCCGGATATATATGACCTAAGGTCATATAATCTTTGTCAGCCGCATCACCGGGAAAACATATAGAAAAACTATTGTCTCCAATAGCTTCACTAACAACATTTTCTGGTCCTAACGAAAGTCCCAACACCCCATCCAACGAATCCGGCGTACCAAACTCCGAAGTAGTACAACCAATGTCAACTAAACCATGCATATCATCATCAAAGGAGATGATATCTTGCACCATGAAGCCACTTGTAAATATCGAGCATTCCCGAAGTAGAAGAAATATTATTATATCCTTCGGTAAACGAACGAGAATGTGCATGAAAGACAAACTTTTCCGGTTTTATTTGGTTGATAACGGGTCTTTGTTGGTACATAATTTACACAGTCAGTATAAGTCACTGTCGTCAAATTAGATGCTGTATTGAGCAACATCTTGAATGTTGAAGGAGGAGTTCCAACCAAAGTCTCAATATAATAGACTCTATTATTATTTTCCATGACCACATTGATGGGAATAATGGAAATATTTAGAAAATTAAGAGCTAAAGTGACAAGAAAGAAAAACAATTGAAAGTTTGTTGTTATGGTTGCGTTGAGTTAAGAGACAAGAGATAAGTAGAGAGAATTGCAAGCTAAGAAAAGAGATGAGTAGAGAGCGTGCACGAGGTGAGTTGCACTAAGAAATGATAACCGACAATGTTATCATTTCTTAGTGCAACTCATCATTAAACAATGTTATCATTTCTTAGTGCAACTCATCTCCTGCGCGCTCTCTACTCATCTCTTTTCTTAGCTTGCAATTCTCTCTACTTATCTCTTGTCTCTTAACCCAACGCAACCATGACAACAAACTTTCAATTGTTTTTCTTTCTTGTTACTTTAGCTCTTAATTTTCTAAATATTTCCACTTTTCCCATCAATGTGGCCATGGAAAATAATAGAAGAGTCTATTATATTGAGGCCTTGGTTGGAACTCCTCCTTCAACATTCAAGATGTTGCTCAATACAGCATCTAATCTGACGATAGTGACTTATATTGACTGTGTAAATTATGTACCAACAAAAACCCGTTATCAACCAAATAAAACCGGAAAAGTTTGTCTTTCATGCACATTCTCGTTCGTTTACCGAAGGATATAATAATATTTCTTATACTTCGAGAATGCTCGATTGTTTGACAAGTGGGTTCATGGTGCAAGGTACCATCTCCTTTGATGATGATATGCATGGCTTAGTTGACATTGGTTGTACTATTTCGGAGTTTGGTACATCGGATTCGTTGGATGGGGTGTTGGACTTTCGTTACGACCAGAAAATGTTGCTATTGTTGACAATAGTTTTTCTATATGTTTTTCCGGTGATGCGGCTGACAAAGGTTATATGACCTTGGATCATATGTATCCGGCCGAAAATGTGATGTATGTAGCGGTTAATGATTTTGGGTGGTAGGATATTTTTGTGTTTTATTTTTAGTTTAACATACAATTGAAGTTACTGACTAAACTTTTTTTGAAACGGTTTCTACATCCTCACATTGGGGATCATATTCTCTTGTTTGCATTGGGGAGCATTCACTTGCAGCCCGTTGCCATCAGCTTTTGATCGTATAATACAGGTTTTCTATACTAAACTCTCTGAAGCCTCTGCTTCTATTAGCTCAATTGCTATATGGCTTGCACAAATCTTACACATTACTTACTGCAGTTTGGTGATGCTAGTGGCATACAGTCCCCAGTTTCCTTTGGTGGTTTTGGAAGGTTGACCAGGCATCTTGGTAGACTAACAAATGGTATATAGTTTTGCACACATTTATAATATTTTTCTATTATGTGCAATATTATTAAGTATTTATGAGTAACAATGAAAGTTTTTTGTTTAACATCTCAACTGGATCCATCACTGGGTCTACTGGTATAAAAGTCTTCGCATATCTTCAACAAATGTAGACGTTTCTCATGTAAAAATACAACCATGCTAATTTCAGATCAAATGCTTCAGGATATCGTTTACTAATTATGCCTGAACCTTTTACATATAGAAGTTTCTGCATTGAGGCTCTAGCATGATAGCAGTATATTTTTTTCTATGAAAATATAGGGATATATGAAGCAATATCCGGCAACCTTCTGGACTCAGACAGTCTGTCCCTCTTGAACCCATATATGGTCTGTGTTTCCTAGATTTTTTTATAATTAAAGTAACGTAGATCCCTCTGGTTATGCCTTAAAATTGTTTGTGCAGCCCAACTTGAGTGCATCTTGGTTGTTTCAAAGAGCAATGTCAGCAAGAAAGGAGTCCTCAGTTTCACCTGATTTTATCAATCAGCTTCTTTGTGCTAACTTTCAGAGTATGCAGGTAACGTGTGTTGCTGACAACATCATTTCTGCGTAAAAAGTTACAAAGTGTTTATAACCAAACTAACATCACTCGTTTACTTGAATGTGCTTTTGACATATATGCACTTCACCAGAGACTAGGAGATCCAGTGCTTAAACCATTTCTTCAGGTCACTAATTCTTTCATGAACTTTTGTCTTTGCTCTTATTTTTTGAGTGGTTTTATGTATATATATATATATATATATATATTCTGTTGTGTCCTCTAGTGACATCTTGTGCACAATCTTTGACTAAATTCTGGATGTGTGATACTGAACAGGATGTTATACAGTTTGGCCCTCTTTTGAAGACATTAGGGCTGGTTATGCTGACTAATCCTCAACTTCTTCCGTTATGCTGACTAATCCTCAACTTCTTCCATCAATATTTAGACAGGTAATTATTTTGTAAACCTTTTCTCACCTATTCCGTTTGTTTGCTTACCCTAGTTATATGATTTTTAAACGTATGTAATGTGTCTTTTTTTTTTGTAACGTAGAACTGAGACGAACCATAGGTTTACTGATGTATAATTATTAGCACCTTTCTATTAATGGACTCTCTAGCTGCTGCCAAATAATGATGAATTTTACAGGATTTATGAGAACCCTCAGTTGAACTTCAAACATCCAGGCCATTTAAGTCGATTAAGATACCTTGATCCTTTCAAGAATAGTACTGCTTGCATCTATGATATTTTGATCCTCCAGAAGATAAATTTCTAAACATGTCGCTATATGTTTCAGGTTGGCATCCCAGTTCTTCTCGATTGGTTTGGTCATTTCAAAATGCTGGGATACTACACATTTTTGTCAATCTTTATTGACCCAATTATTAGGTAATTATCTGCAGTCACTAACGATCCTTCTTTGCCTAGAATGACGTTCCTTCTTTGCCTAGAATGAAGGATTGAACTTCGTATACCTTAATTTCCCAATCCCCTACCCAAACGAATTATTGTGTAGTAGACTTCTAATCAGTGTCATGCTTTGACAGTCCATCCATAGATACAGTTCCAGAAAAAAACGAAGTTTAAATGGAAGCGCCAACTTGAGGCTTGGAAATATGGAGCTGGTTTAGACTACACACTGAGTGCCTCTGAGGAAACAAAGCACTGAAGAAGCTATAAAAATGAATACGGTGTAACTTCTAGCTAGCTTTAATTATCTTGGGAAAGGGAAGGAAACGAGACACGTAGAATTTGCCCTGCTCTGTACTTCTCATTCCAAGGACACATAATTTGTGCAGGTGGAAAAGATGCTTTTTTATATGAATCTAGATGATCATCAGCTTAATTATCATAGTTGAGCTCAAATTTAGAGGTCTGTCTTTGTACATTCGTTGATTGTCTATAAATATACAAATTTTTTTGATACAACAATGTTTCCGTTATGTTAAAACATAGATTTAGTTATAGTACTATACTAATTTGCCTAATTAGAATGTCGAAAGATGACTCGCAGACTTGGTCATTAGCAACAAAACAATGACTTGGTAAAATCTACTAAATGGATCTTGATAAGGGTATTGGCTTTTAAATTCGGAACATGTCTTTAACCTGAGACCATGTGTGGCTACTGGCTACCAACTCTGTTTCGAGTGGACATTCTTAAACCTGAAGTCTATTATCATATTTGCTTAATGTTTGCATTTAACATTGTTAAACATGAATTCTAATATCGTGTTAGATAACCAACTCTTCTACTCCGGAATGGATTATTAACCTCAACTTTGACATTGAGCCACCATCGACTATCGTTTAACAAATTCAAAAAGAGAGAAAAAAAGGGACAGGGAAAAGGAAAGAATAATTAGAAACCAGCACGCATATAAAGCAAGTGGGATTACCGTGCAAAGTATTGGCACTCACTCCATCAAAATCCCCTAGTCTTCATACCACTTGATGATATCGTTTCTGCGGTGCTTGTTATGAAGAAGAATTATGTTGTAGATTCGTATTGTTGGCGGATGCATATACTGCATTGCAAAAAAAAAGAAAAATGTCTATTGCTTTTGTGTGCATGGGAGCTAGCAACAGAGTGCCACAGACATTACGCATATAAACTCCTTGACAACCAAAACATAATCAGTATTAAAGTAAACCAAACCAAACCGAACCAAACATCGAGAAGTTCCGTAAAAACATTTCACTCTTTGACTCTCCGTTAAAAAAAATTAAAAATTTCGCGAAGCTAATTCACACCGGACAATTTCACTGCAATACATTTACTCTTACGCGCGAGAAGTGACAATGATGTCTTATATTAGTCAATTACGGAACCACAGGGACTAACCTCTACACTTTCGACATAACTACAAAAATCAATGTACTTATGAAGTAAAATCAATTGAAAATTTATTTTAAGTCTCGAGTGACTTCCAAAAATTGACAATACATATGTTTAGCCCTGACGCTTTCGTAATCCTTGTTCCACCACTTATATTAGCAAACCAATGTTGTTGGAGGTTCTGTATCGAAGACTAGGTAGCTAGGTTGAAAATTATCGGTGTGTCTGTGTGTAGGGCTGAATATTCGGTTCGGTTAACCGAATACCGAACCGAAATAACCGAAATAATTCGGTTCGGTTAACCGAACTGAAATAATTCGGTTTTAATTCGGATACGGTTTTTTGTGTTATTCGGTATTTCGGTTATTTCGATTTTTTTTACCGAAATTACCGAAATATATAAAATATTATATATATATATATATATAGGAGGAGGTTCAAAAGAGTATATATATTGATATTTAATTTTTTGCTGTGTGTTACTGCAAACTTAGGTTAATGGTTTTATGTTCCTAAAAACAAATTTGATATTCTGGACAGTATTTCAATCCATCAATACTTTTGCATAAAGTGTTTATTAGCTGTAAGAAACTAAGATTGGTGACTTTGTGCCTGCGTGACATAATCAAAACAGATGAAGAACAATTACTCAATTAGTGCTTTATGAAGAGCGTGTTTGGCTTAACTTAAAAATTGTTACTTATCACTTAAAGTGCTACTTACTCCCTTTAAGTGAAAAGTGATAATTTTCACTTAAAGTTTGGTGTATCTGTTTGGCTAATTTTACTTAAAGTAAATTTTTTTTAAAAAAATTAACTAAAAAAAAGAAATTTATATTTTTTAAACATAATATAAAAGTGTAAAATACAAATATATGCAAAGAATATGATACGAGTTAAAAGGTGACTCAAATACATAAAAATTGATATGAGAAAAAAAATAAGTGGAAAAAAAGTACCTCCAAGGTACTTTTTTTTTTTGAACTAAAACTAACTTTAAGTGGGAAAAAAAAAGGTAAGGCAAACACCCTTAAACTACTTTAAGTGGGTTAAAAAAAAAAAATAAGTAACCCCAAACAGGCTGGTCTCATGGACATTTGCCAGAAATGTTTGAATTTCAATTGAGGCAAACAAGGAGGCATTTTTAAGACAATGAATATTAGTAAAGTTTCTAGAAAATCATTCGCTGTCAATAAATCCTAGTGTTTCACATTGTAAGAATTTCTAAAAAATTAATTTTTTTTTCTAATTCGGTTATTTAATTCGGTATTCGGTTTTAACCGAAATAAAAATTTCGGTTCGGTAAAATATCCGAAATTATTTCGGTTTACTAATCGGTTATGGTTTTGAGTTTATTCGGTATTTCGGTTATTTCGATTTTCGGTAACTCGGTTCGAATATAACCGAATAATCAGCCCTAGGAGGGAGGGAGATCTCATGTCATCACTACAAGAAATTTGGGTAAAAATGACCAACATGATTCGGAACTAATTCGATCGAATATGGTCAAATTTATTTAAATTCGATCGAATGGTGGCTGGTCATATTTAAACTAGTAAAATTTAGCAACTCAGTCGAATTAAACAAATTCGATCGAGTAAATTCGACCGATCAAGTTCGACTAAATGTGGTTGAATTTAGTACCTTTTCACTAGAAAATTACAAATTATTTGAAAAGTCCCCCAAAAAACTAAATTCGACCTTTTATGGTGGAAAACTAAATTCGACCATTTTAAGTTGAAAATTAAATTTGTCCATGACTGAAAACTAAATTCGACCGTCTTATAGTTGAAATTTAAATTTGACTCTTTGTTGTCGAACTTTAAATTCAACTTTAAATTCAACTGTGCTTGGTTGGAACTTAAGTTCGACCTTTGTTGGTTGAAGTCTAAATTCGACTGTATTTCATCAAACTCCTAATTCGACCAAAAACAGTCAATAATAAGTTCAACCAAAAAGGGTCAAATAAATAGTCCAAAAACCCAATAATAGTCAAATAAATTCGACTTGGTATGATAGAATTTATCATTAAAAAACTTTTATTGCACCTGACCATTTCCACTACAATGGTGCCGAAAACAAATTCAACCTATAGTTAGTTTTACCACCTATATAACTATATCCCAAGCAAGCATCCGCAAAATGCTAAAATACAAGTAAAAACATGCAAAATAAAAAAAACAAAGTCATATTTAAATTAAAAAAGATACCAATACTATTAGTTAAATACTATTAGTTACTCCCTCCGTCCCTCGGTTTGGGACGTCCCTCTCATTTCTTTACATACCATAAATAGCAACTTTTAACAATAAAATACATTATTACATCCATTACTTCACTCCACTTTTTCAACACTTTACACTATTACACCCACTATTTCACTTATTTTAACAATAAAATTACTATTACACCCACTATTTCACCTATTTTAACAATAAAATCACTATTACACCCACTACTTCATTTATCTTAACAATATTCTTTGGTCTCCGTGCAAAAAGACAACGTAAAGAACCTTGAGGGACTGAGGGAGTAGTAGTTACACCCAAAAGGCCTTGGGAGTTCTACAAAAGAGTGAAAGTGAACATACGCCAAGTCCTTATGGTTTTACAAAAGGGGAAAACTGAAATTTCTAATTCAGTTCATGATTACGCTAACAAGTACTAAAACAGGGGATAGTTGTGTGCATCTAGATCTTCATCTTCATTGTTCACAGCTTTGTCCACCTCCACAGCTTTCTCTAACTGAGTCTCCTATATAAGTAATTAATTAATCAAAAAAATTAGGAAAAATTGAAGAGAAATAGACAACTCGCAAGTACTAATCATAGAGTATGCAATTTAGCAACACATACAGACTTAATCATGCTCTAAATTTGTATCTATAAGACTGTCATCGCATGTGATGGAATCAAAATGGAAATGATGTAGGACAACTAGTAAAAAGATGAATTATGATATAAAAACAAGAACAAGATAAAATTTGGGTGGATGAACCGCAGAACACCCACTACCCCAAGGGTTTCCCAACCGCAGAAGGGAGAAAAGAGACCCAATTCGATAATTCAATATATCTCAAAAATCAAGTCTAAGTAATTATGTGGGGATTACAAGCTTATATAGAAAGTGGGAACCCTAATTAAATAACCTAATGGACTAAGGCCCGATAACAACTGGGCTTATTATATATAACCTACTAGGTAATTAATAAACTACTTACCCCACATATAAAACATATAACCAAATAATTTTAATTCTTTCTAAACTAAATACATATAAACTATTAAATAACATATATAATTATTTTTCACTTCTGTTCCTCATCATTCTCCCCTTGTTGGAGAAAACTCGACCACGAGTTTTTTAGAAATCAAGAACTAGGCAAGACTGAGCTGGAATGAATAAAAAGTATTTCCACCTGAAGAAGAATGACTTAGATGCAAAGAACTTCGAAAACTGAGTAGCAAGTGAAGGAGGCTTAGGCAAGTATTCCGGTATGATGAAGTCGATGTGCTCAACCTCAATAATATCATCAACTACTTTACGATCCTCGACATTTTGAAAGCAATCAAGTCGTCGCATGGTTTCTTCACTAGCAAAATCCTCAACTTGTTTAACCTCCTCAATTGGATCTTCCGTAACTTTTTTAACCTCCTCGACTGGATCTTCTATAGCAGCTTCTTCAACATGATGCTCAATTTCCATTACAATTACATCCCCTTTTACCTTTTTCTCATTTTCCAAATGTACAAGACGTTCAACCTGAGATGTGAGAGTCTCAAGAGTCCTATGTAGTTCATCCTTTGCACGTTTGTAACTTTCATTTGTACGTTTGTATCTTTCTTTGCTCAACTCAATTTTGTACTTCCTTTCCAACCTTTCAAGTTCATCATATTGATTATCTAACTCCCGCAGTGTAAGTTTATATTGAAGTAACCAACGTTCACGATGACAAACATAGACTTCGTAGTGAAACTCATCACGTTCACGCTCAAGAAAATAAATATTTTCTTTCACACTATCAATTTGACGCATGATGTGATCAGGCATGGCTTAAACTAGGATAAAGAGGGCTGATAGTGATAAATTCTAGAGTTCAAGGGGTTGAAACATCAAAATACAGAAGTAGCAAGGGCTGGAATGTCAAAGATCAGAAACTTCAGTGGTTAAACTGTCAAACTTTTGAAGTTCAGGACTGATTTGAAAGGTTCTACAAAGCTCAGGAACTGTTTTGTAATTCTAAAAACTTAAGGGACTGATTCAAACTTTCCTGAATCTCCAGGGACTAGTTTGCAATTTTCAGAAATTTTGAGGTCCCTAACAGTAGTTTCACACAATATATAAAGAATAGAATTAGGGTTACCCTTATTTTTTCAGCAGCCGCCTCTTTATTTTTTTCCTTTCTTCTCCAGATTTGTCTTTTACCTCTGCTGTGAATAGCAATTTCAGGGGATGAACAGTACTCAGACAGTGAACAGTATTTCCGGCGATGAACAGCGCCTTCCCGGCAGTGAACAGTAACTTCGACAATGAATAGTACCCCAATGAACAGTACTATTTTTTCCCCCTCTCTCGAAAAACCCAGATCTCCCAACAATTTAGAAATCGATGGAGAAACCTAAGCTCTTGATACCATTTGATGTAGGACAACTAGTAAAAAGATGGATTATGATATAAAAACAAGAACAAGATAAAACTTGGGTGGATGACCCGCAGAACACCCACTACCCCAAGGGTTTCCCAACCGCTGAAGGGAGAAAAGAGACCCAATTCGATAATTCAATATATCTCAAAAATCAAGTCTAAGTAATTATGTGGGGATTACATGCTTATATAGAAAATGGGAACCCTAATTAAATAACCTAATGGACTAAGGCCCGATAACAATTGGGCTTATTATATATAACCTACTAGGTAATTAATAAACTACTTACCCCACATATAAAACATATAACCAAATAATTTTAATTTTTTCTAAACTAAATACATATAAACTATTAAATAACATATATAAATATTTTTCACTTCTGTTCCTCATCAGGAAAGATGTATGTTTGCAATATTTAGATTTTATTTTAGTAGTGTAGACAATCATGTGTGGTTTAGCTTCATAGTCTAAATAATAACTTTATGTAGGTGATTACTATTTTATCAAGCACGTGAAAAGTTAGAATCAGATTTGGCTGCTAATAACTTTCTCATCTGAATTTAGGACAAGAAAAGAACAAAAGCCAATGTTGGACTTCAAGAAATATAGAGCTAACAGAAGTAGAAAGTTACAAGTGAGCCATCTACACATAACTGCAGAAATTTTTAGCTATTAAAAAAGAAAACTCTTTAATACACTTTAGGCAATGATTCTTCAACATCATCATCTGGAAACATAATAAGCATCATGGCCACCAACACTCAACACTGAAATTTTGTCATTAATACCAATTTAAGGATTCATGGAATTGGGTTTACCCGTTAGGGTTCGTTTGGATAGGGAGGGAGGAAGGCACTAGGGAGAGTAACATACAAATTATACAACACTGTTAAAAATAAATAAGAGGCAAGTCAAATTACGTAATTATCCGATAAGATTTGTATATTTACATGAAAAAACATACGACGTTAGCAACCGATTGACGGAAGTCCCTGTAGTACTTAAAATTTGTTCACTTTTATAAAATAGCCATCATTGTGCCAGGCTATTAAATTGCAATTTTCTCATATTTTAATTTAATATAAATAATGTGGAACACATAGTTAAAATGTCAGTTTGAGTTTATTTATGCTATATAATTTAAGAATAAAGTTGAATTTTAGATATTAATTGTATTAGATAAACATATTATTTATATACAATATTAAAAGGGTTTGTTTCCTTATTATTACGATTTTACTTGTTGGGTAACTATTAAGGATTTACTCATCCACATAAGATGTAATATGTTATTACTAGAAGACTTTGATTATTATTAATATTGAGAATTTCTCTCTTGTTATGTGATGTTGAACGAGGAATTAAAATATTAATAGATTTGATTGTAATTTATCAGATATTATTTATATTAGATTAGATAAATAGATTATTGGTAATATTCTAGATTATATTAGCAAAATAGTAAAAGGATTTGTTTCCTTTATTATAAAGATTTTATTTTGGTGGCTAAGTTTAGGAATCTACTCCTATAAAAGTAGATGATGTAATCTTTTATTATCACAAGACTTTGATTGATTAATTGAATTGAGAATTGTTCCACTCTTGTTATGGGTTGTGATGCATTCAATTTATTCTCTTCTACGGTTAAGAAATCCTAGAGGTATTGTTTCTTCTACGGTTGGATCACCTTAGGCGCGTAGGTTTTCTGCTGTTAATTGTAAGGAATGTAGTCTAGTGAACTATAAATAAATACATTCTGTTAATAAGGGCCTTTTGGTCATTTCAGTTGTAATTCAAGTCAGTACTATAAATACTGCTACTCTTTGTATTTTCCAGATTATGGAATGAAAAGATTATTTCCACAACTGCTTTCTCTCTCTATAACAAACTCTGGGTTTGTGATTTCTCATCTATTCTACCTCCCTTTGTTTCTTCTCTCATTTATGCCTCTGAACCTCTCTAATCTCTCCTACAGTCTCTACAAATCTCTAACTTGTTATTTGTTGCAATAATACCTAGAAAACACCAAAAACAGCTATAAATTGTTCAGGAATCCATTGATTCCTGATATTAATCCATCATATCTCTTTTAGTTTGTTTTGTTTTATTTCTTGTCATGCATATCAAAGTGGTATCAAGAGCTTAGATTTATTCATCAATTTCTTAATTGGTGGGAGATCTAGGGGTTTGAAGAAAAAAAATTCCTAATATTATTCATCAGGCACTATTAACGAGTACTATTCATCCTATGTGTAGTGGTTCTTCTACGAAAATCATCACTAGCATTGATGTCGAACTTAAGGATATTAATGACTTAAATGTTAAATGAGGTGGAGAAAAAGAGCAAAAAGGGATTATTAAACACCATGAAAATAGTAAACCACTCGGGGAGCAAGTTCTGATCATTAATGAAAAAATAAGTGTTTAAGTTCCCAAAGTAGTATGGTGTATAAACATTGAAAGAAAAACGAGGTGGAGGTAGAGGAAGCATTCTAAATTAAAGAAGTTGTGACCAAGGAGACGAATATCATTATGGTGGTGGTGTAGGGGGTGAGCCTTAAATAGACTATAGTCAAATCAGTAATAGGCTTATAAGGGCAGTTTAGTCTTTTCAGAAGTTAGTTAGGAGTTAGTTAATACTTAATAGTACAGAGTACAGACTATAAGTACAGATCTATAAATACCATTAGTGGATGTAATTTTCAGTTTATGACTTGAAAGTTATGAAAACGAGACATTTTCCACCACTCTTTGTCTCTCTAATTTCTAACTAACTTTTTCACTCTAAAATTATATCTTCATGTGCAAGTATCTATCTCTCTTTGCTATTCTGATATGCTATCTCTCTGTTCTACCTCAATCTCTCTGTTATCTCTCTAATTCTAAAATTCTATCTTCCTGCGCAAGTATCTATTTCTCTTTGCTATTCTGATATGCTATATCTCTTTTCTAACTCAATCTCTCTGTGATCTCTCTAATTCTACCCGTATTTCTCTGTTATTTATCTGCTTCCATTGCTTGTTATTGTCTATATTGCTTATACAAACCAACACACATAAAACTGGAGAACACCAAAAACACACACAAATACACACAAAACCGGGAGAACCTGACAAGTTGGTATCAGAGCTGCTAAATTCGATCAACTATTGTTTCAACGTTGCTGGTTGAAACGAGTCGAACAAAGTTTACAATGAAGTAATCGCAGTTGTATTCTTAAAGTTATGGCTAATTCAACTCAGGTGCTTTGTTTCGAACCTGTTTCATAGTTTTGTAGTTCTGGTGTCTAGATCTGTTGGTTCATGTTGAATTTTAGTAGTATCTCTTTCATTTTCAATAACTGTAGCTGTTTTAGTACTCATATTGCCAGAAAATCACACAAATAGTAGTTGTAGAGTTGTTTTACCGTGTTAACTCAGTAGTTGTGGTGTGAACTTAGCTGAATTGTGATTGAATTAGTATATTGGGATTGATTTAGCAAGGAAGTTGCATTGAATCTGTTTAATAATTTGTGTGCGAGGAGGTTTTGTTGATTATTGAAGTAGAGATTTGTTGACCCATATTGACTGAGCTGCAGTTGTTAGTATTGAGAAGTTAGTGATAGTAAAAAAATGACTTACTATAGAAAGTATCTAAAGACAACTGAGGATTTATTTGTGACCACCAATTCTATGCGGATATAGGTAATTTATTCCTTGGTCACCCCTTTCTTGCCCTTCTCTTGCATCCAGCGGTATAAGTCGTATGAGCCAGGTTCCTCCACCCAAACACCATACACCCCTGTCCACCCAAACACCACAAACCCATGTCCGGAAACCACCACCAGCCAAAAGCCAAAGCCGCCAACAGCAGCCAGCAACCCCCAGCCATCCACCAACACCCGTCTTCAATCAAAGTAGCTCTTAAACATTCTGAAACAACTAAGAACCCCTTGAATTTTCAGAAAATTGCAAATCAGCCCACACAGTTTGTCAAAATCTACGGATCATGTCTTCTCATATAGAACCACAAGATCATATCTAAATGATTCTGGCAGTCATTGATAGAACTTGATGGATTACTTCGATGGATCGATAAGTCTGTCAGAATCTACAAGTTTCACAACTTGATGGCTTATTCGTGCCATCCTTAACGATCAATCTTAATGATTCTGACTATTGGGCAGTCGTTGATAGATACATAGAACTGAAGATAAAACGAGAACAATTAAATGACGAGTACGAAAGATCTATGAGGAATCAAACAAAGCTCTTTGAAGAGTCATGCATCAAGTTGACAGTGTCAGGACAGTAGTATTAGTAGTATTACTGGAGTCTATTTCTATTAGTAAGGGTATAATAGTCTTTTACTGTAATTGTTGTGGAGGTCTATAAATAGACCAACAGACCTGTAGTTTGAATCATGTATGAAATATTCAGAAAAGGAAATCATTTTCCACCAGTTTCTCTCTCTCTCTAATTCTGTTATTCTGTTATAGCTTTCTCTCTCCTAGGGTTTCTATCTCTCTCTAGAAATCTCTCTGTTCTGATCTGTTTCTTCCACTTATCTAGCTCTAATCTCTTACTTTCTTACCTGTTTTACTGTTATCTTACCTTCCTAAACACAGAAAATACAAAAACAACAGAAAACCTAGAAAATGAATTGTCATGGCATGACAAATTGGTATCAGAGCTCTCAAATTCGATCAATCCACTGCTCTCATCATGTTGTGCATCTCTGAGCGAGCAGAACGAACCAGGAAGTGTAGTAATCGCAGATCAAAGTTCAGAGATTTGTTCAAAACAGTTCAGGTGCTCTGTTCTGTTATTTTACTATCAGATCTGTAGATTCACTGTGATAATTAGGTAGTTTTGAAGTTGTTATAGCAGTTTTGAGTTCGTTTACTTGCTATTAGTTGAATTCATTTGAGAAAATAGGAGAAAAGTACAAAAATAGCAAGTATATTACTGTTTTGGTGGTGTTAGAAGTATAGAACTCTGTTTCAGTACACTTACTGCTGGTATTGAGTTGAAAAGTTGAATTACTTGTGGATTTGCTGGTTGATTTCATTGTTGATTGTGGAATTCTGGTGGAGCTGTGAATTGGAGTGGTGATTGTGTTTATATACTGGTGTATTGTAGTAGTCATTAAGTACTGTTGAAACTCTGTGAAGACATAAGCTAGTGTCCACCAGGTGTTTGATGAATTGCTAAGGAGAATGAATTTTTAAGTAAGGAAGCAACTGGATCATAAGTTCAAGGAAGTAGAGAATAGGCAGCACAATGTGATGTTGCAAGATGTGCAACAACAGTTTCTGAGATATAAGGAAAGTACTAGTGCCAAGCTTAAGATGATAGAGGAGATGGTAGATTTGGCAGTAAAGAAGATGCATGAAAAACCTAAGAGGATTCAAGAAGAGTTTCCTAGGTTTGAAGAAGGGAAGGAAGTTACTGATTGGATTCAAGATTGTGAGCTTTACTTTGAGATCTTTGGAGTAAATGACAATAAGAAGGTTGTGGTTGCTGGTATGCACTTGGAAGGCACAGCCAGGAGCTGGTATCAAGTGTATGCTATGGTCAGGAGGAACCTGAGGTGGCATGACTTCTGTGAGCAATTCATAGCTAGATTTGGTGTGAAGGAACATGAGTTGCTACAAGACAGGTTCAAGCAATTGAGGCAAGAAGGAACTGTGGAGGCTTACTGTGATCAATTTGCTTTGTGTATGGGGAAGTTGAAGGTTGTAATGCCACAGTTGCCTGAAGAATACTTTGTAGAATGTTTCATAAATGGATTACAAGCAGATGTGAGGCAAGTAATGAAGCTATTGAGCCCCAGTAGTATTGAAGGTGCATTCAAAAGAGCTAAATATTGTGCTCAGAGTGATAGCTTATTTTGCAATCAGAAGCACCAGGGAGGTTCAATTGTAAACAGTGGAAAGGGTGATGCCATCAAGGGTGAGGTAACAAAAAAATCAGAAGTGATGGCTTTGAGCTCAAGGGAGATGAAGGTGGTACCTAAAGGAGAAGCTTCATCAGGAACAATACCTCATCTCAAGAGGAATGATTCTGCAATAGGAGCAGGGATATTTGAATCCTTGCATGTTTGTGAGCAACTGTTGGATGTTCAAACTAACTTTGTTGTTGAACCTGTCTATGATGAAGAACCAGGAGAGGGCCAGGAGTGTTGGCATGAGCATGAGTTCATCTTAGCAGCATTAAGAGGAGATAAATCAAAATCATCTGACCCTTCACAGTATGAACTTTGCACAAAGGAGAGGCCTCATCATTGTTACAAACAAGTTAGTCAATTCATGATGACAAGAGAAGCTCAACCTTCTAGCACAAGGGTTACCATAGCCAATGAAGGACAAGTACATGAAGGTTCCAAAAATGAGAATCTCAAGATTCAGATTCAGAAGGAATTTTTAATTCCAGAGGAGAGTCTAGTCCTTACAACTGTTGAGGAGGCTAACCAGAAAGCTAAAAATTGTGTGGATCCTATTGAGGTGGCCAAATTTGGGGAGTACAAAGGTGAAGAGTCAGAAGGTGTTTTTAAAGAAGAGTCTTCAGTTGTCCCTATCAACATGAAAGAAGTGACTGGGAATGATCCTTGCAAAGAAATTCCAACACCTCTAAATTCTTTTGGGTTGGAAAAGAAGTCTAGTCTTGCTAAGAAGAGCATGACTGTCTTTGATCCAGGTGGTCTTGTGCAAAAAGATCATTCAAAAGGTGTGAATCATAACTTCAAATACATGACCAGGAGTGAGATGCAACTAGAAGGAGCTGTCATGAAAGACTCTATTGGTAGCAAACTTAGGCACTGGCAGGATTTTGATTTTCTTGCAATGGAGCAGCAGCTATTGAAGGAAACATCTCAGCTGCAAAGGAAGGGTTTTATTACTGAGATCGGAAATTCAGCTAGAGTAGAAAGCCAGAATGTTCAAAAGGAGAGTGACGAGTTTGATAAGATTGTTAGTGAGATTAATCAACAATATGTTGATTCTGTGAGAACTGGAATGATTGTACTGCCCTACAAGTACAAATACATGATGCTGAAACAAGGCAGACCTGAATTCGACAATTCAGTGACACCTGAATACTATGAAGGATCAAGGAAAAGTATTACAGTATACATATTTGATCCTGGAGGAGATTTAGTTTGTCATCATGGTGTTCTACTAGTTGTTTCTGCTGGAATTCCAAAATTTGAACAACTTCTACAAGATGTTTTCAAGGAAAAGGACTGGTACACTAAAGGCAAAGAAAGAACAGGGATTGAGCCATTATCCAGGAGGTATGAAGGCTGGCCCAAGGCAATAAATAATGTTTCAGTGGCAATCCTGAGGACAGGATTGAATTCAAGGGGGAAGGATTGTCAGGACAGTAGTATTAGTAGTATTACTGGAGTCTATTTCTATTAGTAAGGGTATAATAGTCTTTTACTGTAATTGTTGTGGAGGTCTATAAATAGACCAACAGACCTGTAGTTTGAATCATGTATGAAATATTCAGAAAAGGAAATCATTTTCCACCAGTTTCTCTCTCTCTCTAATTCTGTTATAGCTTTCTCTCTCCTAGGGTTTCTATCTCTCTCTAGAAATCTCTCTAAATCTCTCTGTTCTGATCTGTTTCTTCCACTTATCTAGCTCTAATCTCTTACTTCCTTACCTGTTTTACTGTTATCTTACCTTCCTAAACACAGAAAATACAAAAACAACAGAAAACCTAGAAAATGAATTGTCATGGCATGACAGACAGTCCATAAAACCATGTATTGTGACACTTATGGAGATGATTCAGATGTATTGATGATAAAGAATTTGTTTGTCCTCAAATTGATATAACTAATACACGAAGTACAAGATGATGCGAAGATCATACATGAAGATATTAATAATTAAAAGTCAATTCTTGAAGATGTAAAATAGGAAACAATTCACATTGACTTTATTATTCCTCAACGGTATCTCAATGGTTTCCAAAAGATCATGTTCAACACGCATCGAGTCCTATTCGAGGATTATGGATTCTTCTTCATTATAAAACTAGTGGTTGAGCTTTTTTCAAAAATGAGGAGAATGACACGGAACAAGGAACACAACAAAGAGGAGTGTTTAGGAGTCCAGCACATGCGGCTAAGCTAAGACAAGGAAATAGCTTTCAGAACAAAGGACTAAGGAAAGAAGCCTATATGACAAAGAATTGGGATGATACAGGAGATGTCACAGAAACTCAAAGCTTGAAGCATTTTAAAGTTGACCTTTTCTTCACTCAAGTCTCAAGGAAGGCGAAGATGCAATAGAATGGTTGAGAGATTGTGAAGAATATTTCTCTATTTGAAGTAAGTGACATCAAGAAGGCTGCTATTGCAACCAGGCATATGAGTGGTACTCTAAGATCTTGGCATATGTCATTTATAGTAGGTAGAGGAAGGATGACTTAGCAGCAGTTTGCTCAAGCCTTCTTGGCTAGGTTTGGAAAACTAGAAACTGGAAACTGAGTTGGTCATGGTCTTTCACAAATTCAAAAAATTGCAACAAGTTACCACTGTGGAGGCCTACTTTGATGAGTTTGAGAAATGTAGAGGCCAACTACTCGGTAATATTCCAAGTTTTCGTGAATATTTTTTAGAGAACTTCACTGGTGACTTGCAGGGTGAAATAAGGGGGATGCTTAGGCTTTTATAACCTAAGTCATTGAAGCAAGCTTTGAGATTGGCCAGGTTCTATGAGCAAACACAAGTCAATCAACCTAGGAGGGGCAACAACTTCAGGAGGGAATAAATTAGAAGCTATCCACTAATAGCTATAAATCATATCTTAAAGTATTTCTTCTCCCAATATACCCCAAGTGATCGTTATGTGTTTGCTTAATCTTTGGCTCATTAGGCTGATTTATTAGACTCTTTTTTTGGGTTATGGTCAATTACAAAAACTTTAAATACCTAACACAAACATGACTACTCGAACTCTTATTACCAAGAAGAAGAGGGGAGTTACCGCTACGCTAAGTTTTGCGTCCTAATTAAATCATGCAATTATTCTTATTATATAGGTCGCTTTCATGATAATGTTCATCTCATCTGCAGTTACAAAACCCCAAGGTAGCCACTTTACTTCAGTAATCACCGAAGCCTATGTCCCCTTGATTCTTATTCTACATGAGTCGTGACTTATGTCAAGTCCACTCTGTCTAGATATTATAAAAGGATTTGACAACCCCTCATAATCTACAACAATAAAATAATTAAAACAATTTAGCTTACCAACATACATACATACATATATATATATATATATATATATAGGCAAGTGCTCATATGAGACCTCCACTTAAAATGAGAACTGAGAATGAATCCCAGCCTCACATTTTAATTAAAAGATTAAAATCTTAACCGTACAAATAATATAAATCTAATTATATTCCCTCGGTTCTTCCAAACCCCATTTCTATCTCTCTCACTTTCACCCACTACCATCAATCTTCTTCTATCTCGTTACCATGTTGTCATCACCGGAGAAGCGTTGCCACCATCAGACGCCGTCACCACTTGTTATTGCCATCTTTGCTCCGATCTGTCATCATTACTCCGATCTGCTATCGTTGCTTCAATTAATTAAACTATCACCAATCGATTTAGCCACTGAAGATACACATCACATCACGTAAGGCGTATTTCACACTTATAACTGCTCAAATCTGAATTTTTTCGTTATGGATGGTTATGGCGATGACAATGAATATGGTGGCGGTGGGGGAGAGGTTGATGGTGATTATAGTGGAGATGGTGCTGATGACGAAGGTTATGGTCGAGATGCTCGTGATAAATATGGTATTAGTAGTTTCTTTTACTGATTTGCTTACAGAAAAATTGGTGATTTGCATTGGAATTTAGTGATTTGTGTTGAATTTTTGATAATTTGGGAAATAATTTTGGTGATTCATAAAGATATAGTAGTGACGGTGTGCTGGATATTGTGGGTGGGTGGTGTTGAGGACAATTACTGGTCAGTTAGAAGTAGTGGTGGTGATATAGTGAAGTTTAGGTAGTGACGATAGTTAGATCTGATTGTTTTTAGTGATTTACGTTCAATTTTTGGTGATTTTGATTTAAATTTTGGTAATTTGTGTAAAAGTTTTGGTGATTCGGAATGAAATTTGATGATTTGAAGGTTGTGCGATAACAGTACATTAATGGTGATTTGAGTTTTAGTTATTCTCGATCTGATTTTGGTGACTTGTAGTGATGGTGGCGACAATATTGTAGTGATGATGATGGCGATAAATATGTTGTGATAATGGTGGAAATAATTTAGGCGACACAAGTTTGATGGTAATGATTTGATGGTTGTGCTTATGATGGTGGTGGTTGTGATGAGAGTCTCGTGACGAAGTCTGTAGTAGCAGGAATAGTGGGATGGAAGCAGTGATAAATACGTTTGTGTTATATATTGTATTTATATTTGTAATAATTTTGTAACTGGGGTCTCAATTCTCATTATAAGTAGCAGTGTTGTTTAAGGCGCTAATTCTAAAAAAAGCGCAAGACCTGATTTTGAAGCACGACTCGCGAAGCGCCATTAATCGCGCGCTTTTTGACCGAAAAAAATTATTCACAAATTTAACAAGAAAATAGTACTTGACATATCCTAAACACTCAAAAATTATAGGACACATATATAAGATGATAAATATGTCAATAATGTAGTATTAAACAATAATATTCAATAATTCAGTGCTTCAGAGTCTTTTACTTCAATCTCCGGCCCCTTAAATTCTTGTTCTTTCTCCTCATCATCTTTATTTATTAGACTTGAAGAAGATGCTCCATAAGTTGCATTTGTGTGAAACACTAAAGAGGGGTTTTTTTCTTTACCTTTCTTTTTTAAGTGTAATTTTTATATTTGGCTAATCTGAGCGCTTTTTAGCGCTTTTTGTGCTTATTAGCGCTTAATCGCGCTTCATGAGCGCTTTTTGGACGATTTCAGAATCGCACTAAATCGCACAATTTTGAATCACATACCTTGTGCCTAAGCGCGAAGCGCCATTAATAGCGCAATTAAGCGCGCCTTTAATAATACTGATAAGTAGGGTCTCATTGGAGTAGCCCTCTCTCTCTCTCACTCTCTATATATATATATATAGGCCATTGCTCCATAAAGAACACTTTTATATAAAGAACAATAAAGAACACTATAAAATCATTTATTCCAATAGATCCATTGGCCCCGCCAGGGGCACCCAATACAAAAAGTTATTATTATTTTTATCTTCTATCCATTCAACAAAATAAAAAAAAATTGAAAAAAATCACTGTTCATGATGACGTCACTGCTGATGTCATCATGAACAGTGACTTTTTTAAAAAATAAAATAAAAAATAACAACTTTTTGTATTGGATGTCATGACGGAACTCTTATATTGGATTAAATATGAGGTGTTCTTTATTGTTCTTTATATAAGGTGTTCTTCATGGAGTGCAACTATATATATATATATATATATAAAACATAGCAACAAGGATGAAAAACAAGATGGATATACCATAAGTCATGTAACTTCAAAAATAAACATATACAGTTAACATTTAACAAAATGAATAAGATTACTCGATAGTTTACCTTGATTGTCTTGATTGTCTGTCTGAGGAGGAGCGCGGACACAAGGAGGTTTTAACCAATAAGCTGAGATTACATGTGTATATGGAATACCATCATAATTATACTTGTATTCAGGTAACTCACCCCCACCATCCTCTAACAAGTTTGAATTTATAGACTTAAACCGAACTAAGTTACCGTTCTCTAAGGAGTAAACAAGGCACCTGCCATTGACAAAACGGTATATCTTGTTTGATAATACTCCGTTATTTCTCCAACCCTTTGTATTAATTAACGAAACATTAAAAATCTTTTGGCTAAAAAATAATGTGTAACCCAGCAAGGTGGTTGCAGGAATCCAAACCTTGCTTGACCGATCATACCTTTTTATACATTGTGGATGAGTGACATCCTTTGTTCCATCTGGGTCATAATATAGTATCATCGGCTCTTCATTCAACACAAACACTTTCCATCTCCTGTCTAAAAGATCATTCTGAACAAGAAGCGCGTCCACAGACAAACAGTCAAAGTTGAATTCTCCGCTAAGGATATTATAGGACGCTACTTGCCCAAAACGAGAAACAAAGTAGAAAATTCCATCAAGGATGAGAGGATCCAAAGTACAAGACCGAAAACCAGGAACTTTATTGAATTGTCTAGCAGTCCATTGTTTATCACCATTGCGATATGTTATAACAGAAATTTTGTCAGTGGAGTAAGCGTCTATCACACAGTAGACGCAATCTTGTGAATCGGGTTGGGTGGAAAAAGTTGCTGTAAATTTTATACCAGGCGGATGGTCAAATCCAGGGAGGGTGATGACTTTTTTAGTCAAGGGGGAGAACATTAAAAGGTATCTACGAGTCAAATTGTTAAACAATCGTGGTTTTTTAAAGGAGAGAAATAACCAATTGTGCTGGAGATCAAGTATAAATAAAGTTGAAGGAGGAGCTGGAATACCTAAATTTGATAACGATATATTCTGAATCGAAGCAGGGGTGGTCGATGATGATAATGGGTCAAAGATTTGAAATTGAGTGGGGCTACCGGGAATTATACGACCAAGCCATGGTAATGATGATGATGATTTAGTAGTAACCTTAGACCAGTTTTTGCAAACAACAAGAAAACGAGCCTGATCAGTGAGACAGAGTCTGCTCAAAATTTCACCCAATAGGTCCGGAGCAAGTTCAGACCATGGCACGTTGTTGGTGATTACTTGTTCTTGTTCTTGTAATTGTACTTGTTCAGATTTCTTCTTCATCTGCTTATCTTTTGAGTAATAATAACGATGAGTAACAATGACAAACAAAGGAATAGAGAGGGTCACCAAACCAAACACTTTAACGCCATTCATCCTTCTTGCTAATTCCGATTGATGAGAGACAAGAGACAAAGGTAGAGACTTAAAAACAACCTCCCCAATAAGAGCCATGTCGATTGGGGATTGTCGGAAATCGCCGATCGGGTGGGGATGGGGATGGTAAGGGTGGGATACGATATATATGTCCGTGTTCGTATTCGTGGGGGTTTTTGTGTTGATTGTGTTTATCAAGTGGGTTTGCGCCTTCTCGAAAATTATTTGAAAAAATTTGGGAACCTAGAATTGCTCTTTTTTTATTTATCTAAAGAACAATTTTTGTCTATGGAAATTGTTAAAAGTATGGTTTTTCATACTTGCTTACCAAAAAATACGTTCATCTTTTACAATTATCTTTATAATATATACAAATGCAATAGACCAATAGTGTTTTATGGACCTAATATTTTTGGTTTTGAAAGTAGGAATTTGTAAATTGTTAGGTATTCTTTTTGTAGGAATATCTCCACCCATTTATTGTAATAAATTTAAGACAGATCCATTTCTTTGTTTTCTTACAATGTTTTTTATCTCTTTTTTAGTTCCTTATTGTTAAAGATTTAGTGTTTGGTTAACTTAATAAAGTTCAAGTAAAAATTGAAAATTGTAATCGAACTTCAGGATTTCTATTTTTAAATTCTTGATTCGGTTAGTTATGACTCAATTTCGACTACAAAACAGATAAATAAAAAAAAATTCAAATAAAAAATTTAAAACAAGACTTAACTAGTAGTGGAACAGGAAGAATTATTTGTTTGTCTTGTTTTTCTCTGCTTTATTGTTTTTATGAGAATTACCATTGTGTGTCTTGAGATTGGAACTCTTGGTATGGTTAAATTTTAAGGAGAGTGGATTGCTACACATTTTTATGGAGGATTTTATGATTCAAAGGTGCTGCTAGGTGCTGCTGTACTTTTGATCTTCCAAATTAATTTGTCTTGGCCTGGAATGTGGTTGTATCATTGTCTATTGTTTATCAAGTAGGTGCTCCGGGTAAAGTAGTGTTAATTTTTATATTCACGTATTTCATATATTATTATTAAGTTATTATTATAGTGATTATTGATAAAAAAATGAGTATTTTAGATGAAATTGTATAAAATTATATATATGGTTCATTGTTATAGTGCCAACGTGAACATTGTTTTTTTTTGGCTGAATGGAGTCTAGGTATCCTTATTTTCGTGATTAGATTAATGTTGGATTAGGATTTGATTTCTAATTTCTATTTAATATTGTTGGTGACTTTATATATACTAGCTTAAATCCGTACGATGCACGGATTTTTTTTAAAATATCATATGAATTTTTTCATTAATTTAAGTTAATTTTTTAAAACATTAATTTTGGAAACATTATTGATTTGATAATAAATATATAAATGTTATCCATGATATTTCTAGAAATGGAGAGATTTTAGTCAGAAATATAGAAAAGATATTTCTAGAAATGGAGAGATTTTAGTCAGAAATATAGAAAAGATAATAGGTTTTAGTTGAAAAAAGTAGTTGGTTAATTATTAGTAATTATAAAATAATTCTTTTATTTTATTAAATATAATGCCCGTGATATGATTAGAAAAAGAGATGATTTAGTTAGAAAAAATTAAAAAGGTAACATGTTCTAGGTGAAAAAGGTAATTGATTAGTTTATACTATTAATAATTTAATTACTTTATTTTACTAAATACAATTGCTCGTAATATTTTTTGAAAAGAAGAAATTAATATTGTACTTGATATTTCTATTAAAAGAGGGATTTTAGTTAGAAAATATATAGAAGATGATACGTTTTAGCTGAAAAGGATAATCAGTTAATTATTAATATTAGAAAATTATTAGTTTATTGTATTAAATAGAAACGCCACTGATATAATTGGAAAAAGAGATATTTTAGCTAGAGAAATAGAAAGGTAACGTGAAAATTAAAAAAATTATATGATTTATGTGAAAAAGTTAATTGATTAGTTTATATTAATTATAATTTAATTAACGCAATCGACTACTTACCATTAATTTAATTAATTAATTTTATTTAATATAATTTAATATATTCATGTTTACGGATTATACTAATGTTTCCTTATTATAAACAACATATACAGATTTTTAATATATTTTATTAATAATTGAAAAATATGATGTAATATTTTCGGGTATATATTAATGATTGTAAGATTAGTTTTAAATTAAAAAGGTAACGTGTTTTAATTTGAAAGGAAATATTTTATTAATAATTGAAAAATATGATGTAATATTTTCGGGTATATATTAATGATTGTAAGATTGGTTTTAAATTAAAAAGGTAACGTGTTTTAATTTGAAAGGAAATATTAATGATTGTAAGATATGATACGATTGATATTTTTATAAACAACGCATTCATATTTTTAATATATTTTATTAATAATTGGAAAATATGATGTGATATTTTCGGGTATATATTAATGATTATAAGATTAGTAGGTGTTTATAAAAGGTAGTATCTTCAATTAAAAGTAAATGTGTAAAAAGGCAATCAACTACTTACCATTAATTATATTATGTTATTATTTATTTTAGGAGTTTTAATAGTATATATATCATATATATATATATATATATATATATATATATATTTCTTTATAATGAAGGGTAAATAAGTAAATTTAATTAGTACCAAAAAACAGGTACCAAAACTTTTAATGTTTCGGCTTTTATATAATAGTATATATATATATATCAATTTCATAACAACAATTTGATATGTAAACTAATAACAAATAAATAATAAAAAAAGAATATAATAAATATTAGAAAAAGAACCGTGCAATTATTGTGCAATGTACGAATTATAAATTAATATATACAAATGCAATAATATTAGTTCCATTTATTTCATCATTTCAATTTATCTTTTGACGACGAGGAGTAATAACGAGTAATAATCACAAACAAAGAAATTGAGAGGTCGCACTCCTTGCTCGCGGGGCAGCATACCTAAAAAAGAAAGGTTTTGGAATTGCTTCTATTTTCGGTCAGGGTCACCAAACCAAACACTTCAAGGCCATTCATCCTTCTTGCTAATTCACTTTCCAACAGCTTTCAACCCTAAAATAACTTATCATGTCACCAAATCAAGTTACATCTGTATTAATACTAGTTTTTATCATATTATATAACTAGGTGAAAAAACCGCGCTTCGCGCGGTTCGTGAAAAATACTTTTAAAAAGTACAAGAATAAACGTAAATATAGCTCCTCATTATTCAAGGTTCCTTGGCTGTCATGGCTGTCTTCGGAGATCATGTACATAGGGAAAGGCACTTTGTCGTTAATAGCTCTTTTACATTCCCCTCAAGGATTCCGCAATGCCTCTTCACTACAGTACCGCAGTGTCTTGTCACCGACAACCTTGACAACATTGTGTCAATCATGATCAGGGATGTGTTGTAAACACCTCAGAGCATTTTTGAAGGCTCTATTTTGCTTCGTGGTTCAAGAGCCGGTCCCATGTAAAGACACTGATTCCTTGCGATCGAATAATTAGACAGTAAATTAAGTGAAGATGAATATTAACCAAGAATCCCTACTCATGAAACAAATAACATAGATAACAAAAAAAATTCTAACGCCTTATACATGCATAGAATTAGTTAAAGAAAAAGAAACATTAACTAAACTTTTAAACAAATTATAACAACATTCAATAACAAAAATAGTGAAATAAGGGTAATCAAGCATCCTTAGATTTATAATAGAAGGAGGCAAGGCTGTTCTTGAGCTCGGCATTGTATACATCTGCCTTCTCCTGTTGGACTACATGACCCCCATCCTTGACGTATACCAATGTTGTATCACCTCCCAATTGCCTGCAATTTTCAATAATATTATTTATTAATTTTATGTCAAGAAAATGAAGCAACCAAAAATTTTAGGAACGACAAATGAAATACATTGTAAAGGGACGAGTGAGATACCGCAACATCCTGTACATAGATAAGTGAGATATCATTGAACCAAAAATATGTAAAAAAAAGGACTTTACCTTTTTGTGTCTTCGGCAGTTTGGGAAGTGAAGATCTTGTCATCGTCTCCCCATATCAAATGAACCTCCTGCAACAATGAACACATCAAACATAGCATACATTTCAAGATATGAACATATCACACGTGTACCAGCAATTCAGCAGCTTTTGTATGTTAAACGAACTAACTAACCTGGCTTAATTTAATAGGTCTCACTTCATTGTCAGGAACCACCCAAGCTTCTGCTAATTTAGCTCTTTCTTTCCTATTGTTATAAAACTCCTGCACTCAGCAAACATTAATACCTTAGTTTTTACCACTAATTCAATACATTATTTATATCAAATACTTCTGAATGTGGAGTATTCAAATCTTGATGAAATTAAACTAAATCCGTTTTTTCAGACTATGTAAATAAGAAATATGGTTAGAAACTTATATTAAATGGTACGAAAAGATAAATATTGAGAAATTCTAAAGAAATATAGGACGAAAATTACGGAATTACCTTTAAAAAGTCTTTGGCAACAAAACCAGGCATACTAACAGGTCCATGATTACAGATGGTGAGAAAAGCCATCAAACCCCTAAGGTCTCTACAATTTATCGGTCAGCACAGCCCTCTTTCAATCTAAACAAAGAAAAAATTAGCTTTAATCCAATATTAAAGGATTAAGAATATCTCAGCCAAAGTTTTTAAATCTACTCTATTTAATATTTGTACATATAGTTTATTAAAAAATGGATGTAAGCATGTCCAAAGATTAAAGGTTTATGCAGTATGTAGAAGTATTCTCACCGCAAGAGCATCGGACACATGCTCTAAATGATTTGTCAAGCTCGAAACAGTAGTAGACATGCCCTTCTTAGTAACATACATGAGGTCTGAGAATGATAAACCCTATGAATACCAAGCATATAACAGAAAAGATTAGATAAAATGGGTATAAAGGCATAAATCACTCTCCAAACAAATGTAAGATGAAGGATACTTATGATACCTTCCACCACATGTATCCATAACCTACAGTAACCCACAGTTCCAAGTACAGCAGCTGGTACTATCAAGGCTGCTGCATTACCTGTATTAAAAATGCAGTAAAGATAGTTAATTAAGATTAACTCTTTTAGATTCAGAGGAAGTTCCACAAAAGAGCACTCACGACTATTATGAATATCTAATGTAAGATATCGTAGGTTGGAAAACTTAGAAAGACTATACGGTTCATTTGGAGAGAAACTCTGGCTCTCATACCCAAGCTCTAACAATACCAAAGAAGACAGACTTTGAATCACAGGAAGCCACAAGCTTAAATTAGAACTCAGTCTTAGATTTTCTAACTTCATCTCTGTTACAATATCAGGCAAAACAATTGTATCCATGTTCTGTAGGTCAAGACGTAATGTATCTTCATAATCAGATGTGAAGCAAGAAATGACAACAGAAGTAGGTCAAGACGTAATGTATCTTCATAATCAGATGTGAAGCAAGAAATGACAACATATGTAATTAGCGGGGTTTTCTGGGTATCACATGAGCCCCACAGCTCTTCACCTTAACTTCTCCAATAGGAACTTGACATTCATAATCAGAATACAATAAGCTTGTAATAGAAACCTTAATTATGTCTCCACTTTCCATTGAGATATTCTCTCCTGTAATGCATTCTACCCTCGACTATACTGCACCCACCCCTTCTGTATTGTACCATAAGTAAATGAGATAATCCATTTTGATATCCTTTGTTTTGTAACATGGCTTGAAGCCATGTTACAAAAAGTATTGCAACTCTATGCTTCAAGGGTCCTCTCCAAACGTAGTTATGTCAAGAAAGGTGTTTCAGCATGTCAATACTTCTATTCCTCTAAGCTTCTATACAACACACAATTGTCTAACAAATTGAACTACTAAAAATGCACAGGATCTTAAAAAAATAACCAATATGGAATAGGTACATTTTTTGAAAAAATCACAGTAAATATATTTTGAAGATTATGGCATATGTATGTGCCTGGAACCAAGGTATTTGGACCACAAAATTATGGCTTTGCAAAAACCCCAACTATAGGATCATCTGGATATTCAAGTTTGCACGACATACCTCCGATGCTTGGATTTGATTCACTGAGAACCATCTGCAGTTGTTGTTGTTCTACTCCTTATCACCTTATGCTTGAAAATTAGAATTAGTAGAGTTTTAATATCGACAGAAAGAAATTAGAACAGATAGTGTATGGAGGCAGATAGTGAAACTGAAAGGTAGTACCAAACTAAATAGATAGAAACAGCAAGTTCCAGTTACATGTTTATTTATTTTGGCATGGGACTCGCAGTATTCATTCACTCAACAACTAATTGTTCAAGAAATCAAAGGCAAAAGAAGATGGGGACAAGCGAGGGCTTGAAGCCATGCTACAAAAAGTATTGTATCTCTATGCTTCTAGGGTCCTCTCCAAACGTAATAATGCCAAGAAAGGTGTTTCAGCAGGTCATACTTCATACTATGCCTCTAAGCTTTTATAGAACACACAATTGTCTAACAAATTTAACTACTAAAAATGCACAGGATTTAAAAATATAACCAATATGGAGCACGTACATTTTATGAAAAAATCACAGTAAATATATTTTGAAGATTATTGCATCTATATGTGCCTGGAATCAAGGTATTTGGACCACGAAATTATGGCTTTGCAAAAATCCCAACTACTTTGATCAGAAAAGAAGGCTATTCAAAAGTTGCATATCAGGGAAGACATATAGAGAATATATAAGCCTTCTTTTTATTCATGTAACAATTTCACTCTTTTCTGGTAAATATACACTTGAAACCTAAAAAGCATAAAAGAAATATTGACCTGCCCCCCCCAACACACACACAAACACACTGTGTGTTAGTAATTGATCCTAGACATGTATTGTGCTTGCCTATTACAGGCAGACCTTGATTGCTGATAGGTAAATGTGAAAATCATAAAGCACAAACAACAGAAAGCAGATAGGGAAACTGAAAGTCAGTACCAAACTAAATAGATAGAAACAGCAGGTTCAAGTTACATGTGCATTTTTTTGGCATCACCCAATCTTCTGCATCGCCCTTCAAGTCGGAAAGGTAGCTGTATACCATAGCTAGGAGAGAGCAACCACAAATTTAGACCATTATAAAGCACTTTCACAGTGAAACATATGAAGTACACACAATTAACAGACTAAAATTCTCAAATTACAGACCAAAGTTGACCAATGAATTGCTATACCAATTCACCAAAATTTCGAAAATGGACACAATGGACACATATACAGGCAGAACAAACAATAAATATGAATAACAAAACCTAGCACTTTTACAGTGAAATATATGAAGTACACACAATTAACAGACTAAAATTCCCAAATTACAGACCCAAGCAGACTAATGAACTGTTAAACCAATTCACCAAAATTTTGAAAATGAACACATACATAAAATTCCCAAATTACAGACCAGAGGAGACCAACATGAACAACAAAACCTATATAGGACAACCAATTGAGTACCTTTTTCAAAAAATTGCTCGGTAGAATGATCCGGTGACACTTGACCATTGTTATTGGCAGGGAATATTTATGTAGATGTATAGATGCAGGCAGGCAGAGGGTCTTCGGTTACCAAAGTGCGTAACCGGCAAGATCGTTAGGATTCTTGCATACAAATAATTACGGGGAGGCAGGAAGACATAGAGTTTCACCATAAATTATAGACAGACGTGAATGAACGAATGAATTATAGACAGATGCGTGAATGAATAATTGGGAACGAATAATTGACATAAAAAAGAAAAATTAAAGAAAATAGAATGAGAGAAGAGGAGATTCTAGAGGAGCCACGTAAGCCTCCCGAGTTTTTCCTTTATATAGAGGTATAGATTTGTTTATAAAATTTAATTTTGATTTTAGTCACTTTTTCTTTTATTTTTAAAAATATTTTTTTTCCAATTCTATCTATCTATTAATATATATTAAAATTCAACAAATATTGTTATTTTAATGGGTGTGAAATTACAGTTTTACCTCTATTTTTTAAAATATTACAAAAATGTCATCCTTTAATAATTATATAAAAAATAATGAAATTATGCTTGTGTTGAGATTCGAACCTTAACTAATTGTGCTATAGTTGATTCTAAGTTTTGTTTAAATATCCTATAAGATAAATCATCTTTCTTCTCTTTTTGTCTCGTCCTCTTTTTTTTAGTAAATGAAATGTTGGTTCATATATTTTTCCAAACTATTGAATAATTCAATATTATGATATATAATATTATAAAAAATATTTTAATCGACTAAGCATACTCTACAATTCTCTTTTACCATTTTAAATAATTGAAATATTTAGAAAAATTTAAAATTTTGTTAAAAATAATTCAAAATTATAATATAAAAACCATTTCAATTTACCCAATTTTTTATTGAACTTCTTTATAGTGTAATAAATATTAGACTAAAAAACAAAATCAATGAGTTTACATACACCTCTATTATAAACGGACAATTTTACTAAGATAATTATTTATATTATATTCAAATATTTAATTTGATAAAGTTCATTTCACACAATTGAAAATTATATTATTAATCTAACAATCATAAGTATTCATATGATTAATATCGTATGAATATTTATACAAATTATAAAATATTTAGTTCAAAAAATTGGTATGCCATATCACAAAATAATTATAAAAAATTTCGATAGATAAAAATCTTATTGTTTATCATATTTTTATTTACAAAATTATTTTAATATATACAATTTCAAATGAGAAATTAGTTCGGTAGACATTTATAAACCAATTCAACAACGCGGCTTTCACCTCGAGCTTATTATAATAATGCATACACATCTATCTATATAATAGTGCCTGAAAAGCTTTTGCCTACAGTCTAATTTCAGATTTTGAAAATGCCCTTATAGTTCTTGGTAATTACAAGCATACCTGACAGCAAAACAAAGCCGCTAGCCGAATATATATACACACGTACTGACATAAGTAATAGTGCCGAATACAGATACCAAGAATTCAAATTCAAAATCAATTGTAATACCAAGGATTCTAATGGAGATCCATTACAAATTTAAATTACTTACTCTCTTTTCCGTCAAATCTTCATTAACTGAAAACAAGTTCTCTCTCTAAATATTCTCTCAGTTCTACTAATCTTACTTACTACAATTGTTTGATGGTATTGTATATTTAAGTTTAAACATCAATTGTTTGATGAGATGAAGATAAATGGTTCTAACTTTTCATCAAATTTCTCTTCTTTTATCTCGGATTTCTGTTCCATTATTTTTATATTATGTAATGTTTTTCATATCTTTGTTGTTCTTTAATTCAGATTGGGATTTGCACACGATATATTTGAAGCAGGACTAAGGTTCAAAATTGGTAAGTATTTGCATCATGTTGCTTTTGTTTTGACTTGATATATTTCTTATATTTTGAGATATACGTGTTTTTTATTTGGACATGGGCACTCTATTTGTGCAAGGAGTAGCATCATTAAGTTTTAAAGTTTTTCGGTTCATCTGTTAAATTTTTTTTGGACATTCTTATATTTTTATATTTGTATTTCTATTTTGAACATCATTAGAGCTTTCGTCTCCTTTCTTATTTCTGCACTCCAAGCTTTTGTTATCACTCCTCATTGTTGATTTGTTCACTTTTTTACCTTCATTTATTTTAGTAATGATTGATGAGCTATTTTGCTCAATTGATACTCCATCTTTAAACTTGGTGCATAGGTGCTTAAAATTAAAATTAAATATTAAGATGTTAAAATTTTATTTTAAGATTTAAAAAAAACACAATTAAATATTTTTGTTATTTTTAATATTTATATGTAATAAAAAAATAAAATTTAAACTTATTCAATATAAATATAAAATTGAATGTTAAGCATGACTATTACTTTCTATATCTAATGTCAAAAAGTTATTTTAAAATTTAATTTAATTTTATTAATGTGTACACTTAGAGTTTACGAGGCGCGACTGTAGAGGTTTATTAGAAATATTAAATTTTGAAAAATATAAATATGTAAGAAATTCTAATTATGAATATACAAAAGAGTATTATTTTTCTAAATATACAAAGTTTTTTTTAAAAATATTTATTAGAATTTATCACCAAAGGCGAGACCGATGAGATTTATTACAAATATTAAATTTAACATACAGTAATATGTTAAAATTTTTATTTAAGTTTATTATTTCATTAATATGTAGAATTCGAGGTCTTGCCGAAGGCGAGGCCGAGGAGGATTATTATAAATATTATATTTTAAGTAAAACATTATCTTAAAAATTTTAATTATAAATATAAAAAACGGTTACCTTTTTAAATATAAATAAAATATTTTTTCAAATGTTATAAAATAATTCTAATTATAAATATAAAAAACATGTCTAAACTACTTTCCGTTTATTCATATGGTCATTAAGGCTTCGCCGGTGATAAGATTATTACTTATAAATATTAAATTTAATTCGTAAAGAAGATATTACACAAATTTCATTTAAATATACACAAATTTTTTTATTATGTAATAAGATCATTATTTTTTAACTAACAAAAATTTGTCTAAATTAATTTTTATTTCATTAATGTGTAAAATTCGAGGTCTCGCCGAAGGCGAGGCCGAGGAAATTTATTATAAATATTAAATTTAACATACAATTATATCTTCAAAATTTTAATTATGATCATACAAAATTATTTTTTTAAAAATATATACATAGTTATTTTTCAATTTTTAAAATTATATATATGGGTACCGAAAAAAGGATCAATAAATTTTTTTTATAATATTAAATTTTAATTGCCATATTTTAATACATTTATAGTTTAAAATCATCAACGTCAACATGACATATATTTCCAACAACAAAATTTATTTAAGTTTATCATTTCATTAATATGTAGAATTCGAGGTCTCGCCGAAGGCGATGTCGAGGAGGATTATTATAAATATTATATTTTAAGTAAAAAGTTATCTTAAAAATTCTAATTATAAATATAAAAAAATGGTTACCTTTTTAAATATAAATAATTATTTATTAAATTTCATTCATAAAGAAGATATTACAAAATTATAACTATGAAATATATAAGTAACAATTACTTATTTAAATATACACAAATGTTTTTTTATTATGTGGATAAAAAAAAGAAACAACTTTGTTGACAATTACATATTTTTGTTTGGTCAGAAGAGTCCTCCGACTTTTTTGGTTTTGGATTAGTGATTGGTTTTGATATTTTTATTTTGTAATATGAAGAGAGTAGAGGATAGGCTCATTACATTCAAAAAAAGATATGGGAATTTATCATAAGTAATTGAGCGTGAGAGCCAAATGAATGGAAAGATTCATGTTTGGTTCGGGAAGGGATCGTGGAAGTTTTTAAATGAATGGAAAGAGAATCTACTTTCATTAAGTGATTTATTAGATAATAAGTTATTATATTTTTAACTAACAAAAATTTTTCTAAATATATTTTTATTTCATTAACGTGTAAAATTCGAGGTCTCGCCAAAGGCGAGGCCGAGGAGATTTATTATAAATATTAAATTCAACATACAATTATATCTTAAAAAAATTTAATTATGAACATACAAAAAAATAATTTTTTAAAATATATACATAGTTATTTTCAAATATTAGAATTCACACAATTTTGAATAAAACATATTTAAGTTACTTTTTATTTAATCATATATATGGTGAGAGATCTTGGAGTTAGTGGGATCGAGAATTTTTTTAAAGTCATATACGATGTAATATTTGATCAAAATTTTCAATTCTTGAAAATGAAGAAAAAATAAGCTGCAATGGGAATTAAGGAACACTAATAAAACATCTCAGGTTTTTTCCTTATTTATTGCTAATACTCAATAACTAATACAAATATTAATTTCTTCTTTTTCTTTTCTAACAGTCATCTTCATTAACATACCACATGGATGGAATGTCTGACCTCATGTTCCAATCACCTCCCATAGGAGTAATCAGCTTATGTAACAACGCACTTTCAATTATGAACTAATGTTTAAGAAAACCCTATGTATTGTCAACTTTCCTTTTAAGTAATTTTTTTTAAAGAATCAACGCCCATCAATGCGGGTTTATCTACTAGTATACATATACCCCGTAGCAGACTCGATGGATATTAGGGGTTATTTTTGGGCTTCAAGTCGTTGGCCCGTAAACACGCACCACATTTCAATCATAGTAATATTTTGACTCAATGCCTTTTCTAAAAAATATGTTTTGTATTTTATAAAACTTTTATTTATAATAAAAATAGAGTTAATTGAAAGAAATTAAATATGTTTTATATTTACTATATATAAAAATATTGAATACAAAAAAGGGACTGAATTGTAAAAGAAATATGCAAAATCAAATTATAAAACATGGCAAAATTTTTGAATTTACATTATAAATAAAACAAAAGCCAAAAAATTACACAAAAAGAGTATCTGATATGGGCTGAAAGTAAGCCCTAGAAACACATTTAATGATACATTGAATGAGCTTAGATGGTCCAAAGTCAAAGCCCAGTTATGAGGCCCAAAACCCTAAATTATGATAATAAATTTGTAGTTAAATAAATCAGCTAAACCAGGACTCCGTCATTGAGTCCAATGGAGACCCAAACTCTTTAAAGAGTAGTCCGCAAGTCACACAAGTCCAATTCAAATTAGCCTTCCTCTTGGAAGGATCTAGAATTCTATCTAAAACGGGTATCTTGTCCAGCAAGATACCAAACCCTAATTCCAAGGCCCCGAGGCCTATATAAGGACCTGTTCCTCCACTAACAGAACTACGTTTTGACTGGCTTGATTCTTGATATTTGCAAGATACATAGGCATCTTGTGAGGACCCGAGTTAAGTCACGAAACACTTGATCAGCCATTAAAGCTCGAAACTCTTCCAAACCTTAGCATTCCATACGTAATAAATACACCCTACTTTTTATTCCACATCATTTGGCACCGTCTGTGGGAACCGAATATCAACCATGGTAACAACACGAAGAACAGCATCCGAGGCCATCCCCGCTGCTTCTGTTCCACCCGCTTCTGTTCCACCCGTTGTCACTGAACAAGGGACCTTACCCCATCAACAGGGACGGGGACGATCAACCCAACTCAAGTTCCTCAACCTACAGGGACGAATCCCCATGCGGTGAGGACTCTACCAGTGGTCGTCCCACCAGGCCGAGAGACCAACCAATTTCAGATTGTAGTCTCTCCCCTACCTCTGAGTAGTCTCCCACCGCTTCAAGGAATCTCCACCCCGACGCTCCCTAGGAACACCAATCCGATGTACAGATTACCTAACTATCCACCAAATCCAAGGGACCCTGGACCGAGCGGTCATGCGTTACATGAGCCGTACCAGCCTCCTTACATTAGAGGACTGAATCCTCCTGAACCAGGATACTATGATTATTCTGGCCCCTATACTGACGATTCCTCCTCTGAGGATGATGATCGCGATGAAGACCCGAGGAGGCGACGTGCAAGTAAGGAACCGCGAAGTAGAAATAGAGGAAACTGTGATGAGTTACCATTGACAGCTGCTGAGAGGATCAAGGCTTATGAGGCCGAGATTCAGAAATTGAAGGACGACATGGCTAGGGAGCAAGAAATGCAGAATCAGAATCAGACTCGACCCCCTCCGACTTCAGGAGGTGTTCCCTTTATTGATTTGGAGAGGTCCTCAAGGAGACAAAGAAGGGCTGAGGCTCCAACTGGAAGAACTACAAGGGTCCCCAAAGAGTAACCCCAAAGATTTGATGCCCTTAGGAGATCCTGATGATCCAACCCCTCCATTCACTGAGGAGGTAATGAACGCACATATCTCCCGAAAGTTTAAGATGCCTACGATCAAAGCTTACGATGGAACGGGAGATCCCGCAACTCACGTAGGAACGTTTTCGAGCGCACTATTACTAAAGCCTGTTAATGATGCCCTTAAGTGTAGGGCGTTCCCTCAAACCCTGTCATGCATGGCACAACGCTGGTACAGCCATCTACCCCCAAATTCAATTGGCTCTTTTAAGGAGTTGAGTACCGCTTTTGTCAGCCAATTCATCAACGGGAGAGTTCATGAGAAAAGCTCTGCATCCCTTATGTATGTGGTACAAGGGAAGAATGAAAATCTGAGGGATTATCTCAAGCGATTCACTAAGGAGACACTCAACATCACTGATCTGGAAAATAAGGTGGCTATGGTAGCCCTGCAACTCGGAACCACGGATCTCTTTTTTAAGAGGTCGTTGGCAAAACATCCCCCTAAGAACATGGACGAGCTCCAACGAAGGGCTGATAAGTATATTAAGGCTGAGGGTAGCATGAAGAAGGAAGTCGCAGTAGGCAATGGAGGAAGTAACAATGACTCTAGGAAGAGGAGGACAGAATATGATGCCAAGGACAAATACCCGCGCACGAATAAGGATGCAGATTCAGCTCCTAAGAAGGGGAGTCCAGGGCAAAGGTTTACAGAGTATGCAAGGCTGAACGCCCCCAGGAGTCAAATCCTGATGGATATAGAGAAGGAAAGGGACATACGATGGCCAAAGCCACTAAGGACTGATCCCGATAAAAGAAACAAAAACCAGTACTGCCGATTCCACAAAGACGTGGGACATGATACCGACGATTGCAGGCAATTGAAAGATGAGATCGAGTTCCTGATCCGGAGAGGGAAGTTGAATAAGTTCTGCAAAGATGAGGATCGTGGAAACCCAAGAAGGGACTATGATAGGAAGGACGAAGATCGTAACCACAATCCGCAGCCCCGGGGGCCGGTAATAAACATGATTTTTGGAGGGCCAACAGCTGCCGGGACAAGCAGAAATTCTAGAAAGGTATATGCACAAGAGCTAATGCATATTGTTGGAGAAGCACCGAAGCGTGCGAAGACTGAGGTCTTAATTGGATTCAATGACTCGGACCTCGAAGGGATGAAGTTCCCCCATGATGACCCGCTGGTTATCTCACCGGTGATAGGCAACTCCCAAGTGAAGAGAGTCTTGATAGACAACGGGGCTTCAGTGGATATCATTTTCAATGATGCCTTCTTGAAAATGGGTTATACTGATTCACAACTAACGCCATCTAACATGCCCATATATGGGTTCAACGGAGTGGAGTCGAAAGTTGGAGGAACAATTCAACTACCCATGACCATAGGGCAGGAGCCATGAGAAGCCACTCAGATGTTAAATTTCTTGATTATCAAGGCCACTTCCACCTACAATGCTATTTTAGGTAGGATGGGACTCCATGCATTTAAGGCGGTTGCCTCTACCTACCACTTGAAGATTAAGTTCCCAACCAGAAACGGTATGGGAGAAGAGAGAGGAGATCAGAAAATGGCAAGGAGTTGTTATGTGGCCGCTTTGAGGCCTGATGGAATTGAGGGGCAGGTCCTCCCAATTGAAGATATGGATGTCCGTGAGGATGAAGAACAGAGAGGAAAACCAGCAGAGGACTTGGTTCCCATACCCCTGGAGTTGGGAGATTCTGAGAAAGTTACTTACATCGGGGCATCTCTGGAGGAGCCTTTGAAAAACAAGCTGATTGTTTTCCTACAAGCCAACAATAATATGTTTGTATGGACAGCGGCCGATATGCCAGGGATAGATCCCCAACTGATAACACACAACCTAAATGTGGATCCGGACCGGAAGATGATTAAGCAAAAGAAAAGAAATTTCGCACCTGAGAGGCAAGAGGCCATAAAACAGGAGGTTGACAAGCTCCTAGAGACAAGCTCCTAGAGGCAGGTTGACAAGTTCCCGGAATGGTTGGCAAACCCTGTGATGGTCAAAAAGGCTAATGGAAAGTGGAGGATGTGTATAGACTTTATTGATCTAAATGACGCATGTCCAAAGGATTGTTTCCCCCTGCCAAGGATTGACATGTTGATAGATGCCACGGCTGGGCAAGAGATGTTAAGTTTCATGGATGGCTTCAATGGCTACAACCAAATTAAGATGCATAAAGATGACATCCCTAAGGTATCATTCATCACTGATTTTGGTGTGTATTGTTACCTAGTCATGGCCTTTGGATTGAAGAATGCAGGAGCCACCTATCAGAGGTTAGTAAACAAGATTTTTGCCCATATCATTGGGAAGACTATGGAAGTCTATGTAGACGATATGTTGGTAAAAATCCTACACAAGGCAGATCACATTGGACACTTACGTGAGGCGTTTGAAGTGTTGAGGCACCATAAGATGATGTTGAACCCGACCAAATGTGCTTTCGGTGTTGGATCAGGGAAGTTCTTGGGCCTCATGGTCTTGAAACGGGGAATCGAGGCTAACCCCGACAAGATCAAGGCTATCATAGACATGGAACCACCACGTTCCATAAGGGACGTACAGAAGTTAACAGGAAGGATTGCAGCGTTAGGGAGATTCATCTCCAAGTCTGGGGACAAGTGTTTGTCATTTTTCAAAACTTTGAAGAAGGTAAAAAACTTTGAATGGACAGAAGAGAGCCAAGAGGCCTTTGAGCAAGTGAAGAAATATATGGTCGAGGCCCCGTTATTGGCCAAGCCGAGTATGGGCGAAATCCTTTATCTGTACATGGTAATCTCGGATCAGGCCATGAGTGCTGTGCTTGTGAAGGAGGAAGACAAGGTTCAGAAACCCGTATACTATGTCAGCAAGGTTTTGCACGGAGCAGAGTTGAACTACTCCACTATTGAAAAGTTTGCCTTAGCATTGGTGACTGTCTCTAGGAAGTTACGGCCCTATTTTCAGGCACACAAGTTGAGGTTCTTTCAGAACAGCCGTTGAGGAATATTTTGCACAGCCCTAAAGCCAGTGGTAGGCTCATTAAGTGGGCTATTGAATTTGGAGAATTTGATGTTAAGTACAAGCCAAGGACGGCTATTAAAGCTCAGGCACTTGCTGACTTTGTGGTTGAATGCACCATTGACAACCAAGAAGTCGGGGGGCAGGAGACACCTAAGGAAGGCAATAAGGAGGACAAGGAACCCGTGATCGAGGAGAAGGAGTACTGGATGCTATATTTTGATGGGGCATCAAAAACAAAAACAAGTGGCGCAGGCCTTGTCCTCCAAAGTCCCGATGGATTCACGATTGAATACGCCCTGAAGTTGGTTTTCCCGACGACCAACAATGAGGCAGAATATGAAGCTCTGATAGCTGGACTTGGTTTAGCAGGAGCACTAAGGGTCAAGAATCTTAAAGTTTGCGGAGATTCAAGATTGGTTGTGGCCCAGGTCAATGGAGAGTTTGAAGCAAAGGATGAAACCATGGCCAAGTACTTAAGGCTTGTGAAGGCAGTAATGACTCAATTTGATGAGTGCTACATTGAACACATTCCGAGGGAGGAAAACACCAAGGCCGATGCCTTATCCAAGTTTGCCTCCTCTGAGATAGAGAACTATTCTGGAAGTGTTTACTTCCAAGTCCTGAGGGCTCCTACCATCGATTCAAAGTTGATTACACCTATTGGGGTCAGGGAATGTTGGATAGATCCCATAAAAGCACACCTCGAGTCCGGTTGGCTCCCGACTAATGCCATGGAAGCACGAAAATTATCTGTGAGAGCGTTGAGATATGCTCTGATCGAAGGGATACTCTACAAGAAGTCTTTTATGATTCCGTATCTGAAGTGTTTGAGGCCCGAAGATGCCAAATCAGCTATTGAGGAAGTCCATGAGGGAATCTGTGGGCAGCACTTGGGGGGCAGGGCCCTAGCTCACAAGATAGTTAGACTCGAATTCTATTGGCCTGAGATGATGGCCGATGCCAAGGAGTACGTGAAAAAGTGTGATCGGTGCCAGAAGCACGCACCAGTGGTTAGGCAACCACCAGAGATGTTGACATCCATCAGCTCCCCCATCCTATTTGCTATGTGGGGAATGGATATACTTGGGCCTTTTCCTATGGCCACAACCCAAAGGAAGTTCTTGATAGTTGCTATCGATTACTTCACCAAATGGATCGAGGCCAAACCATTGGCCAAAATTACAGCCAAGCAAGTCGCGTAGTTCTTCTGGGAGGACGTCATGTGCAGGTACGGAATACCATGAATCCTGGTTACAGACAATGATTTATAATTCAACAACAAAGAATTTAGGGACTATTGTGATGAGAATGGAATTGAGCTTCGGTTCACCTCAGTTGCCCACCCTCAAGCCAATGGGCAAGCTGAGGTTGCTAATCGAATCATCCTTGATGGACTTAAGAAAAGGGTGGTACGCTCTAGAAACACTTGGGTGGATGAGTTACTACCCATACTTTGGGCATACCGCACCACCTGCAAAGTGACTACTTGGGCAACCCCATTCATGTTAGCTTACGGAGCTGAAGCTGTAGTTCCTTTGGAAATCATGCATGCATCTCCACGCGTGGAAGCCTTCGAACCCGACACCAACGAAGAAGGGATGAAGCTGGCCCTTGACCTGATTGATGAGGTAAGGGATGAAGCTAATGCTAGGAATGTGGAACATTAGAAGAAAGCCTCCTTCTACTACAACCTAAGGGTGAAAGAAAGGTTCTTCTGTCAGGGGGACCTAGTACTCAGAAAGGTTGAAGCATCCGGAGTTGGACAAAAAGGAAAGCTATCCCCCAATTGGGAAGGGCCGTATCGGGTAAAGAAGACACTGGGACGAGGATCTTATAAATTGGAGACCTTGGACGGGGTTGAGGTGCCCCGTACTTGGCATGCCCTGAACCTCAAGATTTATTATGTTTGAGCTATCCTTGTAAGGATTCAGCTGTTTATCCATTTGTTAGGAAAGTAGAAATTAGGTCGACGAAACCATTTCAGAGTCTTTTAAACTCCGAGTAGGAAGTAGAGTATCTATGTAAGGGCTGGACCCATTTCAGGATTTATACAATTATGTAACTTGATTTCCAATATTCCTCTTGTTTATATTCTACGTCTTATATGTATCAATGCATAAATAAATTGCAAGCTTATGAAAGGCCAAATACAAATGACAAAAATCAATAAAGGAAAAGCTGGAAAATGCAAAAATAAATAAGCTCGAAGGCTATAAGTTAAAGTTTACAAAACGAGATAACAAATCAAATGCCACGCAGGGCTAACAGAATGTAAACTAAGTCTGGGGAGCTTGAGATGAGGCAGACTCCTCCTCGTCATCTTGAGTCTTTGAAGCTCTTGTAGAAGAAGGAGGAGAAGTCTTGGTGGTATCTGAATCCCTTCGAAGAGGGGAAGCCTCAGGATCAAGAATCCTATCCCCATCCCCCATATTCTCATCCTCATCTCCTTCCTCCTCGGCAAGGGGAACAGGAGGAGGGTGTGGACTCGGGAAGTCTGCAAGAGAAAACAATCCAGGGTGCTTTTTGAGCACCGCCTCTAGAGCCCCATTCCAGCCGTCAGTATACTGGACAGGGAAAAGAACCTAATCGCGCCTCTCCATCAAGGCATGAAAATCCTGAGAGTCCATGTATGCATCAATGAGGTCCTCTTTCTTAGCCCTCAAGTCCACCAGCTCGGCCTGGGCACCTTCCAGCTTCTCTGCTTTCCCCTTCAACTTCTCCTCAACCTCTCCACACCTTATCTTCTCCTTCTGATACTTAGTCTCGAATGACTTGGCCTTGTTTTTCCAGGCTTTAGCCTGATGAGTCATGCTCTGGAAATGGACGTTTGCCTACAAAAATATTAGTTCAATAAGAAACTACAATATAAAAGCAGCATAAAAAGTAGTGAAAAATGACATACAGATGCTAAGGCCTGGGCTCCCAGGTGCTCGGCCTCATCCATATTTCTTCCCGATATGAAGTCCTTGTAGTCACAAGGAGTAATAGAATTCAAAGACCAATCCATCGAATGTTTTGTGGATCCTACCACAGAATCCTGTTTTCTGAAGCCCCAAGGAGGCCTATATACTGTAGACTGGACATTCACTTGCACGGGCCCGTCTTCCACATCTACAGTGACCAAATCCTGTTTTTGCACCTTGTGAGGGCGCAGAAAAGATGGTTTTGTAGCTTTGCCCCTTGTGTCAAGGGCCCTTTTCGCCCTCCTCATACGGGCAGTTTCCTCCTCACCAGGATCAGTATTTCGCATTATCTTCATAAAAGCTGCATAAACATGGAATAAAACATGGGTATAAGGTTATCAAGAAACCAAATAAATTCATGAGGGAGTGGGAAATTACCCAAGTCAGAAACAGCAGAAAGGCCCGCGGCCTTTAGAAATTCCTCATTGATGAGGTCCCAACACACAGTTTCCCCATTATCTTTGATAACCTCATCATAAGCAGCTTGTTCCTCCATGTTGAGGACAATTTTGTTTGGATTTCCATCAGCAACTTTGCAAAAAGAACTTCGAAAAAGGGTGCTCCAATCACCCCCTTTCCAAACCAGGTACATAAACTCCTCTTTCCATTTAGGGTTGTTGTCAACAACCGAGTGACCATTGAAAATATGTGGAATCTTGGGGCATTGTCTAACATAGACCCACCCCGGTTGAACAGAAGAACTATTATAAAACTAAAATATTTTCCTAAACAAGGGAACAGAAAGAGGGAAATTTTTCCTAAGGCATAAAACCATAAAAACACAAAATGGAACGCCATGCATTGGGAGGAAGTTGGCATGGGCTAATTTGAACGTCGGCCAAAAGTTTGGGAATGAATTCATGAAAAGGGAACCTAAGCCCAGCTATGAGGGCATCCCTAAAAACACATAGCCCATTGGGCCTCCAATGGCAAGGCCTGTCACCAGGCCCAGCCTTGACAAGTCTGTAGGGGTTTTTTTTTTAATTTTCATAAGTTTTATTATAACCCTTAATTACATTTTCATCATGAATTTGTTACAACAGTTATAAGCATCTAAATCCACTAAGGATGGATAATCATCTCCACGAAGATTGATCATTTCAGTTAAACTCATGTAAGAGGAACGAATTTCGATATCGTTACCTCTTTTTGTAGCCGAATTCATCTTTGCTAGACGTTGACCTGCCTTATCCGCCATTGATCTTCAAAGGATGAATGCTCTAGCCCAGAAATCTTCAAAGAAACCCAGAAACCGGTAAGAGATTCACCGGAAGTTGAAGGAGTGCCGGAAAAAATCACCGGGAATCGCCTTAACTTGAGAGAAATTTTAGAGAAAAGTAGAGTGTAATTAGAGTGAAGTGAGAAATGAATCTCACTCCACTCTTTTATAGAAATTTCGTAACTGGCTAGTAGCTGGTTAAAATTCTAAGTAATCGGTGATGGTCGGTTAATGCCCATTGAAAGGCCCATAAGCCCAAAGAATAGAAGGATCTAGAAGATCCTAGAAGATCTAGAAGGTCCCAAAATAAATGTTAATCAAAGTAACATATGGGTTAACTAATACAATTAAAAGGAGATGGGTTAAGGCCCAACAGGCCCGCTAAGACATTCAAAGATCTAATCGGTTCCTCAACTAGAAACTATTGTTCAAAGACCTAGACCAAGATATATGATTTAGAGCCCAAGAAGGTTTGCAGGCCCGAATTGTAAGCCCATAAAAGTCCCGTTCAAGGATCCTGATCGAAATGTCGACCAGGAATCCATGTCGAAATACCTTCGAGTAAGCTGTCAAAATTGTGTTTATTCGACCAGGATCCTGATCGAAATGTCGACCAGGAATCCATGTCGAAATACCTTCGAGCAGGCTGTCAAAATTGTGTTTATTCGACCAGGATCCTGATCGAAATGTTGACCAGGAATCCATGTCGAAGTACCTTCGAGTAGGCTGTCAAAATTGAGTTTATTCGACCAGGATCCTGATCGAAATGTCGACTCGAAGTACCATTGACTAGGCTGCAAAATTGAGGTTAAGTCGACCAGGATCCTGGTCAAAAATTCGATCAGGAATCCTGGTCGAAATGCCATCGACCAGAGTGTCAAAAATGAGTTAAATCGACCAGGATCCTGGTCGAAATTTCGATCAGGAATCCTGGTCGAAATTTTCTGGCAAATTTTGCAGATTTTTTTAGAAAATAGCATTTTTTGGAGAAAAGTCAGAAGTTATGTGCAATTGCGATATGATCAAAATATCGATAAATAAATCCAAAAATAGTGGAAAATACTCGTGGGTATAAGAAAAATGAAAGGATATTATTCGTAATTTTCTTGAGAATATAATTGGTTAACCTCGAATAAGGCGGATCGTCGTAAATGTGTAGGTCGCTCTGCACTTTACATTCTAGACGACACCTGTGAAACACTAGTGTACATAGGACCTTTTAACTTCAATGAAAACCTGATCAGTTTTCTTAGAAGTTGGGGGGTGTTATGCAAAATTACGCAAGCGCACGTTGTCACAAGTAATATATGATTAAATCAAGTTCGTTCCCACAGAGATCTAGAATGGTGTTCAATTCAATTAATGTACCTATGCACCGATGTATGGTTTTTATCCACTGCTAAGACAAATAACAAAATTGAGATTGATTATCTAAATTAACTAAGTGTAAATTATAAAACTAAGAATTAAACAATTAACGAGAATAAAAATCGAATTACTTATATGAGAATAAAACATGGAATCCTAGTTTCATCATCTACTTCACTTAGAGTTGCAGCCTTTAATTAAAACATGCAATGGTTTTGATATCTGATCGAATAACACGAAAAGAGTAAAAGTTACCTCTCGGTATACTAGTACCAATCTACACATACATCCACAAAAGAGATAGAAGATGAATAGGCACCTATTATGTTTAGACCCTATATCTCTATAGAATTTGAAAACATAAAGGTTGAAGCACAAGTTATCCACTTAGATCACATAGGGTAGCATAATATCTCTATTCATGCCACAAATCATGATGTTAAAACATTAACCTATCCTATGCTAGCATGGCAAGTTCTAAATCTCAAGATCCACTCTCGTTTCGCAAGAGATTAACAATTCAATTTAGATGTTAGCTACGCATCTAAAAGCATTAAGATTAACCATACGAGGATATCAAGAATTCACCACACATAAATCTTTAAGGCATGCAAACTACTAAGCTACATAGATAAATCCACTAGGATCCCATGACAACGATTAGTTCATAACTAAACCTTTCGTCACCATGGGATTTGATGAAAACATGGTAAATAACAAGATATGAATAAAAGAAGTAATTATATTAATAAACAAGAGTTTGAGAAAACAAATCTAGAACAAAAGATGAAGTAGATCTAGATCCGTTGCTTGTCACGAGCGTTGAATCCTTCTCTCCTTTTCTCCCTTGCAGATCTAAGCTGGTTACAATAATAAAACTATGATAATGTGTATATCTCTATTACAATGGTAGGATGTGTTTATATAGGCTCTAAAAGTCTTACCCAGCAAGAAAATACCAAAACAGAATTATAATAGAATTTCTGCAAGATACGTTTCCTAAACTGATTCTGTTTTTAAGGAAAATTCGTGGCTGACTTTTCTTCAGTTTTTCTGGAACGTTCCAAACGTAATTGGACCTTTGGACCACCTTAGAATGATAGAGAATCTCATTACCTTCGCGTGAACTGCTTACGGGCCCCAAACGGAGTTGTAGAACTCAAGATATGGCCAAAATAGTAAAAATTGTAATTTTTCAGGGGCAACTTGCAGGGCAACTTCCGCCCAGCAGTCTGTTCTTCGCGCAAATTGCTCCTGCCCAGCGCAATTTGCTCCTGGGAATCCTATCCTAAGTTGTAGAAAATCTCCCAGGCTTCGCGTGGGCAGTAAGATCACTGAAAACGGACTTACAGAACTCCAGATATGGCCAAAACAGTGTAAGATGCGCAGCCTTCCCAGAAAATCCGAATTTTAATCAATTAATTCCCAAAAAATTATAGAAGTATCCACCTTAATCAACATTCTCGTAAACCTGCACAACTAAGCAAAACACATCAAAACTACAAGAAACTTGAGTCCAAGACAATCAATTTAAGCCATTTTAGAATGCTCCAAGTGGATATAAAATCCACTTATCACACCCCCAAACTTAAACCGATGCTTGTCCTCAAGCATAAACAATTACACTATCTAACTAACTAGTACCACTTCCGTAGGTGATCACGGTTGCATTTGGCATATGCAACAAGCCCTTTAAACCCCTAGGCAGCCCTAGTGGACGAGTAAGGTCTCGTGAGGGCCTATAGCGAATGTACCCACAAAATCCAATGCAATGCAATGCATGAATGCAACTAATATGCAAATGCAATTAATCTAATCTACCATACCTTCAAATCCTCTCATGCCATATCAACTTAAGAATCAAAGTAAATACGCAATGTCTTGGTGTCGAAAGTGCAAGTATTCACATAGTCTACTCAATGAACATGCATAAGTTCTCACAAGCCCATGTCAAGTGTAAGAATAAGTTAGTAAACATGCTAAGCCTACAAGAGCACATCTTTGAGAAAACACTCGGGATCTCATACGTAAGAACAAGCAAACACTCACAATCCACTCACAAAAGAATATTCACTCAAGAACAAGGGTAAGTGTATCACTCAATTCCAACAAAATCATAAACATGCTTGACATTTGGTATCAATCTAACTCTTAACACAACATACATCAATGACGATAATCAAAAGGTCTTTATTTGGGTTGTAACGGGGCTAGGGACAAGGTATGTCAAATAAGCCAAAACAGGTGAAGTGTCAAAAGCTAGTAAGTACCATAATAAATCACACACAACACCATATTCCCCCCACATAATTTTTACTAAAACAAACACTCGACTAGTCGACTGAAATAGGATCACAACAATACAAACATGCTCTCATAATATATATATATATATATATATATATATATATATTTCTTTTTTTTTCTTTTTTTTCTTTCTTTTTTTTTCTTTTTTTTTCGAGAGCTAAATAAAACACAAACAATAATATAAACAATAACAATGATCCCATAATTTATTACATATGCCGACTATCAAGTAAACAACCAAACCCAATTTTCAATATTCCCCCCAAAAGTAAGACCAACAATAAACCCCTCCTTGCACACCTTATTACTCCCTTAAGCACTCTACTAGCCTTTGACAATGTGGGTTCAAATTAATGTAAGGCCAATACAAGAAAAAGGTCTAGGCAAGTAATGTGGTATGTCACCGAAAAAATAGGATTAAGCTCAACGGGTTAACTAATTGATCATGTAAACATGGTGTAGTAATATGGGAAAATATGTGGTTATTCCTAATTTCCTAAATGCCTTTATCATTTTAATCGTCAAATAATGTCATGCATTTCAAGAAAGACCTCAAACAACTGCTAGCAATGCAAACAATCCGTGGACACTCAAGCAAACGAATAAATTGCAGCAAATATGCAATATGCAATAAGGCTCAAAATCTCACTTGGTGGAAAAACATACTCAATCCCCAGCAAACATCACTCCAACGCACTAACTTGTATTCAAAGCATGCAAACTAAATCATCTTGCACATATTCATGTCCTTCTAATCACTTACAACATTCAATAAGTCTACTAGCTTCAACTTACTAGTGTATGTGTGTGCACAAGAACAAAGCATATCACTTCTCAATCAAAAGCGTCAACAACACAAAATTCCTATCAAGCATGGGTGCAAATGCAAACTATTATGAACTCACATGATATACGAACATAAAAACAGAATGTCCTATATGAAACAAACGTAGATAACACGAACATAAATGCATAATTTACTACTACTAATATGCAAAGCATGAAATACTACATGAACAAATAATACAACATCTACTAATCCCTCAAACCACCCCCAAACTTGAAATATTCAATGTCCGCATTGAATGGAAGTAAATACAAGGGATATCAGAAAACATACCTGAATATCGAAGCAGTCACCCTCCTCATCGCAACTCACCAATCAGCTCAACCAATCCAACAATTTTTTTTTTCACTACACTCATTCTTTTTTTCTTTTCTTTTTTTTTCCTACACTAATGCATGGGTTGCCTCCCACGAAGCGCTTCTTTAACGTCAATAGCTTGACGTTACTTCCTCAACTCAAGGCGGTTTCAAAAGAATAACTGAACCATCTTCAACAGACAAACCATTCATACGAACGTGGACATCTTGATTGCTTGCTTTCCACAAATCTCTTCCTTCAGACTTCAACCTAATTTTACTACCCAACGGCCAAATCTTCTTCTTTTTCTTCTTCACACCTCTAAGATGCTTCTCCGACTCAACCGGCTGAACAAAAATTTCTTCTTCCTTATCATATGCTTTCCACCTTCGCAACATGTTATCATGCCCTTCTTCAAAAATCACTAGCTCATTATTCAAAAGGACATACCTCAAATGTGGTGGAAGTTTCCCAAGCTTTACTTTCGAAAGATCACAAACCGAAGAACTGTCAATGGAATCACTGATAGGATGCTTTAGCACATGCATGTCAGATTTTTCGCTCCATAACTGATCACACTTCTTTCTCTGACCCGTATCAACTATTTCCACACTGCAACACTCTTCATCCTCTGTTGGAAATTTCATGGCCTTGAACACATTAAAGGTGACACTCTGATCTTGCACCCTCATTGTAAGCTCTCCTTTTTGCACATCAATCAAAGTCTTTCCTGTAGCCAAGAACGGTCTTCCCAAAATTATGGGAATCTTCTTATCTTCTTCAAAATCCAAGATAACAAAATCAGCTGGGAATATGAGCTTATCAACCTTCACCAAAACGTCCTCCACTATGCCTCTAGGATATGTGATAGATCGATCAGCCAACTGCAAAGAGATGTTAGTTGGCTTTGGCTCCGGTAGACCAAGTTGCTTGAAAACAGACAAGGGCATGAGATTAATACTAGCTCCCAAATCACATAAACACTTGTTGAAAGAAAGGTTGCCAATAGTGCATGGAATAGTGAAACTTCCCGGATCTTTCAGTTTAGGAGGCAACTTCTGTTGCAGAACAGCACTACACTCCTCTGTCAATGCCACTGTTTCAAATTCTTCCAACCTTCTCTTCCTTGACAAAATATCTTTCATGAACTTTGCATATCTCGGCATCTGGTCCAACGCTTCAACAAAAGGAATGTTAATGGATAGTTTCTTGAAGACATCCATAAATTTCTGAAACTGTTTCTCTTTACTTTTCTGCAAGCGTCCAGGAAATGGCGGAGGTGGATAGATCTGATTATTCATTGAAGATTGCTCCGGAGTAGACTTTTCAACAGGTTTCTTATTCTTCTCACCATCTAGCTGATCAGCCACTAAATCAGATTTCTCAATTTCTGGCACTGAAGATTTTTCAACCTGCTGATTTTGAACATCTTCATCTTCTTCAGTTGCTGATTTAGGATCACTCGTGACTTTTCCGGATCTCAAAGTAACTGCATTGACATGTTCTTTGCTTTCCCTTCTGCCTGGATTTACCTCCATATCACTAGGAAGAGTTCCTTGAGGCCTACTAAATAAGGCACTTGCAATCTGTCCTAACTGGGTTTCCAAGGCTTTCTGGCCCGCTTGTAGGTTCTTTACCGTCATCCTCAAATCATCCATCTCTGATTTTTCATTAAAAGATTGCCCCGCATGAGCCTGAGGCTGTTGCTGCTGAAATCCCGGAGGTTGATATGGTGCCCTTGGAGCATAAGGCTGCTGATAACCTTGATTGAATGGCCTTGCTTGCTGATAAGATTGTTGAGTATTTTGATTATTGCTCCAGCTGAAGTTAGGATGATTCCGATTATTAGGATGATAAGTGGCTGGAACTGGTGCAGCAGGTCTCTGGAAATTACTCACGAACTGTGCTGATTCAGAAGAGATAGCACACTGATTCGTCTCATGTGCGCCCGCACATAACTCACAAACACTAGCCACCTGCTGTACTCCATAATTTGCAAGAGCATCCACCTTCATAGCAAGAGCTTTCAACTGAGTTCTAGTCATTGAAGCTGTATCTACTTCCAAAATTCCTGCTGCCTTGCCTTGAGATAGCCTTTGGGTTGGATTCTGATATTCATTAGCAGCCATCATCTCTATAAGATCATAAGCTTCATCATAGCTCTTTGCCCACAGAGCTCCTCCTGATGCTGCATCTAACAAGGGCCTAGACTGTGCTCCCAACCCATTGTAGAACCCATTAATAACCATCCAATCAGGCATGCCATGATGAGGACACTTGCGTAGCATCTCCTTGTAGCGTTCCCAAGCCTCACACAAGGTCTCGCCAGATTGCTGTTGGAATTGAGTCAACTGGTTCCTTAATGCTGCAGTTTTCGCCATAGGGAAGAATTTAGTAAGGAACTTCTGAGCAAGATCTTCCCATGTAGTAATGGAACCAGGTGGCAAAGAGTGTAGCCAGCTCTTAGCCTTATCCCTCAGAGAGAATGGGAAAAGCCTCAACTTGATAGCATCATCCGTCACACCATTACATTTGAAAGTGTCGCAGATTTCGATAAAGTCCCGAACATGCATGTTGGCATCCTCCGTAGAAGCACCCCCAAACTGAACTGAATTCTGCACCATCTGAATTGTGCCCGACTTGATCTCAAAATTGTTCACTGCAAAAGCTGGTCTAATAATGCTAGACTGGATGTCATTGAGTTTCGGCTGAGAATACTCTTTCAAAGCCTTAGCTGCTGCTGCATCTGCCATTGCTACTGTAGTTTCAGATTCCTCTTCCTTATCCTCTATATTCTCTACACGATCGTCTTCCGCCAGTTCTTCTAAACGAGCTTGTAAGCGTGTTCGCATACAAACTTAAGTACCTGAAACACCACGAATCAAACAAACTAAGTAAGAATCCGAGTCAGTGAACGCTAACGACCACTGATGACAAGCACATAAACTAAAATAAAAACACCGATGGTCCCCGGCAGCGGCGCCAAAAACTTGTTATGCAAAATTACGCAAGCGCATGTTGTCACAAGTAATATATGATTAAATCAAGTTCGTTCCCACAGAGATCTAGAATGGTGTTCAATTCAATTAATGTACCTATGCACCGATGTATGGTTTTTATCCACTGCTAAGACAAATAACAAAATTGAGATTGATTATCTAAATTAACTAAGTGTAAATTATAAAACTAAGAATTAAACAATTAACGAGAATAAAAATCGAATTACTTATATGAGAATAAAACATGGAATCCTAGTTTCATCATCTACTTCACTTAGAGTTGTAGCCTTTAATTAAAACATGCAATGGTTTTGATATCTGATCGAATAACACGAAAAGAGTAAAAGTTACCTCTCGGTATACTAGTACCAATCTACACATACATCCACAAAAGAGATAGAAGATGAATAGGCACCTATTATGTTTAGACCCTATATCTCTATAGAATTTGAAAACATAAAGGTTGAAGCACAAGTTATCCACTTAGATCACATAGGGTAGCATAATATCTCTATTCATGCCACAAATCATAATGTTAAAACATTAACCTATCCTATGCTAGCATGGCAAGTTCTAAATCTCAAGATCCACTCTCGTTTCGCAAGAGATTAACAATTCAATTTAGATGTTAGCTACGCATCTAAAAGCATTAAGATTAACCATACGAGGATATCAAGAATTCACCACACATAAATCTTTAAGGCATGCAAACTACTAAGCTACATAGATAAATCCACTAGGATCCCATGACAACGATTAGTTCATAACTAAACCTTTCGTCACCATGGGATTTGATGAAAACATGGTAAATAACAAGATATGAATAAAAGAAGTAATTATATTAATAAACAAGAGTTTGAGAAAACAAATCTAGAACAAAAGATGAAATAGATCTAGATCCGTTGCTTGTCACGAGCGTTGAATCCTTCTCTCCTTTTCTCCCTTGCAGATCTAAGCTGGTTACAATAATAAAACTATGATAATGTGTATATCTCTATTACAATGGTAGGATGTGTTTATATAGGCTCTAAAAGTCTTGCCCAGCAAGAAAATACCAAAACAGAATTATAATAGAATTTCTGCAAGATACGTTTCCTAAACTGATTCTGTTTTTAAGGAAAATTCGTGGCTGACTTTTCTTCAGTTTTTCTGGAACGTTCCAAACGTAATTGGACCTCTGGACCACCTTAGAATGATAGAGAATCTCGTTATCTTCGCGTGAACTGCTTACGGGCCCCAAACGGAGTTGTAGAACTCAAGATATGGCCAAAATAGTAAAAATTGTAATTTTTCAGGGGCAACTTGCAGGGCAACTTGCGCCCAGCAGTCTGTTCTTCGCGCAAATTGCTCCTACCCAGCGCAATTTGCTCCTGGGAATCCTATCCCAAGTTGTAGAAAATCTCCCAGGCTTCGCGTGGGCAGTAAGATCACTGAAAACGGACTTACAGAACTCCAGATATGGCCAAAACAGTGTAAGCTGCGCAGCCTTCCCAGAAAATCCAAATTTTAATCAATTAATTCCCAAAAAATTATAGAAGTATCCACCTTAATCAACATTCTCGTAAACCTGCACAACTAAGCAAAACACATCAAAACTACAAGAAACTTGAGTCCAATACAATCAATTTAAGCCATTTTAGAATGCTCCAAGTGGATATAAAATCCACTTATCAGGGGGCAAATGATATGGGCTGAAAGTAAGCCCTAGAAACACATTTAATGATACATTGAATGAGCTTAGATGGTCCAAAGTCAAAGCCCAGTTATGAGGCCCAAAACCCTAAATTATGATAATAAATTCGTAGTTAAATAAATCAGCTAAACCAGGACTCCGTCATTGAGTCCAATGGAGACCCAAACTCTTTAAAGAGTAGTCCGCAAGTCACACAAGTCCAATTCGAATTAGCCTTCCTCTTGGAAGGATCTAGAATTCTATCTAAAACGGGTATCTTGTCCAGCAAGATACCAAACCCTAATTCCAAGGCCCCCGAGGCCTATATAAGGACCTATTCCTCCACTAACAGAACTACATTTTGACTGGCTTGATTCTTGATATTTGCAAGATACGTAGGTATCTTGTGAGGACCCGAGTTAAGTCAAGAGACACTTGATCAACCATTAAAGCTCGAAGCTCTCCCAAACCCTAGCATTCCATACGTAATAAATACACCCTACTTTTTATTCCACATCAGTATCAAAGCAATTTATTTTGCAATTATTGCAATATGTATGTGTTTCATGATTTAGGTATCTATTACTTATTTGTGGCTTTGTGCACGTTTCCTGGGTGATAGAACGAAAGTATGATCATTGTATTTTTGAAACGGATTCAAGATCCCTTGTTGTGGCTTGTAATGGAAAACCCCCTTGCTGTGGCTTGTAATGGAAAACCAGGTGAAGTTTTTTTTGGTACCATAGTAGTTGATTGTATTCAATTATTAAAGCATATAAATCCAATGCTAGTTGAGTTTGTGTATCGATCTGCGAATAGTGTGGCGCACATGTTAGCAAAAGCTACCTATTTTATGTCAGGTCTAGAGGAGTGGTATGATAATCCACCTAAATTCCTCATTCATGTACTAGATTCGGATATCATTTAATGAATGCAAGTACGTTTTCATTCAAAAAAAAATTTGTAGAACCCACCAAAAAATATTTTTTTTAGTACAAGATTTGTTATCAAGTAGAACAAATCGTACATATTTCATACCATATGTGTAATTGTTTTTGTTATGCCATATTTTGGCATGTCTAATAATCTCCCAAATTTCTAATAATTATTAATTATTAATTCAGATTAATAATAATTTCTTAATGCCTAAGTTTTATCCTCTCTCTGAAACGAGGAAAGAATCAATCTTAATCAATCAATAACGAAAAATATCTCCAAACGATATTCTTCAAATCAGGAAGATATCACAATGATAAGATTAAATCAGATAAAATCAATCATTTTTTTTGCTAAGCTGATATATATATATATATATATATATATATATATAAAGAAGCAAAAAAGGGATTTACCCATGCCCAACGACAGACCGAAGGGGAGGACTATCTAAAAGCAATCTTCAACAAGAAGATTGCAGATAGAAAGCAAAAAAGCCAAACGGCGGAACTACTCTATCCAACTAGAACAATCATAATCCCTAGCTATATTTACAAACCATTTAGATACAACTAATCTAGCTTTAATGTCCACAACAATGCTAGATAATAAATTTTTCGGACCACAGCAGCCCTTGTCATGGAGCCTTGCATTTCTTTCCCTCCATATGTGGTACGAGAAGACTTGAGCAGCCAAGAGAAGTAAGTGTTTGTGTGCCACATTAGAAACCGAACCCCAAGCTGTTATAAGACCCAACCACGTAGGGTGATTACGACTAAGATTTTCTATGCGAGCAGCCAAGTGACGAAGGACAAAAGAGCTATAATAACAAGATACAAACAGATGGTCAGTGCATTCTATTCCTCCAGCACAAAGAAGACAGTGTTGAGGCACGTCAATACCGAAGGAGGCAAGTCTAGTAAAAGTATTGAGACGGCCGTGACAAACAAGCCATTCGTGATGGGCATATCTATTAATTCTGAGTTTGTGCCACACTAGGTGATGCCAAGGGACCTCTAGGAGCTTAAAACGAATGGCGTCCCAAACATGTCTCGTACGTAACTTGTGAATCGGGATATTATTCCACATAATAGTATCAGAATGAGTGAGATCAAAATGAGGGTTGTCAAAATCATTAATCCATCTCCGCAGGGTATGGTTGTGGTGGTGTCTGCTATTGAGCACAGGGAGCCTCCACACACCTGTACTTATAAGGTCGTGTACAGTAGCATGATGAGCAGAATATGCTTGAGATATAATAGAATCACAGCTTGAGCTAGCAAGACACTTGCCTTTCCACCAAGGATCAAACCAAAGAGAGGTATGAAGCCCATTGCCAATACGATAAGTAATAAACTGGAGGGCTTCGCTTCTGAGCTTGAGGATTTTCCTCCAAATCCAGGAGCAATCTGAGGGTTCTTCCATTGTCCAGAAATGGTGACGTTTAAGAACTATGGAATTTACCCACAGAGGCCAGAGAGATTGATCCTTCCTGATGGTTTTACACAGATAAAGCATAAGCTGGGCTCTGTTTCAATCCCTTGCATTTTTAAAAGACAAACCTCCTTCGTCGTAGGGTAAACAAACTGCCTACCAGGCCACTTTAGCACCTCCTCTAGACTCTATGTCACCTTTCCATAAGAACCTTGTCATAATCGACTGGATTCGCTTATGCACAGATTGAGGCAAAAGAAAATGATTCGACCAATAAGCTTGAATAGAGAGCAGCACAGCCTTAATCAACTGAGCCCTGCCAGCAAAGGAGAGAAAAAGAGTGGTCCAACTATAGATACGAGACGTAAGTCTATCAATCAAAGGAACATAGTCATTTATGCTTAATTTAGAGGATATGAGAGGGACCCCTAGGAACTTCACAGGCAGGGTCCCATGTGGGATATGAAAGTCATTATCAAACCAGGTCATTACATCCTGCTTGCAATTCGAGAAGAACACAGTGCTTTTGTGCACACTGGGATGGAGGCCACTAGCTGCAGAAAACTGAGACAAGCACGACATGATGTGCTATAGAGATGGCTTGTCACCATGAGAGAAGATTGCAATGGTTACTATAACTGGTTCTTCCAAATTCTGTTTTAGAGCATTCATAAAAGAGTCTCCAAACTCGTTGAAGAAAGTAACATTAACGGAACACCTAATATGTAATCGCGAATTAATGAAATGGAAAAATACTATTGATACTAAATGTTTGCATTTCATACTGGACTAATACCTGCCATCCGTTATTGTGAACTTCACATTGTGTTTTTCAACGTCATCCTTCTTATATGTAATTTTGCTTGGACCATCCGCCAGTACGCCAACAACATCTGTTAAAATATTTGATGATTGTACAATGTTAGAAATTGAAGTTCTATTAGAGTATTGTACAGTGAAGGTACTTATTATGAAATAGATTATTACCAATTAAGAACCGGTTGTCCTTCTTAAATTTGTCCACATCGGAGAGTAAGAAAAGATCAAAGCTCTGTGGTTCTATTTCAAGTCCATTGTCCGTGTCTATTTGAAGCTTAGTGTCTTGCATAAAATATATGTGTTTATCATTCCTAATGGCTCGATTTGTCTCATCACCATTATAATATTTAACTGAGAAATTTTCAAGTACATATATTTGCCCTTCTTTTAGATCTGCTTCAAACTTCGGACATAATTGAGCAGCAATGAAAGCATGGATTCGACAGTTCTACATAAGCAAGATGATATTCATTCTATGTGCAGTTATGTAAAATATATGGGAGTAACTAAAATGGAATTTTTAATTAATTGAAAACACCTTACGCTATCATCAAAGAATATAATATTAAATCCCTTGAATTCATTCGATTTGAGTGTTATTCCTTTCCAGATGTTTGAGCTCTAACACGAATGCGCCAATCATATTTTGAGTCACTCAAGTCATCAAAGTTATCATACTTGGAGAAAGACATAGCAAAAAATTTCTACAAATAAAATTTTTTACATATTAGAAGCATTGATGATAGTACTATTGAACATAGCAATTAATGTACTACTAAACCGATTGTAGAGACATACCGTATTGTTGTGAAGGTTTAATAAGTTGGAAGTGGTTGGAGCAGGGCGGCTAGGTGGAGCAGGGCGGCTAGGTCTTTAACACACTTGGAAAGTTGGAAGTGAGCACACAATGTTAGTAGTAGTATATATATATATATATATCTATTATTGGTGTTTGTTGTACTTTCATGTTTGGAAATATTACTACACATGTACACTTGTTTTACTTGAGTAATTAAATTAGAAGCTCTCTGTTTGGCAACTCTAGAATGATTAAATAATACTTGTCATCAATATATTGATTGGAAACGTAACTACTCCAATTTCCTATATTTTTTTTATTTTCTTCTACAATTCAATTTTGTATTCCATGTTGTTTAGGCTGGACACATTTTGTGGCTTGAAAAAAAAATGAAACCATCATAATATAAAATGTTCTTACCAAGACAATTTCAACCATCAGCATTCAACTCTTTGATGGTAATTTTTACATTTTTAACAAAATTCATTTATACATAATATAAAATGTTCTTACCAAGAGCTGAAATATGTACACAACCTAACAATTTGGTAAATTGTAAAACACTTCTTTGTACACAACATTTGGAGTAATGTTGGTACTCTTACCCATCTCAGATTCTATGAAAATTCTCAGACCTTCTGGAGATGTTACACGACTGACGGCAACATATAGTTGGCCATGAGTAAACACAGCTTTTGGCAAGAACAAACCGACATTTTCCAAAGACTGTCCTTATGATTTATTAATGGTCATGCAATAACAAATCTGCAAGGGCATTTGCTTTCTCACCAGTTTGAATGGTAACTTAGAATCACTGGGACATAGTTCCATCCTACGAATAAAATGTCTGGTACCAACAAAACTCCCAGATATAACCTCGCATTCAACACATTGTGGAAGGCATTTCGTCACCATCATTCGTGTCCCGTTGTATAATCCAAGTGTTTGGTTCAGATTTCGCATTAACATTACCACTACGCCAACTTTCAGTTTGAGTTCATGACTTGGCATACCTCCAACATTTATCAAGTTCAAATATTCAGAGGGAAAAGAGTTATTGAGCTCACTTTCAGTTCCGGGGAAGTCTTCAGCACTGTCTTTACTGAAGTAAGAAACTGTTTCTCCAGGGACTTTCTCAACTATAAGAGCATTAACATGAGCAACAGTGTTATTTGTGGGTGTCAAAATAGCTCTCTCACTCAAGTACTTCGCATTTTGGTAATTCTTTGAGAAATTTGGAAACGTACTTTCAATCATGTCATCTACTGAATTAACACCATCAAGATTGTAAAATTCTGCTGGAATACATATGTCTTCTTCAAGTTGTCCATCCTTTGCTCTCTTAATCTTTCCATCTCCAATATCCGGAACCCATTGTGCAAAATCTTTCATTCGTTGTATTTCATTTTCATCCTGTCCTTTATTAAGACGCATGTTCTGTCTAAGAGTGTGCAATTCAACTATGTCCCATAGCTTAGATCTTATAATACATGATGACACAACATCACTCCTGGATGACCGAGGAATAACAGGAAGAATTTGGCGGAAGTCACCACCTAGAACAACAGTAATGCCACCAAAAGGCATATGAAATTTGTCAGGATTCACAGCTTTCATAATATCTCTTAGCGAACGATCAAGACATTCAAAAGCATATTTATGCTGCATTGGAGCTTTGTCCCAGATGATTAGACTTGTGCGTTGAATTAGTTGAGCAATTTCTGATTTGTGAGATATAGCACACATGGAAAGATCATCCAAACAAATTGGAATTTTAAAGCGTGAATGTGCGGTACGACCTCCTGGCATCAGTGTTGCAGCGATTCCGGAAGATGCAACTGGAAGAACTATCTTACTTTCAGACCTCAACTTTGAAATCAAGGTTTTCCACAGGTAGGTTTTACCACAGCCACCACTACCATACACAAAAAATAAATCACCTTCATTTTTTTGTAATGATTCCATGATAGAATTATATACTTGCAATTGTTCTTCATTACACTTCGACAGGAGTGATTTATGCTCTATTTCCATTTCTTCTGTGTCATAACTTGTTTCATCCATTATCAAACTATTTTCACCGGTATCCAAATAAGTCTTCGGTGGTTGAGGCATCTGCGTAAAATCTTTTAGTGATTTCCCAATTGACTTGAGCAATTTATGAATTTCTACACAACATGAGGTGCGAATCAATTACTTGGTAATATGAAAACTAAATGTATGCTTTGAAGATATAAACACAAACCTGCAAGAGCATAATATTCTAGTTGTTTGTCATTGAAAATCAAATGCGGATTTTTGAGATGTTTGCGGTGGCTCATCAAAATATCATCAATCATATCTTTGCAGTGATCATTCCACAATTTACGAAGATCAGTAACTCTGCAGTTGACCATGATGTGTACAAACAATTGACAAATTTGTGGAGCAAATCCAGAAACTGAACATTGTTGCAGCACTAGATGCCATTCGTTGTCATCATCCAAAAGGCCATACTGTTTACATGCTTCCTGAAAAGTTGGATAAACTTTCCCATTGACTGTTCTTAGACATTGAAATGATGTTGGACCTCGGACCTTCGTCAACAACAAACGTAAGTACCATAATTCTCCCATACTATGATGAGTGTAAAATAATCTTCCAATTTGATTACCTCTTTTGCGTACGTTTCACACATTATCAGAATCATTCGACACATAATGTTGTGGAATCTCATCATATGTGTACTGTCTTGCTGTTTTATCAGTTGTATTTAGGAGAAAGAAGGCTTCTAACAGACTGCATTTTTTTCTTTCACGTGCAACAACTTTTTCTAATGGTTCATCAGATTTGAAAGTACAATTTTTGTTTCCTGGAAAGTAGAATGAAAGACGTTGTACTGAAGTTGACCTATAATGTATATTAAAACCAAAAATCCTGTAAGCTGCTTCAGCTGCACAGATATATCTCCCATCAAAATATTCCTTAATTTCATCTACCAGCTCATCATGGTCAGAATTCAACGCCTTTCGTTTCTTTCCTTTTATCTCCACAGTAGCTCGATCATGACCTTTTAGACAGTACTTGAAAAGGTATTTGATACTACGTGCATGACAACATATCTCTACATTGATGTGACATTGATATTTAACCAATAGATCTCGGTTATATGGAACAACCCACTTATTGTCCAAATCTTCTTTACGAACTTGAACAGTAATGTCAGTCTTTCGACGCCTATAAACGAGGAATCCAGATTCATCAAACGTTGTGCTTGGAGCATACCTAGATAATTACAAACACATATAACACTATTATTATATGTTGTAAAATATAAAATTATGATCATATTTCTCTACATAATGAAATTTATTACGAATATAAAATCTTACTGTTTAGGATAATGACGTATACATTGACATTGTTTCATGCATGGAGATTTTGGAAATTGAGGACCGCATGGGCCATGAATCATAAAAGCTTTGACTGCGGCATAACCGGCAGGATCAACTTTTGGGTCAGGAATTTTCGCAGAAACAAATTTGTCTACATCTTTTTGTAAATTCTTCTTTCCAGCAGAATCTAACCATATCAGCATATGGACATGTGGAAGGCCACGTTTCTGAAATTCAACAACATACATCACTGCGAACAAATAAAATATATTATGTATTAGAACTAATACGCAAAATTGTAGTCAACATATGATAACTTATTTAATGAGTTTTACCTCCCACACACTTTCCAAAAATCTCTTTTTTTCTGATGTCATCCAATAATTTATCAAGTTTCAATTTGAAAACTCTTGAAATAATATCAGGAGAATTCTAAGGCAAACAATGTTGTGTCAGTTTCATCATCTGCATTATTTCATCCCAAAGAGGATTTGTGGTCATGGTAAGAAATATGTCTGGATGACCAATATATCGACAAACTGCAAGTGCATCTTGAAAGTTTTGTTGCATATATCGTCTAGAGCCAACAAATGCTGCTGGAAGAATAAAACCTTTACCAACATTTGCCGAATCAACGTTTCCTCTTCTAACTGAATCACAGATTTGAGTATACAACTCATTCCGTAAGGTGGTTTGATGTTTACAAAACCACCAAAGTCGAGCTTGCTCAATTGTTGAGAATGCATCAACAACATATTGCTGGAACAGACGTCCGCCTAGACGTGGAGTCATACCTATTTATTTATTCATCCTAGTAAGAACCGATATATAATTTTCTAAAAATTCACAGTAATACAACTTAAATACTTGAACAGTATTGATTAAAAAAGCATACCTTCATTAAGTCTGACTTGAAACTTATATGAGTAGTACTCCTTCATTGATATCAATGTTCTCTTCTTTGATTTCTTTCTTTCTGAATTACCATAAGCAAGGTGAACATGAAATCCATCATCACCATGGGGGAAAAGAAGAGGATACTGTAAGGCCATTAACTTTGGATGAATGTCAGATATTCTTTGCAAGCCATCTTCGTGTGAATGAATGACAATATCCCTAGTACCACAATTATCATCAAGGTCACCAACCATTATCCCAGTAAGATCATCTTCAGAAACAACATGGTTTTCTCGACCACTGATAAGTGGATTTTATATCCACTTGGAATGCCTCCGTTCGGCTTAAATTGATTGTTTTGGACTCAAGTTGTTGTAGTTTTGATGTGTTTTGCCTAGTTGTGCAGATTTACGAGAATGTTGATTAAAGTTGATGCTTCTATCGTTTTTGGAGATTTAATTGATTAAAATTCCGGGAAGCCTGCGCAGCTTATACTGTTTTGGCCATATCTGGAGTTCTAGAAGTCCGTTTTCAGCCCATTTACAGTCCACGCGAAGCTTGAGAGATTTTCTACAATATGGGATAGGTCTTACACGACCAGGCCGCGTGTGGTGGGCCCAGGAAGCACGACCAGCAGATAGATGGGAGCAGAGAAATTACTGTTTTGCCCTTTTCTAGTTCTAATTGTATTTTGGGCAATTTTTAATACCTTAATTGAATTCTAATTGTAATAGAAGGTAATATCTTGCTGGGCAAGATTTGTAGAGCCTATTTAAACACATCCTACCATTGTAAATCAAAACAATTCATAGCTTTTAATCGTATCAAAGTACTTTCGATCTTCAATTTTTTCTTCAATATTATGTTTTCATTCATTATCATTATTATTTTGTTTTCTTCTTTAATTATGTGTAACTAAATCTTTAATCTGAGGATTGGGTAGTACTCCTTGGTATTCATGTGTGTTTAATTATCTGTGATTTTCTTGCTTTGCTGATCTGTTATTAAGGGCTTAACACAATTAGGGGAGTCATGAACCTTTGATTGGATTTTAGGGATTGTAATAACTTGGAAGAGGAGTTGCAATTTTAGTACATGATTTAACAGACATAACTCGAATATTTGATTGGAAGATTAATAGGAGAGTTGTGAGACTTATAATTCTTGGAGCTTAATAGTTTATGATTGTCTTTGATTGTATCACGGAAGTGACAATTAGGGTATAGTTGTAGACATTATATTGTATCTTGGAAGAGAACATTATAACCTTAGAAGAATTGTTTTCAGCAGAGTAAGAACGTAGACATCACATAGATATTGAATGTGCATTGAAACCAAGTGAAGAACCCCAATTCTTGGATTGTTTTCCTCATATATTTTATTCTCGATTGATAATTAGTTTAATTTAGTTTATTTTAATTTAGTTTATAAACAAACACAACATTCTTCTACACTTCTAAATTATGAGAGATAAGAAACTTGAACTTGACATTACATTCAGTCCTTCCCTGCGAACGAACACATAAAAATACTACTAACAAATTGACCTGTATTTGCTAGTATCTACATTAATTTGTGTCCGTTTTCTATAATTTTAGTTTGATTGTTTTAGATTGTTTCTCTTGTCTCTTTGGAACTTTTGTTCCAACTGAGACCGATCTTACTACTTTTCCTTGTTTAGTTGTTGATGCCCAGGACCAGGTCTCAAACGAAAGAAGATCAAGCGAAAGAGGATACAACTCCTCTAAGTCCAGATTCTGGAATTACTTGTCAACAATATATAGATCAACAAAGGAAAGAGAAGCAGCAAAGGATACCTGAACCAAAGATTAAAATGGCGGACCTTCCTCCCAAATCTTTGAAGAACTACTCACAGCCCTCTCCGAGTGGGGTACCTACTGGCCTTGTTATGCCAGCAATTCAAGCAGCAAATTTCGAGATCAAGCCTGCTTTGCTCACTATGATCCAACAGAATCAATTTGTTGGGCTTGCCTCTGAAGACCCTACAAATCATCTGCAACGGTTTCAACAGCTCCGTTCTACAATTAAACATCAGGGAGTCACTCCAGACCAGTTGAAAGTCATGTTGTTCGGTTTCTCTCTTCGTGATAAAGCTCAAAAGTGGTTGAACGATATTGACTTGACCAAGTGGGATGAGATTGCTCAAGCCTTCTTAACTGAGTTCTTCCCTCCTAACAGAATTGACGATTTGATCGACAAGATGATGGGTTTTAAGCAAGATTATGGTGAATCTCTTCGGGATGCTTGGGACAGATTCAAGGATTATCAACGTGCATGCCCTCACCATGGTCTTGAGAAGTGGTTTCTGCTTAAACGCTTCTACAATGGTCTTGATCCTGAGACAAAAGGTATGGTTGATAACGCTGCAGGTGGTGTATTTCTGGATAAAGGAGTTGATGATGCATATGCTTTTCTTTCAAATTTGGCTGCCAATCACTTCAGTAATCCGAGAGCAACCAAGAAAGGGGGTAAACTTGAAGTGGATGCTTATTCTCTATTATCATCTCAACTAGCTGCATTAACTCAAGAGATCCACTCATTGAAGACATCTCAGCCCTCTACTCAACCTATGAGTATCAATGCATTGTCATCCATGGCTCCTATGAATAATCCTGTTTGTGAAGTCTGTGGCATCCAAGGCCACTATGGTAACGATTGCCAATACAATGCTCAAAATTCACATAATTTTCAGATGGAGCAAGCAAATGTTTTCCAACAGAGGCAGCAGTACAATCCGTACTCCAACACTTACAATCCTGGTTGGAAAGATCATCCGAATTTCTCATATAGGAACAATGATGCTCAGAATACAAATGTTCCTAATCAGCAGCAATATCAGCAATCGTACCAGCCTCCTCCACAGCAATAGTATAGGCCTCCTCAAGGACCTATGAATCCCCCTGGATTTCAAAGGCCTCCTCAGAATTATGCTCCTCAAGCCAATCAAGCTGCACAAGCTGATAATCAAGGTGATATGATGAAGATATTGTTACAAATGCAAACAAAGATGAACCAGATGGAGATTCATAACAAGATGTTGGAAACTCAGATTGCTCAAATGGCTAGTTCTTCATCTACAAGGCAACAAGGCTCTCTACCAGCACAACCAACTCAGCCAAAGGAAAATGTGAATGCCATTGCTCTTAGGAGTGGTCGTACATATGATGCTCCTCCAATGCCTACTGACGATGTTCCTACTGAGAAAGAAGAAAAGAATTCTGAGGAAGACAAGGTAGAGAAAGTTGTGGAAGATACAAACGAAGATGAAACTGAGGAAAGCAAGAAAAAGGACAAAGAGAAGACTGCAGTTACTCCTCCACCATTTGTGCCAAAGCTCCCATTCCCTAGCAGGATGAACAGAACTAAGGTGGACCAGCAGTTTGGTAAGTTCATGACACTTGTCAAGAACCTTGAGGTAACAGTTCCTTTCACTGATTTAATTTCTCAAGTTCCATCATATGCAAAGTTTCTTAAGGATATTCTCACTAAGAAAAGATCTTTTGGTGAGGTAGAGATAGTAGCTTTTACTGAAGAGTGTAGTGCTGTTTTACAAAATAAGTCTCCACCTAAGCTTAAAGATCCTGGTAGTTTTTCGATCCCGTGTCATTTAGGTGCATTGTTCATTGATAAAGCTTTATGTGATTTAGGCGCTAGTGTCTCAGTCATGCCTCTCTCGGTTTTTCAAAAACTAAATATGGGGGAATTAAAATGTACTCAGATGACTTTGCAAATGGCAGACCGTTCGATAAAATATCCCCTTGGAATTTTAGAGGATGTGCCTGTTAGGGTTGGAAAATTCTATATTCCTGTAGACTTTGTAGTCCTAGATATGGAAGAGGATAGCCAGATACCTATTATTTTAGGTAGACCATTTCTCTGTACTGCAGGTGCTGTTATTGATGTTAAAAGTGGGACTCTCACATTGAGTGTTGGTGATGATAAAATTACTTTTACTCTAACCTCTGCTCGTAAATCCCCTTTGCTTGAGAATACTTGCTACAGGATTGATGTTATAGATGAAATTGTCCAAGATGAGACGCCTCAGATTCTATTGAATGATGCATTGGAAGCAGTTCTCATGCTTGAAGCTTCAGAAGGAGAAGGACATGCTGAAGTCGATTCATTGATTCTTGAGTTGGATGGTGCGGCTGATCCGAATTGTGAGGTAACCAACACTGTCACTTCTTGTGGTGAACCTCAGGTAAATAAGTTAGAGTTAAAGCCTTTGCCATCTAATCTTAAATATGTGTTTCTTGATGATGAAAAGACTTGTCCTGTGATTGTTAGCTCTAGTCTTGATGATAGACAGGTTTTTAAACTTCTTATTGTTTTGCGTGCGCATAGAAAAGCTATTGGGTATAGTATTGATGATCTTACAGGGATTAGCCCAGACTTTTGCATGCATAGAATTCACTTAGATGATGACCATAAGCCTTGCATACAGGGACAACGTCGCTTGAACCCTAACATGCAAGAGGTTGTTAAAAAAGAAGTTTTGAAATTGTTAGATGCGGGCATCATTTACCCGATTTCTGATTCTAAATGGGTAAGCCCAGTTCAGGTAGTCCCTAAGAAAGGAGGAACAACGGTAATTAAGAATGATAAAGATGAATTAATTCCCACTCGAATTATCACCGGTTGGCGAATGTGCATTGATTACCGTAAGTTAAACACTGCTACTAGGAAAGACCATTACCCTCTCCCTTTCATTGATCAGATGTTATAAAGACTTGCTAAGCATAAGTACTTTTGCTATTTAGATGGATATTCAGGGTTCTTTCAGATCCCTATACATCCAGATGACCAAGAAAAGACTACATTTACTTGCCCATATGGTACCTTTGCATATCGTAGAGTGCCTTTTGGTTTGTGCAATGCCCCTGCTACTTTTCAGCGTTGCATGACTGCCATATTTTCTGATTTCATAGAGTCTATCATGGAAGTATTTATGGATGATTTCAGTGTTTATGGGTCTGATTTTGATGTATGTCTGCATAATCTTTCTAAAGTGCTTAAACGTTGTGAAGAGGTGAATTTGGTTTTGAATTGGGAAAAGTGCCACTTCATGGTCAATGAAGGAGTGGTACTTGGTCATTTGATTTCTGAACGTGGCATCCAGGTTGACAAAGCAAAAATTGAGGTGATTGAGAAACTTCCTCCTCCTGTTAATGTCAAGGGAGTGAGGCGTTTCCTTGGTCATGCGGGTTTTTATCGTCGTTTTATAAAAGATTTTTCAAAAATTGCAAAACCCCTCACTCAATTGTTGCTTAAGGATGCCACCTTTGTGTTTACTGATGCTTGTTTGGAGTCTTTTAATAGGATTAAGGAAGCCTTGATAAGTGCACCAATCATTCAATCTCCAGATTGGAATCTTCCATTTGAAATCATGTGTGATGCAAGTGATTATGCAGTTGGAGCAGTTCTCGGTCAAAGGAAAGACAAGGTATTGCACGCCATCTACTATGCAAGTAAAACCTTGGATGAAGCTCAAGTCAATTATGCTACGACTGAGAAGGAACTTCTAGCTGTGGTCTACGCTCTTGACAAATTCCGAGCATATCTCATTGGCTCCAAAGTCATTGTTCACATTGATCATTCAGCAATTAAGTATCTGTTGGCGAAAAAGGAAGCAAAGCCAAGGCTTATTCGTTGGATTCTGTTACTCCAAGAATTTGACTTAGAAATCAAAGACAAGAAGGGTGCTGAGAATGTGGTTGCGGATCATCTCTCACGGTTGCGTTTCAAATCTGATATTGCGTCAAACACTCTTATTGACGATTCTTTTCCAGATGATCACTTGTTTTCGGTTGCTACTCAAACTCCATGGTATGCAGATTTTGCAAATTTCTGTGTTAGTGGATCTCACCCTCCAGAATTGACTTATCAGCAAAGAAAGAGGTTTTATCATGATGCCAAACAATATTTTTGGGATGACACTTTCTTGTATCGCAAGTGTGCTGATGGAATTTTTCGTAGATGTGTCCCTGAGTTCGAAGTACATGATATTCTCAAGCATTGTCATTCTCTCGCATGTGGAGGCCACCATGGTCCTTCCAAAACTGCTGCTAAGGTACTTCAATCCGGGTTCTTTTGGCCGTCTCTATTTAAGGATGCTCGCGCTTTCTGTTTGACGTGTGATGCATGTCAAAGGACGGGTAGTATTTCTAAACGCCATGAGATGCCTCAAACTGGTATTCTTGAAGTCGAGATATTTGACGTATGGGGTGTTGATTTTATGGGACCTTTCCCAAGTTCTTGTGGAATGAGATACATCTTAGTTGCTGTCGATTATGTGTCCAAGTGGGTTGAAGCAATTGGATCAGTAACCAATGATTCCAAGGTTGTTATGAAGCTTTTCAAGAATATTATCTTCCCTCGTTTTGGAGTTCCAAGGACAGTGATAAGTGATGGTGGTTCTCATTTTCGCCATCAACAATTCGAAACTTTGTTGAAGAAATATGGCGTTACTCACAAGGTTGCTCTTGCATATCACCCCCAAACAAGTGGCCAAGTGGAGGTTTCCAATCGACAAATTAAGAGCATTTTGGAGAAGATGGTTGCAAAGTCAAGGAAAGATTGGTACTTGAAGTTAGATGATGCTTTGTGGGCTTATCGGACGGCTTATAAAACACCTATAGGAACCACTCCTTATCGGTTGATCTATGGTAAAGCATGTCACTTGCCAGTGGAATTGGAACATCGCGCCTTTTGGGCTATCAAAGAACTCAACATGGATTTGAAGGCTGCGGGGAAAGCGAGACTTCTTCAACTTCAGTGGAATTGGAACATCGCGCCTTTTGGGCTATCAAAGAACTCAACATGGATTTGAAGGCTGCGGGGAAAGCGAGACTTCTTCAACTTAATGAGTTAGATGAGCTTCGATTTGATGCTTATGACAATTCTCGGCTTTACAAGGAGAGAACGAAGAAGATGCATGACAAGATGATTCAGAGAAGAGATTTTCAGGTTGGTGACAAGGTGTTGTTGTTCAATTCTAGACTTCGACTTTTTCCGAGAAAGCTCAAATCAAGATGGTCCAGACCTTTTACTGTCATCGATGTCAAATTTTATGGTGCTATTGAAATTGTGGGACGAGATGGAACAAAATTTAAGGTTAATGGTCAACGCCTTAAATTGTATGTGGATGGTGCATTCGTAGGAAAGATGGAAGTGATTTATCTTGACAACCCCTCCACGGAGATCTGAACCAGCTGAGTCGAGCCAACGACATTAAACAAAAGCGCTTGGTGGGAGGCAACCCATGCATTAGTGTAGGAAGAAAAAAAAAAGAAAAAAAAAGAAAAAAAATTGAGTGTTGTATGAAGGAAAAAATGAGAGTAGAAAAAAAAAGAGGGAGTGTAGTAGTATTGAAAAAATCTGTGCAAAAAAAAAAAAAAAAAAAGCAGAATAGCAGAGACTGTCCGCGCATCAGGCGCCATCCGCGCGCAAAAGCGCGATAGTAACGCAGACTGGAGCTGCGCATCAGGCGCCATCCGGGCGCAGGAGGGGGTAGTTGCGCAGGAGCTGTCTGCGCATCAGGCGGCCAACTGGCGCAAAAGCGCTAACGCGCGCTTCAGAACGGCGCAACAGGCATGTTCCAGCGCTTCAGGCGCCAGGAGCTACTGATTATACCCGAATTTTGGTAATCCATTTCTTTGGTTGCATCATCAACTTTCATTGACTCACTACCAATGGTTGGATCTTCCTGCCTTATTTCTCATGTAGTCCCTTCTCTCCTCTCATCTCTCTTTTCTTGCATCAAGGGATCCCCTTGGCTCACACCTCTCACACCATCACCTTCACCTACTAAGGTGGTACTCTCTTGCTCTTCTTTTGCCTGACCTGAAGAAATGGCCAGCCTCTCAGTATTTACCTCTCCTTTTGCCTGCTCACAAGGCAGCCTCTCACTCACTTCCCTCATTCCTAAAAGTGTTTCAACTACTACAATCTCCTCCATAGATGACATGGGAATGTCACATGTTCATGTTCCAGCGCTTCAGGCGCCAGAAGCTACTGATTATACCCGAATTTTTTGTTCTAAACACCTATTCTCCATCTCTTTTCCCCTTTTATTCTATATTCAACCCCAATTCAACCTCAAATCAAATTCCTAACACCTCTAAACTCTATCCTATATAGAATACAAATCCCAATTCTTTTCCATCTCTAAATTCCATGCACAATTACCTATATATATACACCCACTACATCTATACATACACAAACACTTCTATATAACCCAAAATTTCTCAACTTTCATCCATTCAAAGTGCAAAAGGGGAATTAAAATCGAAGTTTTGGGGATTATTCAAGCAAGTTCACCTCTTTGATTCAATTGGGTAATCTTTTATCTCATCTTTTATTTGAATTTGTGAATTTTGCAAGCTAGGGTTTTTGGTGTGTAATTTGGGGGTTCTTTGTTTGGTGAATTGTTTGGAGATTGTTGATATTTGCTTGATAATTGTTGATTATGGCTCCTAAGAGGCCACGCTTAGCGGGTAGTGGTAGTAGTGCTCCTCCCTCTTTGGATGAGAATGATGTTGTGGGAGATGGAGTGGAAAAATTTGTGAATGAGAATGCCAAGGCGGAGTATGGTAGGTTAGTTGAAAAGGGGGTTATTCCGGAAAGAAGGCTTGTGCCCCATAAGTATGAGGAGATGGTGGCGATGATTAGGAAGCGGGGTTGGACGTTATTTTGTGAATTTGCTAATGATGCCGCGTTGGATTTGGTTAGGGAGTTTTATGCGAATGCTTCAATAGCAAGGAATAATTCCACGGTTGTTAGAGGTCGGAAGGTGGATTATTCGCCTCGTGCTATTCGTAATTTGATTAGGCAACCGCCTAAACCTAGAGATGCTACGGATTGGGGTCAAAAGTCTAGGAATGATGTTGATCTTCATGCACTCGTTGGTGAGCTATGTGTTCCTGGAACGGTGTGGAAACGTAGAGTAGGAACGGAGATAAAGTGTACTTTCCCGGCTTCATCATTGTCTAGTTTTGCAAAGGCATGGTTCTTTTTCATAAGTTCTAATATCATTCCGTCAAACCATGTTTCCGATGTTACTGTTGATAGAGCTATTTTGCTATGGGGTATTCTCAAAGGTGAGTATGTTGACCTTGGGTACCTTATTAATCAAAACATTCTTCGATTTTTGGGAAGCAATTCATCGGCAAGTATTCCGTATGCTTCTATCATTGCGTACTTGTGTGATGCATCGAAAGTCAAATATTATCAAGGTGAGCCAGTGCATAAGCCTATGGCTTCTATTCGAGATGCTACTATTGATCGGTTAAGATTGAAGGAGTGGCCGAGCGGCACTCCTCATCCTCAGGGTTTAGGTTTTATTGTTAATGGTGATAGTGGTCAGGGAGCGGGCGTTCCGCCACATGTTTCGAGGGCACCGAAAGTGGCTAGGGCAGGTTCTTCACAGAGTACGGTGGATGTGTCCGTTTTTGAATCTTATTTTCGTCGAATGACTAGGCGGATGGATGCTATGCATGTTAGTAGTCGCCAGTATTCTGAGGACATGGGCATAGCTTTGGAGGCAAAGTTTCAGTCACCTAGTACTCCTATGCAGTGGCCTATTTTTGGAGCTCGGACTCCGTACCCTCCGCCTGATTCATCTGATGAGGATGACGAGGGTGACGACAGCGAGGATGAGTATGATATTTCTTGATTCCAGGGGAGTTTTCTTTCTTTTCTTTTTAGTGTAGTTTTATTTTGTTTTTAGTTGTAGTTTTGTATCTTGTTCATTAGTTCATTGGGGACAATGAACCGCTTAAGTGTGGGGAGATGTTCTCAACGTAGTGTATTACTTGTTTAAAAAAAAATCCAAAAAAAAAATTAAAAAATTAAAAATACCAAAAATAATTCTAGCCATGCAATTTGATTAGTTGTTGTATTTTGCTTGATACACCCATGCATGCGTAGAATTCTTGTGTTCTTGACGCTTTTGTATGAGAAGTGACGTGCTTTGTTCTTGTGCACACACTTACACTAGCAAGTTGAAGCTGGTAGACTTAATTAGATGTTGTAAGTGATTAGAATGACATGAATATGTGCAAGATGACTTGGTTTTCATGCTTTGAGTACAAGTAGGTGTGTTAGAGAGTCTTGTTACTTGGGATTGATTATGTTTTGTCACACCAAGTGAGTTTTGAGCCTATATGCATATCTTTTGCATGATTTTTCGTTTGCTTGAGTGTCCACATGTTGTTTACATTGCTAGCACTTACTTAAGATCTTTCTTAAAATGCATGACATTACTTGATGATGAGATGATAAAGGCACTTAGGTTTAACCTCGTGTTTCCCATATTTCCACACCTTTTAAACATGATCAATTAGTTAATCCTTTGAGCCTAATCCTATTCTTTCGGTGACACACTACATTACTTGCCATTATCCTTTTTATTCTATTGGCCTTACATTAAATTTGAACCTAAATTGTCAAAGGCTAGTATCGTGCTTAAGGGAGTAATAAGGTGTTCATAAAAAAGGAGGTTTTTATTGATGATCATACTTTTGGGGAATATTGATTTTGGGTTGATGCTTGCTAGTCGAAATTCATAAAAATATCTATGGATCATTGTGCTTATTCCTTAGCTCTCAGAGAAAAAAAAAAAAAGAAAAAAAAATAAATTTGAGAGCATTCTTATGTTTGTATGATCCTTCTTCATTCGACTAGTCAAGTTATTATGTAAGGGTTATTGAAAAATCCAAGTGTGGGGAAGTATTTGTTTTAATAGAAAGGGAATTGAATAATGATTATTGTTGGGTACTAGCTTTTGACGTTAACCTGTTTTAGCTTTACTTGACATACCTTGTCCCCAGCCATGCTACAACCCGCATAAAGACCTTTTGATTGTCATCAGTGATGTATGTTGTGTTGAGAGTGAGATTGATTGCGAGTGTCAAGTTGTGTTTATGATTTTGTTGGAATTGAGTGATACACTTAACCTTGTTCTTGAGTGAATATTCGTTTTTGAGTGAAAGGTGAGTTATTACCTGTTTTGGCATAGGAGATCCCAGGTTTAGACTTAAAGATGTATTTCTTGCGGGCTTAGCATGATTACCAACGATTTTTACACTTGACATGAATTTTTATGACCTTCTGCATGTTGGTTGAGTAGACTACGTGAATACTTGCACTTTCGACACCAAGACAACGTATGTTTGCTTTGATTCTTAAGTTGATGTGGCATGAGAGGACTTGTGTGTGTGGTGTTGTGTTGGCATTGATCTTTTGCATGGTTAGATGAATTTTGTGGGTATATTCACTATAAACCCTCACGAGACAACACTCGTCCTACTAGGGCTGCCTAGGGGTTTAACGGCTTGTTGCATATGCTCAATGCAATCGTGTCATCTACGAAAGTGATGTTTGTTAGGACTTAGTTTTTATTTCACTTATTTGCCCGAGGACGTGCAAATGCTTAGTGTGGGGATGTTTGATAGAGTATACTTTTATATATATTTTAGATGATTTTATTCTCATATTTATTGTGTTTTGCATTGATTTGGATTTTTATTTAATAGATTTTATTGTTTTATTGTAGGAAATAAAGAATTCATGACTTGGAAGGATTTGGACCAAAAAGAGCTATTTTGGAGATAAAATAGGAGAAAATTCGTATTATTGGGCTACACGGGCTGCCTGCACTGTTTGGGCCATATCTTGAGTTCCTGAAGTCAGAATTTGACGATCTTACTGTCCACGCGAAGCTTGTGGAATTCTCTTTAATTCAGAGGTGGTCCAGTAAGCAAAATCCAACTGGAAGAGCCCAGAAACAGAGGAGAAAAAGAAGTGACGAATTTTACAAGAAAATCCTATTCAATTATGGATATCTTTTTGTAAATTGATTAGGATATTAAAAATACTTTTATTAGGAGATAGATATCAGATTTTATTAAGGAGTTTTATTATAAAAAGAAGGAGAGAACGTGGATAGAGATAGACATATACAGACGTTTTTACATAAGATAGGGTTTTTGGTTTTTCTCTCTTCATCTCTTCTTTTGTAAGCACTTGGTTTAATTTGGATCTTCATTGTTCTTCGTTAATACAAAGTTTAAGGTACTCTTTATCTCATCTTGTTTATTAGTATATGTTTTATATGGCTTTCTTCATTATTATTATTATTAGTTTTTATTCTACCATGAGTGAGTAGTTTAATTCTAGGGTATTAAGGGGAGCCATGTTTGCACCATGATTTGGGCTTAATTTGATTAGTAGATTGATGGGTAAAGAGTAATTCTGATTGATATGTTATAATTCTTAATTTGTGTAATTGCGCAATATCATGGATTAATTGATTGCAATAGGAGTAATAGATCGAGAGATTTTACTACTAGAGGCTTACATACAATTAGCGGAATTGAAGGTGAGTGTGAAAACATCATTAGATATTCTGAGAGTGTTAATGCTTGAGAAAGATTAACCATTGCTTTAATTACTTAATCTCATTGAAAAGCTATACTTTTGTGATTTGTTTGGTGTAAACATGGTGAACCTGAATTGCCCTAGATCCTTTAATTAATTGATTTAAAACTTTGTTAAATTTGTTTTAGTAGTTAATAAAATTCTCAAACAATCGTTGTGACTAGAAACAATTGATAGCAATTGAATTGAAACTGAAACTGAAACTGTCTCCTTGAGGATTCGACCCGTATTTGCTAGTATCTACTACAATTGATACCGTGCGCTTGCGGTTAGACGTAATTTAACACATCAAGTTTTTGGCGCCGCTGCCGGAGATCGAACCCGGGTCACCCGCGTGACAGGCGGGAATACTCACCACTATACTACAACATTAATTCTAGTAGTTGTTAGTATCTACATAACAACTACTAGAATTAATTGCAAAAAATTCAACCTCAAGCGCCTCAAGCGCCGGAAGCCCCTGTAACGCAGCTCGAAGTTGCGTGACACCCACCTGCCCAGTTTTTTTTTCCCGAAAATCAATGTTTTTGCCTACAAATTCAATCCTAACCCAAATTTCTTCAATTCTAAATTGCTATATCTATCCTACATCAAATCTTAACCTTTCCAAATCTCTCCTACACTCTAAATTTTTAAATCTCATCTATTCATCATCTTATATATATACACACCTAGACATACAAATCCAATTCCTCTTCTATTTTATTTAAATCTCTAAAAATTCAATTCTAAAGAGGAATTAATTGCAAGTTCACCTCTCCAATTCGTAGTGGGTTTATTTCTTCTCTCAAATTTTATTTTGATTACGAATTTGTGTTCTTGTAAATTGGGGATTTTGTATTATTCTTGATATATTTGGGCTATTTTTGGTGTGATATTGCTTGAAAATTATTGGTGGAGCTTCTTGTGAGTTGGGGATTGATTCTTTTGGCTCCTAAGCGTGGGAGAGGTGGTGCTGGTGTTCTGAAATTTTCGTCTCCCGCATGATTAATTCGAGGATGAGGCCTTGTAGGTATGTTTTCTGCTATCCCTTGTATTTACTTCCATTCAATGCGGACATTGAATATTTTAAGTTTGGGGGTGGTTTGAGGGATTAGTAGTTGTTGTTGTATTATGTGTTCATGTAGGATTTCATGCTTTGCATATTAGTAGTAGTAAATTATGCATTTATGTTTGTGTTATCTACGTTTGTTTCATATAGGACATTCTGTTTTTATTTTTTCGTATATCATGTGAGTTCATAGTAGTTTGCATTTGCACCCATGCTTGATAGGAATTTTGTGTTGTTGACGCTTTTGATTGAGAAGTGATATGCTTTGTTCTTGTGCATACACATACACTAGTAGGTCGAAGCTAGTAGACTTATTGAATGTTGTAAGTAATTAGAAGGACATGAAAATGTGCAAGATGATTTAGTTTGCATGCTTTGAATACAAGTCGGTGCGTTAGAGAGATTTTTTTGCTTGGGATTGAGTATGTTTTTCCACCAAGTGAGTTTTTGAGCCATATTGCATATTTTTTGCAATTTATTCGTTTGCTTGAGTGTCCATGGATTGTTTGCATTGCTAGCAGTTGTTTGAGGTTTTTCTTGAAACGCATGACATTATTTGACGATTAAAATGATAAAGGCATTTAAGAATAACAGCATATTTTCCCATATTACCACACCATGTTTACATGATCAATTAGTTAACCCGTTGAGCTTAATCCTATTTTTCGGTGACATACCACATTACTTGCCTAGACCTTTTTCTTGTATTGGCCTTACATTAATTTGAACCCACATTGTCAAAGGCTAGTAAAGTGCTTAAGGGAGTAATAAGGTGTGCAAGGAGGGGTTTATTGTTGATCATACTTTTGGGAAAAATATTGAGATTGGGTTTGGTTGTTTACTTGATAGTCGGCATATGTAATAAATTGGGGGATCATTGTTATTGTTTATATTATTGTTTTATTTAGCTCTCGAAAAAAAAAAAAAAAAAAAAGAGAAGAAAAAAAAATATTATGAGAGCATGTTTGTGTTTGTTGTGATCCTACTTTAGTCGACTAGTCGAGCATTTTTGTTGGAAGAAGAAGAGTAGAAATTATGTGGGGGGAAATAGGGTGTTGTGAATGGTTCATTATGGTACTTATTAGCTTTTGACACTTCACCTGTTTTGGCTTATTTGACATACCTTGTCCCTAGCCCCGTTACAACCCAATTAAAGACCTTTTGATTATCGTCATTGATGTATGTTGTGTTAAGAGTTAGATTGATACCAAATGTCAAGCATGTTTATGATTTTGTTGGAATTGAGTGATACACTTACCCTTGTTCTTGAGTGAATATTCTTTTATGAGTGGATTGTGAGTGTTTGCTTGTTTTTGCGTATGAGATCCCGAGTTTTGTCTCAAAGATGTGCTCTTGTAGGCTTAGCATGTTTACTAACTTATTCTTACACTTGACATGGGCTTGTGAGAACTTATGCATGTTCATTGAGTAGACTATGTGAATACTTGCACTTTCGACACCAAGACATTGCGTATTTACTTTGATTCTTAAGTTGATATGGCATGAGAGGATTTGAAGGTATGGTAGGATATTAGTACTAGATTATTTGCATTTTCATATTAGTTGTATTCATGCATTGCAATGCATTAGGTTAAATGGATTTTGTGGGTACATTCGCTATAGGCCCTCACGAGACCTTACTCGTCCACTAGGGCTGCCTAGGGGTTTAAAGGGCTTGTTGCATATGCCAAATGCAACCGTGATCACCTACGGAAGTGGTACTAATTAGGTAGTTGTAATTGTTTATGCTTGAGGACAAGCATCAGTTTAAGTTTGGGGGTTTGATAAGTGGATTTTATATCCACTTGGAATGCCTCCGTTCGGCTTAAATTGATTGTTTTGGACTCAAGTTGTTGTAGTTTTGATGTGTTTTGCCTAGTTGTGCAGATTTACGAGAATGTTGATTAAAGTTGATGCTTCTATCGTTTTTGGAGATTTAATTGATTAAAATTCCGGGAAGGCTGCGCAGCTTATACTGTTTTGGCCATATCTGGAGTTCTAGAAGTCCGTTTTCAGCCCATTTACAGTCCACGCGAAGCTTGAGAGATTTTCTACAATATGGGATAGGTCTTACACGACCAGGCCGCGTGTGGTGGGCCCAGGAAGCACGACCAGCAGATAGATGGGAGCAGAGAAATTACTGTTTTGCCCTTTTCTAGTTCTAATTGTATTTTGGGCAATTTTTAATACCTTAATTGAATTCTAATTGTAATATAAGGTAATATCTTGCTGGGCAAGATTTGTAGAGCCTATTTAAACACATCCTACCATTGTAAATCAAAACAATTCATAGCTTTTAATCGTATCAAGGTACTTTCGATCTTCAATTCTTTCTTCAATATTATGTTTTCATTCATTATCATTATTATTTTGTTTTCTTCTTTAATTATGTGTAACTAAATCTTTAATCTGAGGATTGGGTAGTACTCCTTGGTATTCATGTGTGTTTAATTATCTGTGATTTTCTTGCTTTGCTGATCTGTTATTGAGGGCTTAACACAATTAGGGGAGTCATGAACCTTTGATTGGATTTTAGGGATTGTAATAACTTGGAAGAGGAGTTGCAATTTTAGTACATGATTTAACAGACATAACTCGAATATTTGATTGGAAGATTAATAGGAGAGTTGTGAGACTTATAATTCTTGGAGCTTAATAGTTTATGATTGTCTTTGATTGTATCACGGAAGTGACAATTAGGGTATAGTTGTAGACATTATATTGTATCTTGGAAGAGAACATTATTGTAAGAACCCAGATTTTTGGGTAGAATTAAAACTTTTTATTATGTATTGATGTAAGAGTGAATAGTGGTTACAACTACAATGTAAGACTGGCTTTAATGAATGAATAATGGAAGGATATATATTCCAAGGTTATATGTCCTGAGGGATGCTATGGGGTGATAACTTAGATTAGAATAATCTATCTCCTAGAAAGTTAAGATAAGATTCCCTAGAGAGAAATGGATACCCTCATGACATCCAAATCAATATCTATTATAAGCCCAGCGGTTCCGTAAAAAGGTTAAGGAACACTCGAGGGTGAACCAGGTTCATTTTCCTAATTATAGGAATTAAATAAAAATAAGTGATGAATAGTGATTTTGGTGGAATTTAGAATATTATTATAATAATGTTATACCCGGTATTCGGAACGGATTTCTGAGTTCGTATTAGTGATCCAGGAGGAAAATAAGTGTATGTAAAAGCTGTCGGATTCAGAAAATTAGCACTTTTATTTTCTCCGAGAATTCCCTGGACACTGCAAGACTTAAGGATTTATAAAAGGGATTTAAGGAATTTAAATTCGAGAAGTATTAAGAAAGATGAGGAATAGTATTATAAATATTAAGAAGGTTTTCGGTAAAACCCTAACTAGAAACGAATGAGTTATTCCCTCGAACGATCAACGAATTAAGCAATAAACGAGCAAAGAATCAAGCAGAGAGCCAAGATACATATACATGCAAGTGGAGGGAACCAAGGAACTAAGCTAGTTACATAAAATAACTAGAAACACTTGAAGCAACCAAGTACTTAGCAAATCCAACCAAGATGCAAGATATTTCACTTGCATGCAACTTGTCCACTTGATCAAATACATCACCCAATGCATCACACCTTTAATAAAGGTTCTTTATGCTAGATATCATCTTAAAACACTACAATAATTCATTTATCACACAAACCAAGCAAAAGATCAAGCAACCAACTCCAAACTCTCTCAAAAATAGCCATTCGGCTTTTGTGAGAATTCAAAAATCAAAACCCTACTTGCAACCATCATTTGATCTCCAAACTTTTATGGTGAGACTTACATTTCATATAAATGATCTCCTCAAAATCCTAGCTTCAATCTCTTCTTTTTCCATTTTCAAAAAAATCATTAAAGATGAGGGTGAATAGTGATTTTCAAGAACAAATTCTTGGATCTTGATTTTTTTGGATGATCTAAGCTTGGTTAAGGGTATACAAGGACTATACAAGGCTTAGCAAGGTCTCACACACATCATGGAAGGTATATATCACCAAAACCCTAGCTTGTAATTTGAGATTTATGATTGTCTTGATTGGGTTTAGATTAGTATGATATTGATGATGATTATAAGCATGATTATGTAGTTAGTTATGTGATTTAAGAAGCATGTTGATAGTGGTGGTAAAATCAGTAGCTATTGGACTTATGAGATGAGTTATATGATGATAAGTTGTTTAGATGCCCGGGGTGGCTTGGTTGGATTGATTCGAGTTTTGGAAATGTCCGAGTTATAGCCGTCGTAATGCCCGATTCTCGTTTAACCTTAAGTAACCGTGCATCACAGTAGCTTTAACTCACTGTTAAGCTTCCATTTCTGCCATGATAAGCTAGATTATGTTATAAGCTTCGTTTTGATATAAAGATCGTATGAAATGGACTTACGGTTTAGGAGTTATGATTAAATTCGTAAAAGAGGTTCGAAACCGTAACTGAAAGTTCGTAATTGAAATTGATTCCCTTAAATGTCGTTTAATCAGTGGCAAATCTTATTAATTAAATATTAGAGGTAAAAAGGAAGGTGTGGGAGAAAACCACATGTCGAATGGATCGTTTTCCGATTTTATAAAAATGTTTGAATCGAGGTTAAACGCGAACGAACCCCTTAAAGGTATGACTTTGGTTATAACTTAGAAAACGGGCGATAACACTCGAGGTATAATCTTGATTCGTAAACGATCAACCTTAGAACTTATACGACTTAAGTATATACCAAGTATAAGCATGATGACATGTCTTGATAACGAACGAATGTCGGATCGTATCGGTGATAAAAAGAGTTACACTAAAAGAGACGTAACGAGATAACTCGAAAACATGTTTCGATTTAAGTGGAGTTTATACTTAGCCTTTTAATAAGCGTTAAGTGGTTAATCTTAAATATTCTGATTGTTTATAGATTGTCGAGCTGACCCGGGACACATTACCCCTACCCGCACTCGATTCTCAGGCAAGTTTCCAATACTTGGAACTGTTGTTGTGATAATATATATATGATGATTGTTGTATACATATGCCATAGCATGCATGCCTACTTTCAAGTTATATTGCAATACTTGTTCCCTGAATTGATATTGGCTTATAGACTAGATACGATATATCAGTATAAGCCGGATTTTTGGTTAAGACCCTTAGTAAAGGGCATGTGATATTCATTCTTTAAATGTAGACCGGGAGTCGGTATTTTGAGATATAGACGTAGTCTTGGAAACCCGGAGGGATTCCAACGACAGATTAGTATTCCTTTTGAGGAATGTTATTATTAAACATTAATTATATTTCCATAAAGTATTAATTACTTGGAAATCTTTCGAGAAATGTTATTGGAGTATTATCTCAGTCGAGAAATATTAAATGAATATTATTTCGAATATTCATTTAGAGTTTGATTATTTCATGAATATTATTTCAAGATTCATTTAGAATATTGTTTATTAAATGAATATTACTTTCGAATATTCATTTAAGGTTTTATCTATTCAATGAATATTACTTTAAGATATTCCTTTGAAATTCTAATTACTTAAGGAACATTATTTCAAATATTCCTTGAGAGTATTGATTACTAAATGAATATTATTTGGATATTCATTTAGAATAGTATTTATTAAATGAATATTATTTGGATATTCATTTAGAATAGTATTTATTAAATGAATATTATTTGGATATTCATTTAGAATAGTATTTATTAAATGAATATTATTTGGATATTCATTTAAGGTTTTATTTACTTAATGAATATTATTTTAAAATATTCAGTTGAAGTTCTAATTACTTATGGAATATTGTTTTGAATATTTCTTTAAAGTTTTGATTACTAAATGAATATTAATTGGATATTCATTTAGAACACTATTTATTTAATGAATATTATTTTCAAATATTCATTTAAGGTTTGATTTACTTAATGATCATTATTTTAAATATTTATTTGAGTTTATCTATTTATCGAATATCATCTTGAATATTCATTGGAAGTTTTATTTATTTAATGAATATTATTTTGAATATTCATTTAAGAAGAGATTTATTAATAAATAATTTTATATATTCATTCGAGGATTACTTACGAGTAATATTATGATTTAAAAATAGTCCTTAATTATTATTGATTTAATAAATATTCTTGGAATATTTATGTAAATTCTTTTAAATTCTCTTTATAATGATTTATATCATACAAAGATTATCTTTTACCTTCAGATATTATGTAAAATATTTCGGAGTCTTTTATGACTATTTTATCAAGGGGAGGTTCCCAAAACTTTATTTTCATTTAAATCTATCTTATAAGAAGATTTAAATACTCGCTCAACTTCCAAAAATTATATAAGGGGACCTCACTTGGAGATGTTATTTATTGGACTGCCCGGTCCTATACTTGCTAAAACTATCTTGTCACTCACATCTTGATTCTTTCAAGCATCGATATGAGTCTTTTGGTTACCTCCTCAACGCTCGAGGGGTATGATTGATGTAACAAGTTTATATCCATTAACAAGCATCAGCTTGGGAAATATTGGTGAATTTTCCTTTCCAATTAGATACGACTACTTTGTGGAGTCCTATCAACAAGTGTTACACTTGGGGAAAAAGGGGAACGAACTTTACGTTTCAGAGTCATGGATGATATTCGAACTAGGAGACGCGTAAGTGGCCGAGTGGCGCCGGTCCAGCAATAGCCCAACCGTTGGCTGAGGAGTTCCAGAGGGCGGTAGATAAGTAATTCCGTCGGAGCTACCTTCTACATGTAGAGAACGACTGATGAGATGCATGACATACGACTGATCATCGTAAACGTCAGGGCATCTGGCGCGGCAATGCTCCCGTATTAGTTCATCTTCTAAAAGTGAGAAATTTCTGCAACACTGTTGGTGTTGGCAAGGTGAAAAAGTGTTGAAACCGGAATTGCAATATTTTCCTGCAAGTTCCTCTTTTATAATAATTGAGAATATCTTGCTTATCTTTTGCATAGCAGATATTTATTCAAAACAAATATATTTTTGAGTTACCTTGTAACTTCATCTCATACCTTATATTGGTACTACATCGTTAATGCATGGCATATGGTTTCAAAGATATTTTGGACTGTTCAATTATAATTCTGGTGGGCTATTGCTCACCCTTGCTTTATTTATTTATATCACAACAACAGCTAGATCAGATGGCCGCGCAAGGCGCACACAGCGTAAGCAGGTGTCAACCGTCAGAGGTTTACCGCTAAGGTCTTGGCTACCTTTGTTGAGGATGCAACTGCTGGTAGGCTAGTTGTTAGCAATTGAGCCTCAAATGTATTTATATTATGGATCTATTAATGGATGGCAAAGAGTATGTAATTGTACAATTGTAATTCTTTGGGTTGTAAGAACTCAAACTTGTGATTAATAATATTGTTGGTTACTCTGATTTCATCTCTGGGACTATAACGGGTGTGTTTTATGTTGTTGTTTTGGGTCACAAGGTTGTAATTTAAATTATGTTGGTTTTGTGGTTGGATTGAGACCGTAACGACCAGATCCCTGACCCTGGATCTGGGGGTGTTACAATTATAACCTTAGAAGAATTGTTTTCAGCAGAGTAAGAACGTTGACATCACATAGATATTGAATGTGCATTGAAACCAAGTGAAGAACCCCAGTTCTTGGATTGTTTTCCTCATATATTTTATTCTCGATTGATAATTAGTTTAATTTAGTTTAGTTTAATTTAGTTTATAAACAAACACAACATTCTTCTACACTTCTAAATTGTAAGAGATGAGAAACTTGAACTTGACATTACATTCAGTCCTTCCCTGCGAACGAACACATAAAAATACTACTAACAACCACTGTCAGAACGTGACATTTTGAGAGTTATTTCAAGTTCAGTAACCTGGTCTTGTTCATAACGATCTCTCTGTGTTCTGAATTCATGGACCAACTCATTAGTTTCATCCAGCATTTGCTTTAAACCTTTAACTATTTCAGCATCAACATGACTACAATCATGAACATTGATCCACTTCAACCGATTTTTCGTTTCATTTGCTGTGTCATAGATGTATAGTTGACAAAATTTGGGATCTTTTCCTTCATCCGGTATGAGAGAACCAAATAGATGATGATTTTGTCCGTTTAACCTATAAACATAAGGCGCCCCACCGCAGTTCACAGAATGGTCAACTCTTCCACCAGTGAAAGTAAATGCAAATAAGCTATTATAGATGCGTATAGAATCCTTGAATTTTCGTCCTTTTTCTTTGTCATTGAATAACTGCCACATATAGGAAGGAGTTGGTTTTTCCTTTGGAAGTTGTATTTCACCCTTC